>VICG01000001.1:3657500-4000000 GCA_008692225.1 Monilinia fructicola | reverse complement strand
GCTGCTAAAGTTTTGGAACAATTGAGTGGTCAAACCCCAGTCTACAGTATGCATACGCCAATTACTTCCATTATCGTCATTTTCTAACCACTTTGCCCACAGGCAAGGCCAGATATACTGTCCGTACCTTCGGTATCCGTCGTAACGAAAAGATCGCTGTTCACGTTACCGTCCGTGGTCCAAAGGCCGAGGAAATCTTGGAGCGTGGATTGAAGGTCAAGGAGTATGAGCTCCGCAAGCGCAACTTCTCCGAGACTGGTAACTTTGGTTTCGGTATCTCCGAGCACATCGATCTCGGTATCAAGTACGACCCTGCGATCGGTATTTACGGAATGGATTTCTACGCCTGCATGACCCGCCCTGGTGAGCGTGTTGCCAAGCGTCGTCGCTGCAAGACCTCCATCGGAGCCAGCCACAAGATCAAGCGTGAAGAGACCGTCAAGTAAGTTTACACTCATGGTTCTGGTTGAGGTCGCATTGTGCTAATATTTTTCTGCTTAGATGGTTCAAGAACCGTTTCGAGGGTATCGTCAGATAAGCATCTCAATCAAAAAATATGGCATAGACTCCGAGTGTATCGATTCGGCGAGTTCTTCAGGATCTGTCGCAACGTGGGCTTATGGAGTTAATGACAGGGAAACAAAGGGCATCATTGGTTGTATTTTACTGCATCTACGGATCAGATTACAATGAAGCAGTTCATCCAACTGTTCAGCTTGACTCCTAGGATCAAGTCTGCGGCCTTAGAGACCGACCGGCTTGCCGGCTTTTCTTGCAAGTGCTGAGTGCATCTGTGATATAAATAAAAAACACAATTTCCACCAACCACTAATTTCGAATTGCTGCCACGGGTGATGACTTTGCAGAGCAGATGCATACAATGTTGTACAGCTACCGGAACCCGAGGACAACCGCATGTTGGTTCGAGCGCGCATACTTGATGCTTTAGCATGGAAGCCCTCATGTTGATCCGTCGTAGAGTCCATCAATTTGATGTCATCCAGCTGCAGTGGAGGTCATGTTGGGCTACTATTTCCCTCTTAGTGAATGAAGATCGATTTAGCAAATTCAAAGGTTATATGCAATTGTTTTAAGACCTTCTGCTCCTTGTGAATTGTGAGAGAAGTCGACCCGTGAAGCAAACTCAGCATATTGGTGGTGAGGCATCTCATTCTCACAACGAGTGTCTTTTAATGTCGGAGCGGGTGGAGAAATGTGCACAAGTGTGCAAAAGTATCTCAGGGTGATATAGTCTGCCCTTGCTCTCTCCTAATCATACCAAAGCAATCTCCTTTTCGAATTTCGGACAAATTCACATTTAATAAGCTTGGGGTCTAGGGAGACAGCCAGGACCATAATTAGTCTTACCCTTGGTCGATTTTGACGGTTGATTACCTTCTTCAATCCTTAATTCTGTACTCTCTCAACCATGAAGTCTGAAGACAATATACCGCCGGGGTCATTTGGTATCAGAAAGTTTTGGCGCAGGCGAGACTCAAGCCAGGCGTATGTTGGGGGGCAGGAAGGGAGAGGTATTAGAAGCTGCAATACTAGTAGCTCAATAGCAATAACTTATTATTAGAATCGTCAAGCAATTGAAGCACTCACCTTACGCCCATGCTCAAGTGCCCAAGCTCAAAATCGGTGCGCGTACAATTGACAAGTAATCCCATGTTGATCTTATCCGAACTCGTCCGTGAGAAGATCAGAGAGCTCAGAGATGGCTCGGTGGGCATGCACGTACTTTGTTTTGATCCCCTCAACCTTGGAAGCGGCTTTCATTCCCGTCTACGATTGTGGCTCAGCGGGCGGGCATGGTGTAGATATGGGCGGTGACTTGTGCACGAATTGGAGTCTCTCGATGTAGCTGGAGGTGTTTTTTGCAAAGCCCACTGGCAATATTATAAATCTAAATTGTATGACTCGTCACCACGTTCTTTCTATCCTGGCCACGGGTGCGTATATATGTTCTGAGGAAGCTATTCGGCTAGTCCATGTGCCTGCCGCTCTCGATTGGTGAATTGGCCATTTTCTGCCCCACCACAAGACAGACAGGAGGGCGCAGCTCTGGGGAAACAAACTCACGCAGGCAGACCAGACGAGCCATGGCCAAAAGGTGGAAAAGGATCGCAAGAACCCACAAGATCAAAACGAGAGAGAGAAAAAATGCAGAAGCTTCAGGCGAACCCTACTGTTTACAACCTCCGAACAAATACGCGCAACAAAGCAAACTAAAGCAATTTGAAACAAGATGATTCGCACCACAATAGCTTACCAAAACTGCCAAACTCTTTATTCTTCACCGATTGATGGGAGGTGTCGTGTTATTTTTGGATGTGCAGTATGATCTTTTGGCTTGTAGATAGTTCTACTTTCTTCGCTTACATATATATAATATATCCATGGATACATATACATATCTCCATAGATATATATATATGTACAGATGTATAAATATAAACATACATTCATAGATATATATACATATATATATATACACAAATACATACATATACACACACACACACATATATACATATATACATATATATACAAATACATATATATACACACACATATATATATACACAAATACATATATACATATATACCCGTAAACACATATACATATATATATACAAATACATATATATACACACACACACACATATATATATATATATATATAAATACATACACACACACACACACACACACACACATATATATATATATATAAATACACACATTCCCACATATACACACATACAATACCACAATAATGATTCCAAGATATTAGATTCAGGCCCATCTATCACAAGTCGCATCGATCTTCGATACCAGGAAGCAAAGCCGGAGTCCAAAGCAAGACCAAGCATCGGGGGTTCGCCAATCCCGACCACCCCTCGACTTCAAATGGCTGGAGTCTACTCGTCATTGGCTTTTGTAGATTGCCCCACGTGTCAAAGGATTGCGGCGAGATCATTGGAGAGACCTTTCGATCGTCACGCTTGTCGATTGCCATCTCGACTCCGACCGTCCATGATGGGCATTTTTAGTCCGTTTTGCTTACGACGTTGCGAGGGAAAGTTCCAATATGTTATACGTATGATGGGGTGCGTATCCTTATCGTGCGGGTACGGTAATTGGTATTGTATTGTATTGTATTGTATTGTATTGTATTGTATTGTATTGTACTGTATTGTACTGTATTGTATTGTGTTGTATTGTACTGTATTGTACTGTATTGTATTGTATTGTAATAATAAAACAAGTTCCTACCTAGATAATACCCATAGAGTCGTGGATGTACGTACGTACTACGGAGTGCATGGTGTCCACTTTTGCTGGAGGGCTCATGCTGTTCATCCTATCAGATGCCGGGGTGTGCATATCAAAGATGCAGGCATGTGAAAATCATGCCATGACCAACGCGGGGTAAAGAAAGGTATTATGATTTATCATTCTTATTATACTGTATGGGGTATGGATGTGCAGGTCTGTGTTTGGATTTGAGTTCGACTTTGACTTTGACTTTGACTTTGACTTTGACTTTGACTTTGACTTTGACTTTGAGTGAGTTTGCGATGGAGGAACGCAGTAGAATGGAGGATGGAATCAATAGTAATTAACAAGTCTCAGATTGGATTGATGAGATCATTGGAGCTTCAGATCATGATGGAATAGTGAGATCATGAGGAACATTCGGGGAATTTTCAATTTTCTTAAGCCTCCTTTGTTTGATAGGATGATGGATGATGGATGATTGAAGATTGTTTGATGATTGATTGATGATTGATTATTGCCCAGGTGATTATTGATAAAGTTGGATTTGTAAGAAGGGGTCGTAGATCGTATGCTATTGGATTGGGGATTGGGGTAGAAGCAGAAGCATAGGAGGGGTAATGAGTATATATGAGTAGAGGATTCCTCGTATCATTTTTCTTCTCGCTCTCTCTCTCATCATCCATATCATCCATCACACATCAACATATTTCTACAATAAGAATTTACACATCTTCCAATCCTTTTCTAACAACTTTCAACTCTCCATAATCTACACGTCAAACTTCACGCTTTACGTATTACCAACCATACATCCAAAATGAACGCCCAAAGAACATCCGCCGTCAAAGGAGGCTCTGGTAGTACCTCCACCCCAGCCAACAATATCGACGGCTTCACCACCCAAAACAGACGTGTATGCCTCTCCACCCCGCCCCATTCCCCCAACCCAGCACTGCATCTCCATCTATCTCACATGATAACACACTGATCATTCAATCACAGGGTTCCCAAGAAGGCACACTCTTCTCGGGTCTCACGAATCAGAAACGATCAAGCAGCGACGCGGCGGCTAAGGCAAGACGGGAGAGCTTTGCGGATCAGGCTCCCAAGGCGGGGTTTGTGGGATCTATGTGGAATAGGTATGTGGCTTTTGTTGGTGATCTTGAGACGATGGGTAGAATGAATGGAGGCGGTGAAGTGGAATGGAATGGAACCAGTGCTAATGGATTGATTTGTGCTGCAGTTTTGTCAAGGGTACATAATTATGGGATGGTGATTGGGATGGAAGTTGACGATGGTGGATGTATGAATATGAATAGTTGTGGGTGTGGATATGGTGGACACGCCAGCGGCGAATCCAGATGATCCCCATGTGAAGTGAGGACGGGCAAGCAATGCGAGATGAAGCATTATGCCATACGAGATACGATTGAGAGAAATTGTCGACGGTGTTCGGTAGTTATTTGGGGAAACGCATGGGGTTATGATTGCAATTACGGACGATGATGGGATCAACGGCAAGATAGCAAAACAACAAAAGAATAAAAAAACAATTGCATACCAGACATACCCTTCATACCTCTATGCCTCATGAATATAACATCACATCACATCGCATCGCATCACATCACATCACACAATACAATGAACGCCATCCACAAGATTACCACTCCGTAAAATCAAGAGTGAGGATCAACGACCTACCCCGTAACTGGCATTAACCGAAATCCACTAGCAAGGGATATCAAGATCCAACTTCGACGGATTCATCCCCGATCTACAGGCCGGGGATCCATGGACGCGCCAGGACTAGTAGTCTAGAATTTCCCTCCAAGTCAAATCAACTCGTCATAAATCTCTTCCACTGTCGATCCATGGAAGTGAAGGTGGAAGAGGAAGAGGAAGAGAGAGAGAAAGAGGAATTGAAAGTGGAAGTGAAAGTGGAATTGAAATTAAAATCGAAATTCTAACTAAAGATGCTCAAATTTCAAAACAAGCTTACTTACTTACTGCTCCAAGACTCGATCAAATTCGATACCACCCACCCACCACCCAATCAATACTCACCCAGAGCCTCAAGCAATACAAAGATCGATAATCTAATCTTCTTTCTTACTCAGACCCCGACCCAGACCTAGACCCAGGAGGCCAGAGACAACAAACCGTGAATAAATGTCTCTTAATACCATACCGCCTCTCTCCCAATCTCCAGCCCAAGGTTTCCCCGCACCCGTGTTCCCTTTTCTTTTCGTGCGTATGCCGCATAGCTAGTAGTTGCGGTATCTTCCTTTTCGTTTATTTTAGGGGTGTATGTATGTATGTATGTATGTATGTATGTATGTATGTATGTATGTATGTATGTATGTATGTATGTATGTATGTATGTATATATGTATGTATGTATATGTATGTATGTATGTATGTATAAATATATGTATATATGTATATATGTAACCAAGCTCCCTGTATCATGCACGCCTCTTATATCTTACACGTTTTAACATTTTCGAAAATAAATAATTATAAATTCAATTAATCAATAAAATAATCTGAAATTTTATATAATAATAAATTAAAATAAATAGATTATAATAATAATCTTTTGAATATAAAATATCATATAATGTTAAAATTAATATTAATAAAATAATAAAAAAGTTTAATTAATATTTTATTAATAAAATAAAGAATATAAGATTTTTGAAAGATTATATTTTATTTTTTAATATTTTTATTATTTATAGTTTAAGATTTGTATTTTTAAATTTTTTATAAAAATATCTAGTATAATTTGATTTTTATATTAAATTTAAAAAAATAAAAAATAAAGAAAATTTAATACAAAAATAAAATAATTAAAAAAATATCTTATAATAATAATATTAATAAATGTAAATTTTAATAAAATAAATATATAAAAAAATTATATAAAAATAGTTTTTAATTAAAAAAACTTATTTTAAATTAAATTTAAATAATTATTTAAAATTTTAAATAATGAAAAATAAAAAAATAAAGTAAAATTAAAATTAAAGAATATAATTATATATTATATTATATATAAAAATATATAGTATTTTATTATCTTATAAATTTATTATATATAAGTTTTTTTAAAATAAAAAATTATATAATTATTTTAAATAAATTTTTATAGTTTAAATTGTTGATTTTCTATAGCGATTAGTATACGAAAATAATACTAATTGGCAAGAAACATGTATCGTGGTAAAGCTGATTTATATTAAACTATCTAATGCTGTATACTTATAGCTAAGCCTATACTGTCCGCTTCTACCAACAATGTCAGCAACGCTAACTGTATCGTTTTTGCTGATACGCTAAAAGTATCGGCTTCAAAGCCGACTCCTTTTGTGTCGGTCGTAACACGACCGTCACACTACAGTAGAACCTGGTTATACCGGACAAAGAATTTCAGCCAATTAGATCCGGTATAACCAGGTTTCCGGTATAACCAGATATAAGAGTTGTGGCCACAGCTTATCGCACATCTTGCGTTTTCAATCACTTTATTTCGAAATTTAATTATAAATCAATACATCAATATTTTTTTATAAAATTGAAACTATATATTAATGAATAATAGCTAATTCTTTTACTTTAATTATATTCTTTAATTTGTAGATTAATTTTTCAATATATAATTTGAAATCTAAAGGATCTACTTTTTTTCTTATAATACTTTTAATTTATACTTTAATTTTTTAATAGAAATAGATATAAATAGTAATTTTTTAAATTCTTTTTTTATTTAGTGTTATACTTTTTTAATAAAATTAAAATCCGGAGAAAAAAAAGGCTAATTAAAGCTTTGTATAAAATGCTCTAATTAAATTATATAAGTATACCCTAAATATATTTTTGCTCCATTTTTTATAAAGATATATTTAGGTTTTAATTTGTTAAATAATAGGAATATCATTAGAATAAGAACTTAATTATAATATACCTTCAAAATAATATCTTTATTATTCTCATTTTTCTTTAAAAATATTAATGGAGATTTATAATTCTAACTAATTGTTCCTTATATCATAATTAATACCCTTTTTAATCTATATATTAATTTAATATAATTAAAACACTTTTTTTTTTTAATTTGTTTAGTAATTTAAATCCTATCACTTTTCTTTAACTCAAAAATGCTTTTGTTCGATTATATAATCTTCTTCTAATTCCCCTTTTTTTCCTAAATAAAGATTATATTATTAGTTTTTTATTAGTAATAAAAATATGTAAAATCCAATTTCTTTTTTGCTTACATTCTTAAAATAAAAAGCTTAGAATATTCTATATATCATTTAAAGCTATATTAATATAATTCTTGTTAAATTATACATAATAAAGCTTCAAATTGAAAAATGTTTTTGATTTATTTATAAATCATTTTTTTTCCGATTTAATTCTTTATTATATTTTTTATAATTCGATAAATTTTTTTAATTAACATTAAAGAATATTAATAAATTTTTCCCTTACATATTTTTCGCTTTGATTTAGATTTAAAAATACTTCTAGCTATCAAACGTTTAATACCAATATTTTTTTTGATCCATAACCAGGATTTTCTATATTCACATACTTGAAACATTTTAAAACAACGAAAAGTACTCCAATTCTGTTTATATTTATATTGATTATTTTAATTCCCAAAAAGGACTACCATTTTGAATTTAAAGAAAAAATATTGAAAAATAAATTTATAATAGAATTTCAAAATATATGTATCAAAAAATGGGTGGTTAGCGAATCTTGCTTAAGGTGTACGATAAGCTGTGGCCACAACTCTTACATAAAAAATTATACAGGATTTGTACAGATATTATACAACTTTATACAAATTTATACAAATTTATACAATTTATACAAATTGGAATTTTGATAAGATTATATAATCAAAATTTTTTGGTAAATCATCACGTGTTAACTAATAATCCTATATAAATCAATCTGTTTATACCGGAATTTTAAAAAAATACTCCGGTATTCTATTATAAGCTAAAATTCCGTTACTTCTATATAAAATCAAGTAAAATTGAAAAAAAATTCCGGTATAACCAGGATTCCGATATAACCAAGTCCGGTATAACCAGGTTCTACTGTAATATCAAAAAATAAATTCTTTAAATTCGATATTAAATTAAATTTATAATATATTTTAAAATTTTTTTAATAACAATTTTAATTTATTTATATATATTATAAAACAAAATTTTTTATTAAAAGAAGTACTATATATTATATAATATAAAGATAATAAGTTTTTCTTATATTTTTTATAATATATTCTTTATTTATTTTATTATTAAATTTTTGATTTTTTTTTTAATAAATATAAAATTTTTAATTAATATTTATATAATATTTTATTTTTTTTATTAAATTACTTTTAATTTGTTATAATAAAACTATTTTTAAATAATATTTTTTTTAATTATTAATTTTTAATAGATTATATTTAATATAATCTTTAAATATTTATAAAAAATTCTAGTTTTTTTTGTTAATTTCAAGTTTTATATTATAAAAAAATTTTTTTTAAATAAAAAATTTTTTTTTTATAATTTATAAAAAGTTATTGAATTTTTTATAATAATTGAATGTACATTTTTAAAATTATAATTAATATTCAAATAAATTTCATTTTACGAGTTTTCTTTTTATAATATTATTCAAAATTACTAAAAATATATAATATTTAAATTTTGTATTATAATATTAATAGGTTTTTTATTAATTAATTTTATTTGTTAATTTTCGACTTTTTGAAAAGCGTGCAAGATACAGGGACGTGCATGATACAGGGAGCTCGATTATATATGTATATATGTATATATGTATATATGCATATATATATGAATCCCTTTGCTATACAAATACATCTATCCCCCTCGCTGTACTCGTACCAAATGCCCATTCCATTGATTCCCAATCCCAGGTCCTCCCATCGCCCCCCCGTCGCCGATCCTCCCGCCAAATACAGTACAGTAGCAAGTACCAGACCCAGCACGCGGAAAGCTCCACGTTCCAACGCGCCAAGAACCCCTTCCCCAAGTGCCGTCACCCCAGCGATCGATCGATCGATCGATCGGCCGACCCTACCCTGCTCCTCCACCCCGCCGGCATCCCCACCCCCACATATCCCCCCTCCACAATCCGCCACTCCAAACCCCAGACGAGAAGGAAAGCGCCTGCACCCCATCTAGCGCGCGCGGCGTCGAGCACCGGAAATCTAGCGGTGGTCGAAGGAGGAGACGGCTAGGTAGCGAGGGAGCATCCAGCACCGATGCGTGCGAGGCTCGACGGCGGGGGAGACGCGGTCGCGCGGAGGACGGGACGAAGCGAGACGAGACGAAGGGGGGTGCGATCCCAGACCGCGAACTGACCTACCTACCTACCTACCTACCTGCGCTATTCGAGGAGTCTCTCCTGACTATAGGGCACCCCGTTTCGGTAGCACAATACAATACAATACAACAACACAATTCATCAATTCATCAATTCACACTGGACACACCCTACGCACGCTATTCGTATACAGCGTGTACTTCTACTGTGTGTATACAAACAAACATGTATATGAATCCCTACGATAGAAGATTTGTAGAAGATTCTCTATTGCTGTGGGATTATGTTGTATATATAACCTTATATATATTATGTATATATACAATATACAATATACACATATATATACGATGAGACTAAAGGTATCATTGAATCTATCGTTGTGAATTAATAGATATGGAAATCTATATATAAATATATATAAGTATGGATATGTATGGATATGTATGGATATGTATACAAAGATGAATATCTATATCCATATCCACATCCACATCCACATCCACATCCATATCCATATCCATATCCATATCCATATCCACATCCATATCCATAATTAGATATAACAATACATCCAACAAGGAACAAAAAGAGCATGCAGGTGAAGCAAAACAGACAGACAGACAGACAGATCACAACAGAGGAAAGGAAGACTCCAGCTAGACGACAAACCCATCGACTCACCACCTATTCATCCATGCATGCATGCATGCATGCGTACCACCTGCTCACCACCCAAGGCCGAGGTATATCGAGGCCTTTCCTCCAAACGTGGCAGCTATAAATTTAGTATCGACTAATCAACCTAGGAGGCTCATAGTATGTATGTATGTACTTAAGTATAGCCATGCAAAATCCAAGGAGAAGATGAAAATTAAGATGAAAAGAAAAAAAATCAATTCCATTTATTTATTCGTTGATCCATTCATCCATCCATTCACGTTCTATTCATGGTCATCTCTATATCTATCGACCTCATCTCCATCCATCCATTCATCCATCCATTCATTCGACGTATCTCCTCTCAGTATCTAGCCACTACCTATTGATCCACATACCAATTCTATAACTCCCCCCCAGCTCTCTCTCTGTATTACCCTTATTATACTTATATCCCAGGTGCCACCCCATATACCACGATGCGAATACCTCTCGTATTGTACAGACATGTCTTTCTTATACACCCCATCCATTTATTCACGCGTGCCAAAGCCAAAGTAAATAGCAAACCCTACCCATCTCCCAAGATTGCAAATCCATCGCTCCTTGCGCAATTTCTCATATTCATACCATAAATACTCTTCTTGGACGTAGTGTAATCATTAACTTCCAAAAACTCCACTCGGTAGATATATATGGCAATGCATACTACAATCTACTCCACTCCGCCCATGCCGCATGACAAGAATGATCAATAGACCAATCAATCAGTCTCCTTGCCCGCCCCCTTCGTCGCCATATCCAGGAAAGTCCCGGATTTTTTCCTATCCGGTAACTTCTTTCCTGTTCCTTTCCCCTTCGTATCCTTTTTCGGCGTCGAGACATGCCCCTCAGCTACCGGGGCAGCTTCTTCATCCGTGATCGTGACACCCTCTAGTAGCATCTTCTCCACAGCTTTCTCCCCAGCTTCTTCCCCTTCTTCACCAGCAACCCTGCCATCCAACATCAGTTTACTTCTGCCCATCTTCCAAATTGCCTCCTCGATTGTACCTCGAGTGACTAATCTGACGACTTCTACATCCCGAGTTTGACCAACGCGATGAGCACGATTCTCTGCTTGAACGTCATCTTGAGGGTTGAAACTACCATCAAAGATAATGACCTTGTTGGCATACATCAGATTGATACCTGTTCCACCGGCCTTGGTCGTCAAGAGAAAAGCCGTAATATCAGTATCATCCCTAAACCTTTCAATATATGCTTGACGCTCATCAATTTTGGTCGAACCATCAATCCGAGTGTAAGTGATCTTGGAAGTATTCAACACCGATTCAAGAATATCAAGAACAAGTGAGAATTGTGAAAAGATCAGAACTCTGTCCCCGTTCTCCTTATATTTCGTGACAAGTGTCACCAGAGCAGATACCTTTCCTGAATCCATCCACGCATTCTTCTTAACATCAAATGATTTGATGCATGGATAAAGAACACACCAAGTATGTAACCAGTAATCCGAAGCATTGCGCATCTCCTCAACGAGATGGTGTCTTTTAGCAGAAGAAGGGAAGTTATCCGGTTCCTTCTTTCGTAAAATATCAACCATCTTCTCAATCTTTTCATCGGTAAAGTGACGTCGGAAAAGTAGAGGATGAATAGCTGCTTTACGAAGTTGCATGATAGGATTGTTTTCTTCGGACTTTAACGCTGGAATCTTGACACCCTCAAGACGTTTCCGGGCTCGTTCTTTAGCTGCATCCGCGTGTTCATTGTAGATTTTAGCCTGCGTTGCCTCCAAACTACAGCGTTCAACTCGGCATAACTTTGTAGGAAGATGCTTCAAAACCTGATGCTTCTTGCGTCGTAGAACGAATGGGGTGAGCATGGATCTCGCTCGAGTAATACGTTCGGCAGAGAGTAATGCCCCATGATCGGTATCTCGAGTTGTTGCCTTTGCCTTGAAAATATAATTCAAGTCTTCTTCCCGTTCCTTGAAAACATTTGGGAGAATGAATGCGAGTAAAGTAACAAGCTCCACCAAGTTGTTTTGAAGTGGCGTACCCGTCAATAAAAGCTTGAAATTAGCAGGAATCTTATTCAAAGCCTGATTCTTCTGGGTTCCTCCATTCTTCAAAATATGACCTTCATCACAAACGAGAACCTAGGGCTAATTAGCAATTGAAGCAGACTCTGATTAGCAATAAACTTACATCAGCTCCTAATCTCCGGAAGAACTTATTATCGGTAGGTTTGACTGCCATGTCATAGGTAGAAACGATAACATTAATTTCATCTCGATTCTCCAATATTGATTCAGCCAACTCTACACGTTCATTTGCAGGACCTGTGAATCAATTAGTTACTATTACCCCAGAATGTTGACGTTGAGCTTCTCTGCGTTGAGCTTACCATGATAAGGCTGAATCGCTAGCTTCGGAGCAAATTTCTGGAACTCCTGACACCAATTCTCAAAAACAGCAGCAGGACCAAAAACAACATGAGGACCTTTACGGCCAGTTGCTACAAGATGTGAGAGGAATGAAATGACCTGACAAGTCTTTCCAAGACCCATATCATCTGCCAAGATACAACTCAGATTTTGGTCGTACATCAGATTCAGCCAATTCAACCCAACGATCTGATAATCTTTCAGAACAACCTCATCTGCCATAAGCGCAGGCTTCTTCAAAAAGTCGACGGTGGATTTTCTGCGTTTGGCCGAGACAATCTTGTCATCATCGCCATTGTCGCCATTGATGGAAAGAGCGCTGGTTGGAGAACCAATCCCCGAATCACGCTGAGACTCTACGTCGTCGAAAGATACCAACTCAATACCCTCTCCTTCCTTGCGAGTACCAAAAGAGTTGAACCCCCATTTTGCCATCTCGGCTTCCAATGGCTTTGCAAGATCCTCACATCTTTTAACAAGAGCATCGACAGCTTCGTAGCCCGAAAACATCTCCAAAGCGGTTTCAACGAGGCGTTCGCCCATCGGCGCCTTGGAACTCTTCTTGCCATTCTTCAGGACCTTTGCAGTTGACACCATTTTCGCAGCATGAAGACTCTTAAAAGGTCGAGCCGCTAACATTGCTTCTGCATTTGCCTTGGTGGTATTGGTGAGTTCAATGAGATCCTCCAATGTGCAACGGTTCAAGTACTTGAGTAATCGATCCTCCAGAACCGGATCTTCTTCGGGTTCTTCCTCGGACGCAACGCCAGAATCACCATCAGACATATCTTGAGCCACTGGAGATGAAGCCAACTTGACAGGTGAGGGGGCTTTGCGTCCTTGCATAAGTCTTCTCTTTGGCTTGGGGGGTGTTGTGGCCTGGGCTGGTACCTGGGCTGGTCTTTGCGTGTGGCGATTTTGAGTAGAAGCATATCGATCCTTAATCGACTTGATAGGTTTGGCAAGACCTCTTCTCATCTGTGGCTCGGCCATTTCCGAGGCGGTAATTTCTTGAACCTCATCATCGTCGTTGTCGTCATCGGAAACCTCAACCGGCTGATTTCTGGAAAGTAAGTTACAGGCCTCGTCGAAATTGTACTTGGTGATCATCAAAGCATCTTTAGCCTCTACGATAGACACTCCTGGGAAAATGTCTTTGATACGCTGGACTTTGATCCTAAGTTCGCCATTCTCAACCTCCTCAATCGAAATATCCTGGACTGGCCTAGCTCTCTCTGGACCCCGCTGTCTCTTTCCTTTCTGTGGATTATATGCGGCGTTGGCGAGAGCATCCTGGAACTTAGAACTGCCATTGACCGGTCGTAAAGAATCCGGAAAACTCGCGGACCCAAAAGACGCACTCTTAGAAATGAAGGTCGAAGGTTTGATATCCGCCTTGACAAGTTCATCATCATCTGAGCTATCCCCCACAAATGACGGTCCCTCATCATCACTATCCAAGTTGATAATCTTTCTTGGAGGTGCAATAGGTTTCTGATTAATTCCAAACGGTGCCCTATATGCGGTCCCAGCAGGTGCCATGGCAGAAGCCAAACTCTTCCTTGGAGTAGGCGATTGTCGTAAAGGTGAAGATGCCGGTACCTGTACATGGTTGGGAATCGGGGAACTTGATTGTGGGTATGCCATTGAGTTGGAACGATCGATTATCTGAGTGGCTTGCGTCTCGAATTTTCTAGTAGCACCCACAATCTGCGTAGGTTGAGTTTCGAATTTTCTAGTAGCACCCACAATCTGCGTTGGCTGCGTCTCAAACTTCCTTCCAGCAGCAGCAGGCGTATCAGGAACATAGTCCGCAAAGAGTTCGTCTCCATCATCTATATCTGAATTATAGGTGTCTGTATTTTTCGCTGAATTGTTGATAGACGAATAACCCGATTCAGTTTTCTGCCGTTTGATCACTGGGGAGTCGAGTACGAGAGGGTTTAGATTTGGAAAATTGGAAGCCATAATTCGGTTCTTGTTGTTCAGTTGTTCGAATGAGGAGTAAGGAGAGGAGGAGTGAGGAGGAGAGAACAAAATCGTCAGTGGTATAAACAATCTCCACGTCAAGATTCATATAAGAGTTGATTGGTGATCGGGCAGTCTATAAATGTTTACAGAGGAAAGATCGGTCTCCTCCAGGAAATTCCCAGAACCTTCTCAGATCAAAAAGATTGCAATGCTCAAAAGAAGTTGTGAGCAAACTGGGGGAAGAAAAAAACTCAAAGGACCTCGTAAGATTTCGCAGGAAACAAAAAGTGAATGATCTCAAATCAGCTTATCGGCTCCTCGTAACTTTGGCATCTATCAAAGATGAAGTCTGGTCTGCTCTGCTTTACTAGTTTTGCACCAATAAAGGCTCGGAAGGTAGAGATACAAGTAGTTTAGGAGAATACTTTGATTTTAACAAGAGCAGCAGATCAAACAAGGGTTCACGCTAAGAAGATTCTAATTAACGCGTCTTTGCGCGAAGTCAGCATCCACTTTCAATATCCTCAATCCAATCCAATCCAATCCAATCCAATCCAATTAATCCATCCTTTCACAACTTGGAACACACCAGATAATCATCAACCAACCTGGAACCCATCAACCACACAAAAGTGACCAAACGAATCCCATCCCGCAAACCAAACCCAGAGAGAGTAAAGGAAAAAGGAAAAAAAAGGAAAAAGAAATACAACTATCCAACGTCCAAATCTCACCAAACAAAAACCCATCACCCAACTATTTTCCCCCAAGATTCCTAAACGTCCATCTACAACGTAGTCTCACAAAGGTATACATACGCACGATCCTTGTTCACCATATTATCTATCTATCCATCCATCATACATACATACGTATATACATACATATATACATATATACATACATACATACATACAAACATACACGAAATACCATGGCGACGCGTCGAAGCATCCCCCACGACCGAATCGGCGCCGGAGCAGAAAAAGAAGCGGAATTCAAACCCGCAGTCGGAGGAAAGAGCAACATTGCACCTGCGGTCCCCGCGTGAGCTTTCCTCCCCCCTCTTTCCCTCTTCTCCCCTTCCCCTTGCCCCCGCCCATATTCTCATGCTCCCCGCTCTCCCCGCTCGCATTCCCAAACGCATGATGATGATGATCACATGAGTTTCACACACACCCTCCTTCAACTCCGCGCCTGCCCGCCCGCCCGCCCGCCCAACCAACTAACTAACCATTCCCCCCTCCCCCCAATCTAGCCACGTAATATTCAAGCTCCTCGGCTTCACGCTAGCCATGATCGTCATACCCATTGGATCCTATTTCCTAACTCTAAATTCTATATTCCAAGGTGAGTTTTCCATCTCCATCTCCATTCTCATCTCTCATCTCTATCGCTCTCCCTCTCTCTCTCCCATCCCAACCCAACCCAACCCAACCCCCAAAACAAACCCTCATTCAAACCACAGGAAACTCCACCTTTGCCGGCGCGACAGCCGCCATCATGGCAAACGTTGTATTGGTCGGATACGTAATCGTAGCCATGAAGGAGGATCAAAGTGAAGCCATTGAAGCTGCTGCGAAGGAGTCGAAAAAGGAATTGTGATTAGGGCGTTCCGGGCAGGGACCCGAGGTATGACTTTGGAAAGCTATGGAAAAGGCATGGGATTCCAAAAAGGAAGCGCAGCGAATTCAATTGATAGGACATGCACGCATCATGATGTTTATGACAAGTCAGTTGATCGGTTGATCATGGATGGGGTCAAGCGAAGGGAGAATAAATGCATTAAAATTTCAGGAGAATCGGTTAAATGAGGGATAGATGTTCATCATCATATTTTAAGGCTTCCCGCAGAAAATCCAACACCACAACGACCACTCTTCTTTCCGGGTAAAGGAGCCAATTAGAGCCATAAATAAGGCCTGCGAGTTCACAGCTCCAGAACCCAAAAATTTTTCACTGCAGCGGATATAAAGAAATACAACCCATACGCCGTTCAATGCACAACAATCCAATCCCTTCCATGTGTATTCCATTATATCCTTTGGCCCCTCCCCCCCCCCCCCTTATATTTGCCCGTCATGAATATCATTAGAACACAATTCCGACATCCGACAACCTACTTTCTCCTCTCAGAGAGGAGGTTTAGATTCTCCTAGTATGATGCTGAAGGATGGCCAGTATCATTATTTTTTTTTGCTCAGCCTTCTTCAAACCAGCTCTTCCGTTTCTCGGGTTGAGGTTTTGCATCCGATTTGGTGATTTCAACCACCGACTTCTGAGGTACAGAATTCCACTCGTGATACCAAGATTCATTGGGGTTCGTGGTGTGCTGTCTTTGGATTGTGGCGGGGGGGCCTTGGTTCTGGTTACCTATCGGCAGCCTTCTGTTCCCATTCTGCTCATTGATGCCACTTCCAGGCGGAAGATACTGGGGGTTATTTCCAATCCATTAAATCCATACGTCTCCATGGGCTCTTTTGGTGGTTGTGGCAGTGCATGAATTCCATCTACTGAACTATTTAGGCTGCTGGGATCGTCGAGTATCCCGCGGCTTCGGCGGAGCTGCCCGAAGCTGTTGTGACGGTTTCATATGAACGTTGTTGGCCTCCCGGTGCCGTGTACAACACCGCTATTAAAGTGTGGTTCTGATGCTGTTCGAGGATATCGAGACCTGTTCGGGGTGTATCCATTGCCAGCTCCTTGGTTATCGGTAGTATAGTAGCTGTCCGGTCTTGTCATCCCATTTGGTCGTCCATCATTGTATGGCTATTTTTGCTTGTAAGGTTGTCCTCCCCCTCCTCCATAGTAACTATTTTGAGAATATCTTGGGCGTTCATCATTCGTCATTTGAGTTGCTGCGAGGAAATCTGTTAGCGTATGTATGACAGTTGTCAATCTCATGTGCTCATTGATAGTTTGTCAAGGATCTATAGGCACTAGAGCATGCACGAAAGCAAAATCCCCTTCATTTCGTGGAAAATGTGCTCGCTTGGTGGATGGATAATGCTCAGTGTCCACAATGGCCTGAGCGTTATACTTTCTTTCCAATAAATAGATAAAAACAGGAAAATGACTGTCTCAGAATCATTGCGCAGGCAAAAAGTGCCAACAGGAGAAGAGGTGAGGGAAAAAAAAGCGATTAGGAACTAACTGCATAGTAACTGCTTCGGCGATTGTTGTATGTTGAGCCCACCTCGGATTCTGTTCAGAAGAAAGGTTAGCATTGCCATGTTTGCAGTGCTGAGAACGTAGAAGCTTGGAAGTCTAACCAGCACGCATCATTGATTTCCTCGAAGAATAGTTTCCATCAATAGCTGCCTCGAAGGCTCGAATCGTGTCCAAAGGTCTCTCCATCTGTTTCGTGTCGGATTTGAACGATCGGGATCCGCTACAGAGAGAACAAGTCAGCGCAAAAGATTCTTGCGATCGCAGAAGAGAAGAACGAACCGATGGGGTTTCCCTGACTATCTCTATGTTGAATTGCGCGAATGGGAGCTAACGAAGTCGCAACTTCATTTGCAACGGCAGCTATCATCACATCGTCAGTATGCCACTTGCACAGTCCATCATTTGTGAGGGTGGTGCTCACAGGGTTCTGCTTCCGTCATAGCCAAAGATGGATCGGCTTTGCTGTGAAGTCTCTTTGCTTCTTTTTCTTGATGTGACTTCGTGAGATCAAGTTTATGTCCGCTGCCACTGCTCTTATGAGAATGTAAACTGAAGCCCAGAGGAGGTTTTTGTTCTTTGACGGTTCCCAGGCCGCTCTTGATTGCCCGGGGCGTGGGTAGTGGATGGTTTTGGTTTTGCATATTCCTAGGTATAAATCGATAAGTGGACTGTGATTGTCGCTGCGGTGGGTCCTATTTACAAGTTTTATCAAGAGATCTTGAAATATCTTGATCCTTATCGTCGTGAAACCAGCTTGAAGTGGAGTCGTATCAAGAAGTTTGTAGGGATCTTTGTGGAACTTTGAAATGAGGTCGGTCCCGTTGGTCTGAGTGCGGTCGTGAGGGATAGAGAAAGTAGGTGGTTGGGATTATTGTGCCGGCTTTAATATCAGGATTGGGATATCCGTTTCACTATGTTTGAATCAAGCGCAAGAGGAATATTTGCCTGATATTTTTATTATGAAGAATTGAAGAATGTCTCCTGGAAGTTGGAACGATGAGATGCTTGCTACACAATGGTTTTGATGACGACCCCAAAAATATGGGTTGATGTTATGTGAGTCTTTCTTTTTTTTGCTTGCATAAAAGTGTCCAGACGTAACGAATGATTTGATTGTTGGTTTCGTTGATGATTGATGTGAATCATAAATTCTCGGATATTCTTGAAGCGAATTGTTTTGGAAGAGCTGATGAATGCAGACTTCTGTTGATGTTTAGCTAGTCCAGTATTTTTTGCACAGCCTTCCTTTGATTCATCCACGGTTCCTTTAGTTTTCTGGAAGTATCTAGTTATAGTAGTAGTAGAGTAGCGATGTGGTGGACTGGTTGGTAGCCAGTAGGTAGGGAGGGAGGAAGGGAGGTGGAGGAACCGAATGGAAGGGAATCGATGAATTGAGATTTTGACCAGTACAGTAAGTACTAGGTGGGTGAGTGGGTGAGTGGTTGAGTAGGTGAGTAGGTGAGTAGGTGAGTAGGAAGGCGCAGGAAGGCGCAGGAAGGCAGGAAGGTATGTAGGTATGTAGGTATGTAGGTATGTACCTAGGTAGGTATGTAGGTATGTAGGTACCTAGGTAGATACGGACAATATCGATTGATGAAGACCAAAAGGTTTCAAAAGAGGTATTGTACTGTACTGACTGCACCGACTGCACTGCACTGCACTGCACAGTCCTCTAGAAAGAAAATGGATTGTGGAAGAGGAAGAGAGGGGAAAAGGATTCAAGTTAGTATATTTTTCACGGGAAGGGAAAAAAAGGTTATCTGGGTAGGTACAGAGCAAAAGTAGCTACTACCTAGATACGGTATTATGGTATTATCTATCTATCCATGGATTTACTATTATTGATTAACTCCGTATTCATGGATCGATCCATGGATAATAGTTCAGATAATACGAAAGCCGAGCATTTCAATAACTTATTAGCCATTACAAGTATCGAGAGAGCATTAATAAGAGGGGGTTCAAAATTCAAAATTCAAAATTCAAAATTCATCATCCATCCATACAATCAAGAAAATCCATGGATATATATTTGATGACGAAGAGGTTCGTGTTTATTTAGCTCCCGAGTCCAGTCTTGCTTGTCCTTATTCAGATGAGTAATACTGTCCACGGGCAACTTGGAAATACAGGGACTGTAAAATTCGTGTAATTTAGATAGGGATTTATAAGTAATTACAGGAGATATAAGTAGCGAGGTAGGTACAGTACTGTCGCTATGATTATATGATGATTATGATTATGATTATGATATGATTATGATTATGATTATGATTATGATTATGATTATGATTATGATTATGATTATGATTATGATTATGATTATGATTATGATTATGATTATGATTATGATTATGATTATGATTATGATTATGATTATGGTTACTCGTCATCTTTTCTAATCTTGAGCCCATTATGTATTATATAAATGAATCCATCACCTGGGCATCTGCAATATCCATCCATAGATCTTGTTCAAGTATATCAATCTCTCCACCTCCCTCGTACATCTCTCGAGCTGGAGGAATGAGTTTACTGGACGGAGTACTCAGTACTCCAGGGACTGTCAAAGAAAATATGCAGCCATGCATGGATCTCACCACTGAATCATTCATTCCCAGTTGCAAGACGATGCATGGATGCATGGATTCGTCTCATCGGAAACTTAAATACAATGAATGATCCTATCTGAAGTACAAGAATTGCAACAACCAAGTCCACAAAATTCGGACAACAGTACGCTCTCTTTCATCAGCAGATAACAGGGATTCTTGCTACCTGATAGTGCAGCACTGAGCCCTCCAGCGGTATGTACTTACGTAGATAATACCTAGTAATGGAAGTCGTAAGTCGTAAGTCGCAAGTCACAAGTCGTAAGTTGTAAGTCCTGCAATAGTAATACAGTACTCTAGGATAGAGGATAGATGGAAAGAGGGAAAGTAGTGAAATTGTCATGATCTAGTACAGAATGTAAACGTGATAATCAGAAGATGATCTACGACTAAGCCCAATGAAGATATTTATCCACCGGCTACAGATCATATTGGATTCTCCTAGATACAAGTAACTAGCTGGACGGATAACCATCCAATGTATCCATCCATACGTAGTAAGTCGTTTAGTAGAGTAGAGTAGAGTAGCCTTGGAGGGATATACAGAGTAGATAGTAACGCGCTACTGTATAAATCCGGTTCCTGGTATCCATGGACACAGTCAATGATAAAGCTTGAAATCGATGTCCATTGTCGAAAGAGTATCTACCTACTCCGTAGGTAGCTCATAACGGCATTTACATAATTCCAGGTTATTATAGTTGTAAGTAATACTACTACTACCTTATCAGGAAGAGCAAATCATTCCAAGGTTCTTGATATAATTATACAATTGGATCCATCCATCCATGGATCTATATGGGATCCTCTATATGATAATTACCTAGTATGGTATAATTTGTACATACTACTCCGTGTTCCTCTAGCTACTACAGTACGGATCTATCTTACGTATGATAATTATAATAAATACTAGAGTACCAGGGTACTATAGTAGAGATGTTTAATTAGTTATTAGTATTATTTTTATAGTTTATATAATAAATATAATCGATCGATGAATATAACAATTCTATTAGAAGATATTTAATTAATTTTAATACTTTTTAAATTAATAAGAATATAAATAATATAATATAATATATTTATATAAATAATATAATAATATATAATAATTTTAAAGTATTAAAGTATTAAAGTATATATTCGCTTATTAATTATATAATTAGCCCCCCTTTTCGCTATAAGAAATTAATTTAATAAAAAATAAAGCTTTATTCTATATTTATTTAAATAAATAAATATAAAAATGAATTAAAGGATTTTATAATTGCCCTTTTAAAATTCGTTTTAATAATGAATTAATCGCTACTATGAATTCTCTTATTCGAAACTTTTAATAGTTACCTAAATGTCTCTAATACTACAATACTACAATACTACAATACTACAATACTACAATACTACAATACTACAATACTACAATACTACAATACTACAATACTACAATACTACCTCCAATACTACAGTACTACCTCCACTCCATTACTACATATGTATGGATCGTCAAGTTATTTTTTAGTCTTGGTAGTGGCTGTACTGTTACTCCATAGCTGTACAATCGTCTGACTCTTCTCCCAACTCCCAACCTTAAAAGTCGGGGATTAATCATAAAGACTTCGGATTCTCGTTTTCTCCCCTACCCGACTGACTGTATTCCGGACTGTACTCTACTCTGTAGTCTGTACGAACTTCGAAGTAAGGTTGTCAGATGAATAAGCATGTGGATCCATGGATTGCTAGGTTCCTTGACCTAAGGCTATTTATTATTCCTCCGTACGGAGTCCAGTAACTGTAAATACCATGACTGTGATATTTATTCTACAACGCACTTATAAGTTATTAATATTATTGGTTGTAATCTATTACAGTACCTAGGTAGATACCTCCCTCCAGCTTCCTACCCAATCAATCCATGGATACGTAAACCTTCAGATAGATATTTATCAGAATTAATTCTATCCCATCCCATTCATCCCATTCATCCCATTCATCCCATTCATCCAATCCCAAACCTAGCGATACACTCCTTTCCTCAATCCATCAAAATCCTGTTTTCATCTTCATTCTCTCCGTTCAGCCATGGATTCATTCATTCATTCATGATTCAACCTTCCCTTCATCCCTTCATCCCTTCATTCCTTCATCCTTTTATCCCTTCATCCCTTCATCCATCCCTCCCTCCATCCACCCCCAAGAATGTACCTAAAACACCCAGCCCCACAAAATAAAACACTAACCACCACCACCACCACCACCATCACCTAAGCATACCTGACTAAACTTTCTCCAACCAACCCATTATTTCCTTCGTTCCCTTCGTTTTCTTCATTTCCTTTCGTTCCCTCGTTCCCCTCGTATACCACACACACACACACTGCACATAGCCCTAGATATGCAGTGTGCGCCACCACCATCGATCAGACCACCGGAACCGGAACTCTCGGTACTGCATTGGGATCTGCTCTGGCACCTAATACTTACTGCATTAGATATTAGAACTACGGTAGTTGTATAGAGGGATGGACAGATGACATCTCAACCACCAGAAGAGGCTCTGTTCTGTCGATATTCCTTCACGTACGTCGTACATGTATGTATTGATCCCATTTTTTCATCCTGCGTCCGGCTATCCATCATCATCCTTTCTCCTGTGCCTGCTTGTACCCCATGCAAAGAAAGTATCATGATCACCGATCTACCGATGTACCGATGTACCTAACCACCGATGTACCTAACCACCGATACACCGATGCCGATACCGATACCACGACCCCCATTCCCATTCCCCAATCTCCGTGCATACAGTAACAAGATGCACAGTAAGTACAGTACTATGGTACCGGGCCTGGAATACATGGAATACATGGAATACATGGAAACCCACCCATCTCCCATAGAATGCGTTGGTACGCCGGTACGTACATAGGTAGTAGCAATACAGTAGAATACATACACACCTACACACCTACATACACACATGCATAGAATGCAAATGCAATTCCCCACCACCACCGCACAACCCAACACCCATCTACAACTGGTGAACCACCCACCATCTACCTACCACCTGACCTCCTCACCTCCTCGCCTTGCAGCTTCACACACCGCAATACCTACCCACCCGCCTATCTGAAAGAACAAACACCAAGATCAACCCCAAAGGTTCTACATGCCAGAAATAGCGGAACGCCATCCAGGCTCTTATGTGTATTGGAACCGAACCCTATGATGCATGCGTATGAAAGTAGTGATGGAAGATGTGGGGAGGTTGTAGAGGTGTAGAGGTGTAGAGATGTAGAGATGTAGAGATGTAGAGATGTAGAGATGTAGAGATGTAGAGATGTAAAAAAATGTAGAGATGTAAAGATGTAGAGATATAGAAATATATAGAAATGAAAATATAAAAATATGAAAAAATATAGAAATATAGAAATATAAAAATATAAAAATATAAAAACATAAAAATATAAAAATATAAAAATATAAAAATATAAAAATATAAAAATATAAAAATATAAAAATATAAAAATATAAAAATAAAAAATAAAAAAATAAAAAATATAAAAATATAAAATATAAAAATATAAAAATATAAAAATATAAAAATATAAAAATATAAAATATAAAAAATAAAAATATAAAAATATAAAAATATAAAAATATAAAAATATAAAAATATAAAAATATAAAAATATAAAAATATAAAAATATAAAAAATATAAAATATAAAATATAAAAATATAAAAATATAAAATATAAAATAAAATATAAAAATATAAAAATATAAAAATATAAAAATATAAAAATATAAAAATATAATTAAATAGATACTAATTACGAATACTATATATACATATATACACACATATATATATACGATCTAAGAAAACGAAGCCAAGGCAAAAATAGAAACGAAGCTATAAAAGAATAAATACGAGAAATTTATATTGCTGTTACTACATACCTACATATTACTTTCTAGACGGGAAGATAGTAGGTAGATATTAAGTAAATAGGTACTTATTTTGATATACATCTACCTAGTATCTGATATCTATCTATCTATCTATAAATCTATCTATTAGAAAAGTATATAAAAAGCAGGAAACCTACGTAAAGTGTTGAAATCTGGTGTAGCAGGCGGGTATACATACATACGTATATATAAATGCCCACCCATACATCCATCCATCCATCCATCCATTCACCCCTAATAAATCCTCCTTCTTCCCCTTCCCCATCTAGAACTGACACCCTCACGCTCACCCTCACCCCAAATCCCATCCATCCACATAAGCAAGCCATGAATTTTAAAACACATTGATGCTACCCACTCCTAACCTAACATCAAAAGAGACATAAACATAAACACCAATATAAACACCAACGCAACCTACATACCGAATGTCCGAATCTGATCTCACATCTCACATCTCACATCATCAACACAGATCAACCACCGATGCGATAATAAGGTCCAAGTCCGAACATAGTGATATATATATATATATATATATGTATATCCACATTCACATCCATCTAAAGAAAGAAAGGGTGAAAGAAAGAAAGAAGACACCCAACTCATCACCCATCCCAATCCCAATCCCAATCCCCATCACATCACACCACACCACACCACATCACATCATCCAATGGATTTTCAAAGTCGATAGAAACACCCCGAGAGATGTGAATATAAACAGAGAATAAAAAACAAGAACATACATAAGCATGAAGACACACGTGCCGATACTTCACACACATACAACATGCGGGACGGAAAACTTCCTGGGGAGATAAGCGGAGTCCGAAGATTGGGGTCCGGCTGGTCATGTTGCAGGGACCCATACCTGCGTACCGACTGATATGCAGAACCTACCTACATTTTGACGTCAATGTCCTACTGATCAAGTGTGGGTATTCGAGTCCTTCCAAGGTCCTCCACGTACATGGCGGGGTGGTCTAAATTCACTGTAGTCAAGAGGCTCTGGTTGATATCGAGGGCCTGAATTTCGAAATGTATGCTCCCAAACTCGGCAAAACATTGTAGCAAATTTCGATTTTAGTTGTGAAAGCATAATTGAAATGGGGGAATACCAAGAGATGGAGGAGCACATCTGTCCACGTTGTACTGGATGTAATTGTGAAACCTTTGATCGATAACTCCTGCCTACGTCTAGTGAAGATTTCCACGACGATTCCCATATGCACTTTTGATCATATACCCATGCGGCCATTGTGGTTGTTAATTGCTTAATTGGTATACTACCCGCAAGGCTGTGCTCATTATTGCCGCCCCCTTCGAGTGCCCGAATTGTGGCATATCATCAACCATCTTCCCAGTCCATGCTAACAACTCCAAACCAACCATTTAGACCGATGATGGGTACAACATGACGCGAACGGATGCGCCGAAGGACTTGGGTGGGAGGTTTTGTCTGAAACGAGCACGTACAACACCGGAGTTTCCTTTGGTATATATCAGTATTTCAATCCCGGTGAGAAGTAAAGCGAATCACTCATACCGTGTGGTCTAGCGATCTTGCCCCAGATAACTCTAATCTTTGATCCTCTAACCTCCTTTGATGCACGGTAAACGAAAGCAACCTTCTTTCCTAAGTAGAAGCTACAGATCTGTTAGAATCGAGAAGTATTCGAATATCGCTGTAAAACGTACTTGGCAGCCTCGGTGTTGTTGACACCTTCGATTTGGATCAAGCTGGTGCCTGGGGTGGTGTTGCGCTTGCCGCGTTGGTAGCTCAAATGGCGTCCCCTGAAGTGATCCATATCAGTATATATCCAATATAAACCATATCATCGTGCCATCGCAACCCAATTCTTCTGTGCATAGTCGAAATGTTGTCTGCTGCTGCATCCTCATCCTCGTCCTACTCTCTCGCTTCCCGATCCCTATTCCCATCCCCATGCCCATCGAGCCATTCGAGTCCAGAACATTTTCATCAATCGAATCGGATTGTATCAACTTACTTAACATAGACTAGAGACACAAGAAAGTCAGCAATTGATTCAAGCACGAAACCTTCATATTGGCCCGAGCACGGCATATTCTCCAGGGAAATTGGCAACTTTGCGGTTCTCCCCACTGCTTCCTGCTTCCTGACCCCAAGTCCCAAATATGCGCACAACCAATGTTATTTTCAAAATCAGGAAAAAACTCACGTCTGTGTCCGGCTTCGGTAGGCATTTTGGCGAAAGTCTCTCGTGGATTTGAGAGTGATTCGGTCGGTTGGCGTTATGGTTGTCGGCGTCGTGATGTTGGAGTAAATTCTCTTTTCCAAATGCAGCGGCTGACCACAAGCCCTAGAAATTTAGTTAGCGAAAAATTCTAGGGCTGGTACGATGACTAAGAAAGGATGTGTCATTTTCATGTCTGAAATATCAGGCATCAATCAGTGGTCTCTAGTGGGGGTGTTGTCATTGACGGAAGAATTTTGTAACAAGTTCCGATTCATCATACATTTTTTGATTATTGCAATGGCATGATGGAAGAAAACAGGTGAGAGAGCGTGTACAGAATGTTATTGATGCTGAAGTTTGTGAGGAGACTACGGAATGAGGATTGTCGAAAGCAGACATTGATGGAAGCTCATGAAAGAGAAAGGCTGCTGGTTGACCAGTCACTCAGAGATCTTTCAGCACTTTTCCTTCTGTTGGCATTTCCTGTGCATCATCTTCTGTGTTTTCTACTGCTTCTGCTTCTGCTGCGTCTGCTGCTTCTTCTGCTTCTTTAACTTCTTAAACCACAAGTTCGTTAGAAGTTTTTGATTGTAAAATCAAAAGAAGGTTTAGATGTCTCAGTAATTTCCTTGCTACTGTACTTAACTACACCTGCCTCCTTCTTTCCACGCCCATTTGATCTTTCAAACCCCGAAACGATTTTCCCGAACTTGCCTGGGAAAAAAAAATCTGGTGATAATTGGAATCAGTGGATAGTTAGGTAGCTAGGAAGGCATCTAAAGTTATGGAAGAACATCGGCCGATATACTCTCCCCTCAAATACCCTCTCAAATACCCGGTCGGTATATTGAATCCAATTACTCGAGTAGAACAATAATGAAATGAATACTCCAAGTTCAATCGATGGCAAAATGGGAAAAGACACCTAGCTAGGTCGTCAACAGCCCCGAGTACGGCGTTCCAGTCTAGAGCTTCACATGACCATCAGATGGTTGGTTGGTAGTTAGGTAGGTAGGAGTCATTCGGGTTGATTCCTATGACGGGAGATATCAATATCAAATACTTATGAGATAGGTCGATGGAGAGGTAGGTGTCGGTTTTAGTAGCAATGATAATGATCATATCAATAGCAATACATAGCCATATTAATATCCATATCAACAAAAATTCAATCCTCATGATTCATGGGTCACTATTATTATACCTTCAAATGTTTGTCAATGATGTCAAGTAATTTAATATACTTTGAAAAGATTCCTTCAAGAAATCAATAAACATTCTGTAACACCATTCACCGGGCTTGGAGCTGCAATGCGCTTTATAATCGGACCCGTAAGAAATTGTAACCCTCCCCTCCCATTTGAGGAATGGGGCAATAAGCTATCGGTGATAAACGAGGGGCGGTCGGGCCTTGAGTACGGAGTACGGAGTATTCTGGATATGCCCATTGCCCAGGGGTTGAGGAAGTTCGATACAGTACACTGAGTACAGTAGGTAGGTAGGTAGGTAGGTAGGTAGGTAGGTAGAGTTTAGCTGAGATAGATTAGCTAGCTGGAGGTGCAGTATGTATATGAGGGAGGTTTCCAAGGTCGGGTTAGGTAGGTCCTTACTAGTTGGGTTAGAGAGGTCTTTATTAGTTGGGTAGCTAGGAATTTTGGTATATGTGTATGTATGTATGTATGTATGTATGTATGTATGTGTATGTGTATGTTCAATATGTATGTATGTACCTAGGTATATGGACAGATAAGTAGGTGGTAGATACTGGTGGTGTCATAGATTGGTAAATAGGTATCAAAACCAAGCTTAGAATAATATAATAGTCTATATACATGTATATATAAATATAAGCATAAATATAAATAAGCATATAAGTAAAGTCAGCAGGTAACTTTATTTAAACTATCTTATTTATGTATTTATAAATACATCTATTAACTATCTAGATACTTTATAATAATAATAATAATAATAATAATATACTATTATAAATTCTTTTATATACGTTAAAAGAAGTAATTAATATAAAAGAATAAAAAATATATTTTTATACTCTATTTAATATAAGTTAAATATCTTTCAAACTGATTTTCATATATAAACAAACATTATAAATTAACATTATAAACAAACACTATAAATAGTCCCCATAAATACACATCATAAACAACCTTGGAACCTCATAATTAAATATAATAACTATTTGTTAAATCTATTGTTAAATCAGTTTTGGGTTCGGAGGCTATCCGGAAATACTTCTCATCCGTCATACATCCATCCCATCCATCCCATCCATCCTCTTAGTCTTAGCGGGGTCGAGTCTTTCATCAAAAGCGGACAAACCCAACATTTTTCTCAAACATTCGAACAACTGTCACTGTCAAACCTTCTTCACTTGAAAATCCTGTTGATCTTCTGGAAATTTTGATTGTTCATATCTCCCTTATTTATTTTACATATCACAAACAACACATACACAATGGCCGACACTGTCATCAAACCAGAGGAGTCTGGCAATGCTGGGTAAGTTGGTTCTCTTGACATACGATTTACTTTCCTTGGGATAGGTCCCGTCAACAAAGCTTATTGTCTATGCGAAAAATATATACATCAAGGGGGCGAATTCAAGTCTCTCGATCTGTTATGATATTATCCTCCTTCATTCTTCATTTTGACATCTCAATTCCGTATGATCCGGATCCTGACTGACTGATGTGCCCCACTACAGATCACTTGAGCTGAAGGATAACACTGTGATTATTGTTTTGGGAGCATCTGGTGATCTTGCAAAGAAGAAGACTGTAAGGAGGCTTCTTTCAATTGATCGCTTTTCTTGCTAACATATATGATATTAGTTCCCAGCTCTTTTCGGTCTCGTAAGTGGTGGAGAGTACCTCTGGTCAAGGGGAATAAGTATTAACACCGCCCTAGTATCGCAACCAATTCCTCCCCAAAGATGTCAGAATCATTGGATATGCGCGAACAAAGATGGACCACGAGGAATATATCAAGAGAGTTAGATCATATATCAAGACTCCAACCAAGGATATGGAACAGCAACTTCAAGAGTTCTGCGACATCTGTACATATATTTCTGGGCAATATGACAAACCAGAAGGTTTCATCGAGTTACGAAAACACTGCGAGGAGTTTGAGAAGGGAAGGAAAGAAGCCAACAGAATCTTCTACATGGCCTTACCTCCGTCTGTCTTCACGACTGTATCGCAACAACTGAAAGCAAACGCCTATCCAGAGACCGGCGTTGCAAGAATCATTGTACGATCCCCGGTCTTGAGACGCGATTGATTGCGCTTGCTAATTAACTTCTAGGTCGAGAAGCCATTTGGAAAGGATTTGGGGAGTTCCCGCGAGTTGCAAAAGGCATTGGAGCCAAACTGGAAGGAAGAAGAGATCTTCCGTATCGATCATTACCTTGGGAAGGAGATGGTCAAGAACATTTTGATTTTGAGATTTGGTAACGAATTTTTTGGTGCTACTTGGAACCGCAATCATATTGACAATGTTCAAATCACATTCAAGGAGCCTTTTGGAACCGAGGGTCGAGGAGGTTACTTTGATGAGTTTGGGATCATCAGAGATGTTATGCAAAACCATCTTCTACAAGTTCTCACTCTTCTCGCCATGGAGCGACCAATTTCATTCTCTGCAGAGGATGTTCGTGACGAGAAGGTCCGAGTTCTTCGCGGTATCCCAGCAATCGAGCCAAAGAATGTCATCATTGGCCAATATGGTAAATCTTTAGATGGTAACAAGCCTTCTTATAAGGAAGATGATACCGTACCCAAAGATTCCAGATGCCCAACTTTCTGTGCTATGGTCGCATACATCAAGAACGAGCGATGGGATGGCGTTCCATTCATTCTGAAGGCCGGTAAAGCTCTCAACGAGCAAAAGACTGAGATCCGAATTCAATTCAAGGATGTCACATCTGGTATCTTCAAAGATATCCCAAGAAACGAGCTTGTCATGCGCATTCAACCAAACGAGAGTGTTTACATCAAGATGAACTCCAAGTTGCCAGGTTTGAGCATGCAAACTGTTGTTACCGAGCTCGACTTGACCTACCGCCGCCGATTCTCTGATCTCAAGATCCCAGAAGCATACGAATCCCTCATTCTTGATGCTCTCAAGGGCGATCACTCCAACTTCGTTCGTGATGATGAACTTGATGCAAGTTGGAGAATTTTCACACCACTCCTACACTACCTTGATGACAACAAGGAGATCATCCCAATGGAGTACCCATACGGTAAGGAATTTTCACACTGTGCTCTCTTCTCTTCAATGACAAAAAACTAATTTCACAATAGGATCTCGTGGACCCGCTGTCTTGGATGATTTCACCTCTTCTTACGGTTATAAATTCAGCGATGCAGCTGGTTACCAATGGCCAACTACACAAACTGCTCCTAACAAGCTGTAAATTAGTATTGTTGGGCGCAAATCGATAACTAGATACCTGGTATGAAACAATGAAATTGATAGATAGATATGATGATTATGAGGGATTCCATACATGCCAACAGTTGAATGGTGGTTTTCTCATTTTTTATGATAGCTGAATGAAAAGCTTCCTTTAAATAATGAATAAAATAGCCCGACTCTTTTGAAGTTTTTTTTGGGATATATCAATGGCTGTAACATGTGATGGATGATGATTGAATGTATACAGCACTTCATCTCCTGATTGTCTTGTTTTCACTTGCTATACTCGATAAGTATTTCAAGATCAATCACACTATCATTCAAGGGATGAGAGAGGGGGAACAGGGAAGAGGAAGTCCTCAGTAGATCTTAAGCTTTGATACCTAGGTAGGTGCTCATATGCATTAAACACCAGTAGCATTACGGTGGTTAGTAGTTAGTGGTTGATATCCCAGAATGAAATGATTGAGGTTTCACTTTGGGGGTTCCCTGGGGGTGTGAAAAGAAGTAGGGAGAGGTGGAGAGTGGGTGAGGGGGTTTCTTTATCCGCTTTGTATAGGTCTTGGTTCGGTTTGTGGATTTTGAGAGGGAGGTTGGAACTTGGGAGGTGCGAGATGGAAAGTAACTAGGGCGCAAAATAAGATGTGGTAGGTGATGTTCTGGAATCGCATATAGGAAGTGATGTACAGATTGTTGATCGAGGGTTTCTATAGCCTTTGAGTGAGGTGCGGAGTGAGTATGGTACAGGCAGGGACTTTGGAGGGCTTTTGTTTTAGATGGGTAGTGGTAAAGTATAATGATAAGTCAAACTTCATTACCTAGGTGTCCAGTATTCAGCGACGTCATTTGGGTTCTTGTTGCACGTCTCATTTTCCAAAGACGTCATCTTTGATTTGTATGTACTCCGTATACGGAGTCTTGGAGGCCAGAGATATAGTGTTGGAAATCTCTGGCTTCGTTCATGATTCTTGAAACCTTGAACGGGGTTGTGGGAAAAGTAAAATAGTTCTCTCTTTACTTGTGAAGAGTCGATTCAAACGTATGGAATTTTGATTTGATATTGAATTACAAGATGAATCAAGTAAGGTTTTGATAACTCTAGAAATCCATGATCTCAATATAAATCATGTTCGGACGTCCTTAGCCGATGCGCCCCCTGCTTTAGCTTAAGCCTATCACTCCACGCTAAAGATTATCGTAGCCATCGCAAGCATCGCAACCTGCGCTTCGTTTTCCTTTCTTTTAATATCGACCTACTATACAAGTACCTAGGTATCTAAATTAAATTACACTTTACAAGATACATCAACTCGACGAATCACAAACATGTCAACACCAAACCCTGACCCAGTACCATTATTCCGTCCTTCCAAGAAGCGCAAGATTTATAGACAGCGAAATAATGATGATGAGGATGGAAATGGAATCGATCAATCAATATCCGCGCCCGCACCCAAAGCGGCACCAGTGGCTGCGCATCAAAGTTTAGATGAATTAATCGCCTCTAATTCTATACCTATCAAAAAGGAGGAAGAGGATGATGAGCCAAAATTCGAAGGAACTATAGATATGGCAGAAATTCTCCGTTTGCGAAAACAGCGAAAGAAAATTGGAGGGGTGGAGTTTAGGGCTGAAACTAAAATTCGAGAGGGGGATCAATCTGACACAAATGCAAATGCAAATGGGGATGCGCTGGTCAAATATGAGGAGAGGGATGCAGAAGGGATACAACCCGAAGGTGGACTTTCCATGAGGCGATTTGCGCCGCAGATGGGGGTCGTAGGGAGTAGTGTTGATAAACATATGTAAGTATTCTTCCTTCTCGAGCTGGTTGGGTGTAAGTGCGGTGACTAATAGTATAGGATGGCATATATAGAATCGAAACTTGGACACAATTCTTCAAGTTCTAGTTCTCCATTCGCAAGAAATACACAAGTCGAAGGTTCAAAGAATGAATCCGTACAGCAGATGAAAGAACCCCAGCGTGCTCCTACTACCATGGGACAGTTGCTTGAAATCGACCTGGGAGAAGAAGCTCGAGTAAGAAATGCACATCGAACGGAAATTGCGCGGAGAAAGGCAGCGGGTGAATGTGTAGAGCTTGAGGAATCCGAACACCCTACCCCCAAGCCCCGTCTCGGCCGCGACGGCAAACCATGGCGCGGTCGCAAACGAAGAGGAAGCGATGATATCCAACGCGATGCTCTTGTCGATGCTATATTACATGAAAACCGACTCGATATCTACGAGCCCGTCCCATCACTATTTTCAAAACAACCGGAGGGACTAGCAAACGACGACACGATAGCGGAAACATTCCGGAAAGACTGGGAAGAGGCAAGCTCGCATGCAACATTACAAAGACAACAGCAGATGTCTGAACGGGCGGCCAAGGAAAAGAAGAAAGCGGGACAGGAGAAGACGGAAGAGGAATTGTATATGAAGGGACCAAAGCTGGGGGGAAGTAGGAGTGCGAGGGCGGCAATGAGGGAGGCGATGCTGAAAGCAAAGAAGAGGTAGGATGGTGTTATTGGAGGTTGCGGTCTAGACTGGATGAGAAGGTGTCAGGGAGGAGCAAGGGGGGGAAGAAGAGAAATCAATAGATACCATGCTTGCGCTGCAACGCTGCAAACACCTCTAGCATATACGTCTCGTCCTTAATATACATAGATACCTGTCTATTTACTATGATAAAGGGTATTTATTTTTCAATCCAATAACCAAAAGAAAGCGACCACCTACATCAATGATTTGGTATCAAGATATATGTATGTATATGTATATGTATATATATATCTATTAACCTAAACTAGATACCTACTTAAATGAAAAATGAAAATCACAGCCACCCGTGGACCTTGTCAGTTAATAAATTTATTGTTAATATCCAGCACTATTTTCCTAGGGGTCTTATATTCTATTCCGTATTGTAAGTTGAAGTATATATATGTATATGTGTAATTATATAAATATATCAATCCAACCTAACCTTGGAAGTCTAAGAATTCCTAGTTAAATAGAAAATAAAACTTAAATTTATTTCTATTATTATTCTTAATACTTAGTACTAAGTATTTCAAAGATATTATATTATTATTATTATTATTATTCAAAATAATATAAAAAAATATAATCCAATACATTTATACCATACCTCCTACTACTACTATACTTGAATAATAAATAATGAACTCCAACTGTATAACCTCTCCCCTCGTCTTTTTCCTCCCCCACCACCCTTCCAAAAAAGAAAAAAAGAAAAAAAAAACCCCTCCCCCCCAACTCATCCATCCACACCAAAACCCCCAGTTCCACTCCACTCCACCCACCACTCCGCCGCCCCCCGCCAAAAAAAAAACGTCCAAACCTCCCCCATCTCCACAGCACATCCAGAGGCAAAAAAAATAAAAAAATAAAAAAACAGAGAAAAAAAATAAATCCTGTCATCATGAAATGCAGAGATCTCTCTCGTAGCTAAACTTGAACTGAACTCTCTGACGGGGAGTCGAACCCCGGTCTCCCGCGCTTTGTCGCCCGTGCGAATGACAAGCGGAAATCATGACCGTTAGACCATCAAAGATGTTGTTTGTTGTGTTGTGGTGGGCGGGCGGTTGGGGGGGTATATATACGGTATTGTATTGTACGGTACTGCACTGCACTGTATTGCATTGCAATGCAAGTTGGGGGTGTAGATTGAGGGTGTAGATTTGACGAGGAGGATGGAAGGATGGAATATCGAGTCCGAGCTGGAGGGGATGGATGGGCTGTTTGGAATTCATGATGGGGGTGCGGGGTCGTTTATGCCGTTATGTTGGGGAGGGGATGGGTGCTTTTACTACCTACTTCTCCTACATCCACTGTCTACTTTAAGAGTAAGTAGGTAGTGGATGGGTGGGTGGATGGGTGAATTCGGGTAGATGGGAAGGGTGAGGGAGGGGAGGGGTGGGATTCGTGGAATTTCAATGTTTTGTTTTGCTTTGTTTTGCTATGTGCTGCTATTATGAGACAATCGGAGTACGCACTGGATGATTGGATCGATTCTTTGATCGATCGTTGGATATTCCATTCCATTCCTATCTTAATCTATCCTATCCTATCCTGTATTATACTGTGCTGTGCTGTGCTGTGCAGGCTGCACTGCCAGACGCCAAACACCACTATAACAACAACCAGACTTCCACCATTAATTAAATATTAACTCAAGACTATATATAAAGTATGAAGGATAAGAAGGAAACCAAAACCCAAACCCAAACCAAAACGCCATTCGCTAAATCTGCATTCAGAACATCCAGAGCCATCCACCCAAAGCCGTGATCAGGCTGATTGCTGGTTGCTGATTTCTGGTTGCTGATATTAAGATATCGTCTGATCTTCTCGGTATCCATAGTCCACCTATTATTGTACTCATGTTGTGGGGGAGGGATGCGGGGGAAGCAGTACTCTGTAGACCAAGCCCACTCCCTATCCTTGTCCTTGTCCCTATTCCGAAGCGAAGCGAACCGAACCCCCATCCAATATGACCCATGTCGAATCCAATCCAATCCTTGATCTGAACCTCCCGCTGTTCGTGAAGTATCTCGATACTGATATCGGTTCGGTATCGAAATCGATCTTGAAATCTTGATGTCACGCGTGCATCTCAGTTGCACGTCATAGATTAACTAACACACAGCGCCGAGATTGCTGCTCTGCTCCCGATTTCCTCCACGCGGCAGTCATCTCCACAGGTGGAATCCTCGTCACCACGAAGCACACGCTGCACGCCGTCGTCCGCCCGAAACAAGCTCGGCCCCTCGACGCGCAGCCGCGCTCCCGAAGCGAAAGGATCACCGCCCGACACCAACCTCACGGCCTCTCCGCTCGCCAACACCAGGACTTCGGTCCCCACGACGCGCATCTTCTCGCGCGCGCCGAAGCTCTCGCGGCGGGGGCTGACGACGCGCGCCACGTCTTCGCGCTCCCATTTCCGGCTCTTGATGCTCCATGTGGCGAAGCCCGTGCTTTCTTTATCGCCGTCGTGAGCCGAGATCCACGTGTGGGGACAGAGGTTGTGGGCGATGGAGACGCCGCCCGGGAATCCACTGATGATGTTTCCGCCTAGGTACCAGGGGTTGGAGATGCGGTCGAAGGGGTGCAGGAGCGTGGTTAGGGGAAGAGCGGCTTGGGAGACCAGATGAGATGTGGCGTAAGGAGCAATGGTTTGGTATGTACAGCCGTGGGGGGAGAAGATGACGGAGAGGGCGCGGTCCGTCTGGGAGGAGAATGTCGAGGTACAGGAGCGCGGGGAGCATGGGGGTGTAGCGTATGGGGGATCAAAGAGGGAGGTGGAGAGGGTGGGTGGACGGTATGTTATCCCGATTGCGTTGTGCAGGCCGGTGAGGTCGTTCTTTTGGGGGAGGAACGCAATGGTTACTTCGCCTGGCGTGCCATTCTCTGTGACAGGTGGGACGGGTATCCGAAGGAGGTTATCGGTCGGGCGGAGGTGCGGGTTTTCCCAGCGTTTGAAGGGGATCACTTTGGAGGCGTCAAAGTATTTCCATTTTCTTATCGTCCTTGCCGCGCCCGGTTCGGCGAGGATGAGTGTTTTTCTTCCACTGGGAGAGAGTTGTTTGAGGGTTGCTTCATGACAATGATCGGTCTTGTCTTGACTTATCACTACCAGGTCTGGTTCAGGGAGTTCCTGGAGGGAGGAGATGCATGCTGGCGTTTTGAGATGGGATATTGAGAATTTAGAATGGAATATCTTGGATGGACCGGATAACCATGGATCGAGGAGGATAGTAAAAGTATTTGACGGTCGTCCTGGGGAAGGTGGAAAGGGGGAAATCGGCTCGAAGGTTAGGGAAAATGAAGCATCATTGTTCAAATGTTTAACTGTCAAGGACATCTTCAAATCGTGAAATGAGCATATCAAGAAAATCCGTAAAGTTCATAGTATCCAAGATGTTTGGCCACAAGTTTGAGGAGAGCGTCCGGGGAGATTCACTTGGGTGGTGGATTGGGAGTAAAGATTTTTCAGACATGGAAGAAGACGGGTGGATCAAGATCAAGCTGGGTTGGGATGATACCATATACTTGTGAAGACACGCGTAGTCAATGACATATTAAATAACTTGAAGGAAACGATCAGATGCAAGATGACGGGGAGATTCTATTTAAAGTCAGGCACTGTCCGCAGCCCCGGTCACCAAAATTCATTCCCCTATGCAGCATGTAGAAATGGAAAGGTTACCCGATGGAGCTTCAGCATACTCGGATCTATTGAAAAAGCTATCAGATTGGTCAAAGCCCTATGTTTTCTTTTCTGAACATTCACTCGGCAAGACTTGTGATTGATTGATTGCGCGGCGAGAGAAGATATGAATACCTCATCATAAGCCCTTGCATATCACATCCATACTCCATAGACTGAATCCCTCTCAAGTGTTGAAGTGTCCCATTCTGTCAAAGGTTCAGCCTAGAGAAAGGGAATCATCCGGTTATAGTTAACGAATCCAAGATGCAAGTACTCTTGACCATTACTCTAAATGGTAACGATCTTCCCCTTCGGATACGTTGGAACTAATTAAAGCAACATTTAACGATGAATCTTTCAGCTCTTGCATCCCTTTTGTCGATGAATGAATGATTGGTGGTTATCGAAGCTGATTGGTGGGGAAAAGGATGAAGGGAAGATGGATACGCGAACTTTCATAATTGAAGACAAGCAAGGGAAGGAGACTGACTGGCTGTCGTATTTCGGGATATACTACTTGTGGAATATCAGCCTCATGAAAATCTTCATCTCGATTCTTGATTCTTGATTCTTGATTCTTGATTCTCGACAAGTTGCAATTTGTAGGCAACCTAAGCCTGACAAAGAAGACTCAAGGCCGTATTTGAATGATCGTCAGGAGAATTAGGAAAATCATCAACATGAGATGACATGACATGACATGAGATGATTGAGTGAACGTTACACTTAATGCAATGGTATAACTTGATACTGCAAAAGGGAGTATTTCTGTGCGTTCTCTTCCACTTCCACTTGCACTCGCATACGATACGATAAACCATTTTCGTGGGCTGTGTCTAACATCATAACTGGATTTTGAGAATGTGAAAGATAGATTGATGATAGGTAGGTAGTTGTCATCGCATTGACATTGTACGCGCATAAGGTTACGTATAAAATTGAATCTTTTTGAAATGGGATTTATTTGAGGGAGGGAAGAAATTGTTTACTTGTACTTGTAGATGTAAACTTGATGCTGTGTTCTTACCTGCCAATTACTTACTATAATAGGTCGGTAAGTAGAATAACAAGAGGGAAGAAGAAGAGCAAGTGAAGATGTATTCGGACTTTAATATTATCTCCTGACCTAAGCAAAGATTCGTTTGCCTCCCCCTTTTCCTTTTTTTGTTATTCTTCAACAATAGATAGACCATATCTCATACCCATCTACCTATTTCTTCTCATGATATTACTCTTCCATTTACTTAGCCAATATTTACTTCTGGCCATCTTTGGTACTTGAAGAATTTCATCCATTTTCTATATGTATATATGTGTGTGTGTGTGTGTTTTAATTATATGTTAATCATACCTCCTTGTTCCATACCACAACCAGCACACACGTCAATAATATAAATACAGTAGAATACGTCGAACATCCAAGGATAGCCCATCCCAAGCATCTCAGACTCACCCCAGCAGCTCGAACAGACCTCCTCGGACTCACCGTTAGAAAAATCTTCGAATAGACCTTCTCGAACTTTACCCCAACTTCACTAGCAAGCTCAAACAAATCACGCAAGGTTGCAACGATCATGGATCGGTCTGTGGAAGGTAGCCAGCCACTCGATCCTCGTGCATTGGGAGGGAGGAATTAATGTCAAGGTCATACAGGTACTGTAATTACAGAGTAAATTCTTGCAAGAACCTCGCAGAGCTCACAAATCACATCATAGCCGACCCTTCTCCTTTAAACTACCGCGTCTCCCGCTTCCGTCATCAAAGCATGCAATCAATACTCACTCGCTCTCATCATCTTCATCTACATCCACTGATCCAAAATATGTACAAGTCCTTCGGTGCCCGATTGGAGCGTCCAGAGTATTAGTCACTATGATCTTGTCGCCTTCACCTCTAGACCCTAGATGGTTGATTGATTCATGTAGCCAATCAATAGCTCAGCCAAGCTACCATCACAACGTAAATGCAAATCCACCTTGTGACTGTAATTACAAAAGACATGCACGCGAGCTTCGAATCCTTCCATGTGGTGAAGCTTTCATCAAAGCAGACCATTGGGTTGGTTTCAATTGCTCTCTGGTGTGACCTCTGGCGAATAGGACGCAGGGAATCTTTGAGAACCGATTTGATAAAGCTGGAGCTTTCCCAGGTGTGAATTAAGCTTATTGAGGTAAGGTTAACCTTAGCTAACGTTGTACAGAGTAAAGTCGCCTGCTTACCCTACTTCTCGCCACTCCATTCGGCCAGCATTTCACACTAAAAAAACCGTTATTTTAACGTATTAATTACTTTATTAAGAATCGATATATATCTTTTAAATTTAAAATAAGATATTATATACAGCTACTAATAGATTCTAAAAATCTTAAATTTTTTACGATTTTATTATAAGGAATAATATAGAATAATAAAATTTTACATTTGTATAGAAATTATATATAAAATTAGAATTCAAAAAATTAGAATTTTAGAATATAATTAGTTAAAAATAATTTATAGTATAAAATAATTATCGAATTAGAGAGGCGGCGAGAAGTAGAATAGGCGACTTATTATTTTTATTATTTTTATTATTTTTATTATTTTTATTATTTTTATTATTTTTTATTATTTTCATTATTTTCATTATTCTTATTCTTTTATCTTATTTTAGTATATTATATATATACTATATTATTATATTATTAATCTACCAACTAGCCTCCAGCTATTACTAATAATACTAACATTACCCCTACAACTACTATGGATACATACTATACGATACGTAACCTATTCCTCAAGGTTCTCCAGTTTCCAACTCTGCGAGTAGTAGCTACAGTAGCTCCCCAGGACTACTATATTACTGTAGTAGGTAATTAGGTGAGCAGGTACGTACACGAGTAGAATGAAGACAATGCGAATGATTGATAAGGTTGAGAGACGAAAAAAAAAAAGCTCTTATCAATTTTCCTATTGATTACTTATTACAACTGTGTTGATTGGGGAGGGGATGATAATACCTTGGTACCTAGGTACTACTACCCTTTGATACCCTACCTACCCTGCCCTACCCTGCCTTGCCCTCCCCACCTTGTCAGCTTATGCAGCGTGGCAGCGTGGCACAGTGTGGTGGCAGCTAATTACTGCTGAGTGAGTGAATGAGTGAGTGAGCGAGTGATTGTATTTGTATTTGTATCGTTGTATGTGTGTGTGTGTGTGTGTGTGTGTATATCCGATATATATGTACTCTATATATATAGATATATTAGATATACTGTATATATCTATCCATTATAAATTACAACCAGCATGAAGAATCTATAGATCTTATTATTATCCATTACCTACCTAGTAGGTACTCTGCGTTCGCCCTTGACTCAGAAAACATTATATAAATATATATTAATGCAATAACAACAATAACAACAACCTTGGAATAATATATATATTTTTTCGTCCTATTTTTTCGGCAGATCAGCAGATCAGGTAAGGAAGTCACTTTGTTCTTTCCAAGGTTGTACAGTACAGGACAGGACGGTACAGTGCGGTATGTACTATGTATGTATCCTCGACATCTTACTTGTCAATGGCGTCCTATCCTAGCTATGGCTTCCATTTGGGAGACTGACGGCATTGATTGGATTAATATGAGGTGTGGTGGTTCTTTTTTAAAGCTTGCTGTCCAGTGTCCGCTTATTTATTGATTGTTAATGTTATTGTTGTTGTTACAGCATTGTTATTATTGTTATTGTTATTACTATTACTATTGTTATTGTTATTATTGTTACTACTGAATGATTTCCTTACTTACTTCTTCCTTCCTTACTGTATTGCAATTTTGCATTGGCCGCATGAGCATGATGCCCAACGGAGGCACTTGCGTACCTGGATCCTAGGTGGGTAGGTAGAAAGGTAGGTGTGTATAGATTTGGTATTAGGTGTTAGGTGTTCGGTATTAGATATCAGGTATCAGGTATCAGGTATCATGTATCATGTATCAGGAGTTTTGACTAACTAGCAAGCAACCTTGAAGCAAGCAAGCAAGCAAGCAAGCAAACTGGTCATTTCTAGACAGAAAAAGTTCGATATTTGATCATTTACCTACTTTTACCGCCCTTAATATATTTTCCCCGGTTGATTTGGACAATGAAGTTTTGAACCGCCAGGGCCATGGGAGGTTGACCTGATTCAGGTGAAGGTTAAGGTTCCACAAGTCAACTCAGCTATTCGATTAAGCTAGGTGCTAATAAGTGTTATTACCGTTTCGAGATACCCATAACGTTAATTAGATGGATGGATATGGTGGCGTGTGATACTTATCACCACTTATCTAAGGACTGTACGGAGTCGTAGTATGAACTTAGAAATTGCTGGGTGAGCAACTAAGCTTTAAAGTATCTCTGTGACCTATCTCCAATTCTATTTACGGAGTACAGTGAATGGAATGTTAATACCTAGTTAGATAGACATTTGAATGCTTTTCTCCGTCATGTGAATCAAGGTATATATGAATGTATGTATATATGTATGTATATATGTATATATGCATATATATATATATATATAAATGTATGTATGTATGTATGTATGTATGTATGTATGTATGTATCCATGGATGTATCAAGGATCGACTCTCAAGGCATGTTCAAGTGGGTGGTATGATCGTTACCTATGGTATGGTCTGGTCTGGTGTGGTGTTCTACTGTACGGAGTATGAGACTTGAATGGTATGTACGGGGATGCTATGACGGTATGGTACTAATCCTCAAACATGATTGGATACTCGAGTCGAACTGACGCCAAGACCAATAAAGACAAGCTCGGCTAATTCACCTACCCTACCCGTGGACTCCTCTCCAAGCTCTCGAAGATCTCAGAGTGATAATGCTTTACCTAGCTATTTTCCTCTGCTCCATATATACCATGTTTTGATATACTTTCATTGGCTGCCATGGAAGCTATATACAAGCATTAATGGAAAAGATCAAGGGAAAAAAGAGGAAGGAAGGAAAAAAACCGAGGGAAAAAGCTTCGTCTTTTTTTTTTTTCCTTCTCTCTTTTCCATCCTTTCCTCTTCTTGACTCTTACCCCACTAGTAGGAAGAGCTTCTCATAACTAACCACCTTGCCTACCTGACCTACCTAGTACTAGATATTATTTTCCTAAAACATAGGAGGAACCTTACTACTTACTATTTACTTGGTGGTTATTTACTACCTAGGTACTTACTACTTACTACTTCCAAGGTTACAACTTACTACTTACTACTTACTACTTACTATTTACTACTTACTACTTACTACTTACTACTTACTCCTTACTCCTTCCAAGATTACTACCTCTGTACTAGATATCCTAGATACCCTTAGATACCTCTACAATACGCCTCCGAGATCCCACCCAACGCAAAAAGACCCCTCTCTCCTCAGTTCTCCATCAGAATACTTGTATTGCTCCTTCCTTTGAGTGTTGTATACACATCATACATTCATACACTACACTGCGTTGTTCTATACTACACTACCGCGACGAGGATTATCAATACCATTACCATTACCATTATCACTACACTTATTGCCTTTATACTTACATTTCAACTTATACTAAATACTCCTCATTACTCACTACTCGTTATCCACTACTTACTGCTCGAGTACCTACTAGTTCTATTTACTTGATAGCTCATTACTCACTACTCACTACTCATTACTTACTACTTTATACGCCTACATATACTTATTCATATATACACATACATACATACACATTCATACATACACACACACATATATACACACACACTTTTATACATAATCTTCTAATACACCTACTTACACACATACATCTACACACATACACCTACACACATACACCTACACACATACCTACATCTTCTCTTCTCAAACATCAATTGTAAGAAAAATCACATTAAATCACTTTAAATTACTTTAAAAATCACTTTAAAACCCATTTTAAAAATCACTTTACCTATTCTACTCTCTATTCTCTCCTCTCCTCTCCTCTCCTCTCCTCCCCTCTACTCCCCTCCCCTCTACTCCCCTCCCCTCCCCTCTCCTCCTCTATCCCAATCAAAAGATCCCTCCCTAGCTTTTGAGCTTTGAGCTTTGAGCTTTAATCTTATATTCTACATCTTTGTTCCTGCTTGAAAGAATTCCACTTCCCCCTCCCCTCCATCAAAGCTTCTCAAAGGGAAGAGATTACTTTTCATATATATATTTTGATTAAACATTATGCAAAGACTGGCTATCAATTGATAAACCATACAATTATTACATCCATCCCTCTTGAAAGAATTTCCCGCTTCCCCCGATACGATACGATACGATACGATACGAAACAGTGCGACGATATCGACTGTGGATTGTCGATTGTCCATTGTCCATTGTACCTATCTACCTATCTACCTATCTTCCTATCTTCCTATCTTCCTATCTATCTATCTATCTACACATCTACATATCTTATCTACTTACTCCATTCACACATATTATCAATTCTTCTCTCTCTCCTCCCCCTCCCCCTCCCCCTCTTCCCCGGCAGTTAGGTAATGATCCAGCCTGTCTGCACTGATGATGCCTCCTCGTTCTGCATTGACATCGTCATTTTCGGTTTCTGATGCCAATAATGAAGTGGTGTGTCCATTGAGAAATCAAGATGGTTCCAGTTGTCGCAAACGTTGCCTCGGCGTGAGTGCCTCTTACTCTGCTGTATCTGCTGTACCCCTTTGGAAGTTTAAATGTTTCCTTTTGTACGGTTCAATCCGTGGTAACAAGCGAGTGAGATGGACAGGAAAAACGATATCGATCCATGCAAGAGCATATTAGAAGAGCTCATCCAGAACATTATATTTCAAAGCTTCCTGCGACCGAAGAAAGCTTTCAACTCATGATCAGTACCCCGCCTACTGAGCGACCAGCACCATCACAACCATCACAACCACCACAACCACCACAACAGCAACCACTTCCTCCTTCAACTGCAGCAACTGCAGCAACTGCAACAACAGCAACAACAGCAGCTACTGCTACGACGACAACCCCAAGCTCTGGTCAAGCTAATTCAAATAGTCTGTAGAAGTTTAAAAATCTGGGAACATCTTGTTCGTTCGTTTATTTGTTTTTTGGATACTAACATTCATATTTACAGGTTTTACTCATGAACGACAAAATAATTATTATAGCGAACACTCGATTCATTCAAATCATTCGAGTACCCCAAACACTCCTAGAATCCTGGATGATAGTTCAACGCTCCCAGCGGCTGCTGCTTTAGCACAGCTCCACAATCATAAATTGGAAAATGAATGGGAATCTGATGCGGTAAGTCAATCCTTGACATTTGTTTGCTCTTCCTTCACTCTCCCCAAAAGTGCATGCGATATTAATTCTCTCTTCAGAATTGGATGTCGGATAATGAAGCTCATAAACAAGCGATGAGAACTTCTATAGAACTTCCACCCATCCACTCCAATAATCGAGAACCGACCAGTGATCCATTCTCTCAATATAATATTCATCGTCGCAGAGATCTTCTTCCGTCTATCCTTTCGCCTCCAGGTCGCTCATCGACACTTCCTCCACTTCAAAGAACATCGAGCACGGGTCGTCCGAGAAAACAATCAGTGTCAAAGCGTGCTCGAGAACCACAACATAAGAGACAAAAATCTCGTGGCGAACATACTCATCTACGACGCTCAAGTCATGATCGCAAAGCTCAATCTGCTGAACCTTCGAGTGCATTTTATGGAAAACGATGGGAAGATTTGATTGATGCCGCAACTTCAGCTACAGATATAGAGGATGATAGAACACCGGTTCGTCCCTTGTGCATATCCGGTTCGCTTGTGTACTAACGGAGATGCAGGTTCCCCCTTCCCCAGTTTCAGTGAATCGTGCATCGATGCCCCCCTTTTCCGCACCACAATTTCAAGGATATCAAGCTTCACCATTGCAACAAGCACTCACTCCCCCCTCTTATTTGGCTGAAGCACCAGAACCGTTTCCGTCCGTGGAGAGCGGTGGAAGTGGTGATAATTTCAACATGGGATCCCAAGGCCTGTCAGATTCTTCGCCAAGCTACTCTGCAACAAACATTCAAATATATTGCGCTGCTTGCCAGAACGTATCCTTTCTGAGAGAATCCTACGCGTGTACAGAATGTATATGTGGCATATGCCACCCGTGTGTTGAGGTTCTCATGAAGGAGCAGGGGGCACGGAGAAAATGTCCAAGATGCGCCACCATTGGGGGACGATTCAAACCTTTTCAATTAGATATTCGTTAAAGTCATTGGATGAAATTATGAGGCCGGTACAAATTTGTCAGAGGAGTTGGTTATTATAGGTGGTTATTATAGGTCAGTATAGACTGCATTGGAACTCTTGAGAGAGGGTATGGCGTTTGATTATTCCCAGGGTCCCGATGGTTACAAGACCATTCCTATTGTGATTTTGGATATAGGTCGCATTGCGAAATTGTTTTTTTTTTAGGGGTTCTTACAACCTTGTTCGCTTTCCAAGCATGCATTTGTTGGGCTGATGTGTATAGTCTTATCCAAACAAGTATTTCTCATTCAATACCTTGGAATGCTACAAGAGGTTTGACATCAACCACTTGAGCCATTGAATATAATTGGTGAGACTCGATTGAGCTATTGGATCAAATCAACCCAATGTTTATCATATCGTAAAGTCTCTACAGCGTGGGGAGATTTTCGAACGCCATTTGGTGACAATTGTGTCTAGATGTATGCCATTGGTGAGTACTGTACGACGGGGGTGGCTCATGTCACCAGCTGCCTTCATTTAGTTCTCGGGTTCTTGATGAAAAGAGCCTTCTTTTTCCGTGAAATCATCAGATGTTCAACGCAGCACACGTAAGGAATGGCATTGGGGCTTCTTTACGAGAGGACCAAAGAGCTAAAGAAAGCCCCGAAAGGATCCTTAAATATCGAAAGCCGAGCATGGGCTGAGGCTCAGCGGCCTTATTGAAGATATGGCGTTTACATTTGGGGTTGGTGTTCGATAAGGCTGTCCGAGACAATCAGCTGAACTGGTCGATTGACCAATTGTAGGCACGGAAATGAGAAAATTTGTACGACGGTGCTGCACGGGACAAGATTTTGAAATGGTGATGAGGATCATGATTGGGTGGCTGACGTGAGGCATTTCCGCGTCTATGTAGGGAGGTGGGTAAGGCCTGAAGATAGCTGACCTACATGCTCGGTTGTGTCCTGATGTGATGGTTTTTGAGGGTAGTATTCTACGAACGGGGCCAAGCTGCGAGGAGTGAGAGAGGGGTGAATTCGGGGATTATTTATATCAATTGATCTCCCGTATGTTTTCTCTGCATATTGTTGTCCTTCAATTGTTTTCTCCATTCTTGTAAACCAATCTTCTGCTCGTTCTTCACAGCACTAAAGTTTCTTCCCTCTCTTTGGCGCTTAAATCGGCAGTTCTACTCCCTAGGTACTCCACTCCAACTAGTCTCGCGTCTTTCCCCTGCATATCGCACTAGCTATCCTAGGCATACCTAAAATAGAGTTCACAAACTCTCACGCGTCACAATGGTATCTCACCATTTCACCACGCTCCCCACTCCTCCCCTCGAAAACCTCACCACGGAATATGTTCTTCAAGAAATCATCGACCATATAGGGAGAATCGCCGATGATTTCCCTCACGTCAAACTTGACTTGTTCCGCAGACAGCTGTGGATATCAGGAATAGGAATGTGGAGCCGAAGCAACACCTGAGGGTGTTGTTGAGGGTGTTGGAGCATACGCATGCCTTTAAAGATGCGTTTGGGGAGTTGGACGAGGGGCTGCAGGGGCAGATTAGGGGATTCATGGCGGATGAGGCGGGGGTGAGGGAGGCGGAGATTTTGGGAATGGGGAAGCATGGTGGGGGAGGGGATTTTCATGTCCCGCCTAGTCCGGCGGTGAAGCATCATTTCAAGGAGATGGTCAAGGAGACGGTGAGGGAGAAGGCGCAGGTGGAGAAGATGAAGGTGGTGCAGAGGAAGGTTATGAAGAAGATCCGTGAGGCGAAGGAGGAGTTGCAGAGGGAGATGGTGGAGGAGGTGGCGGGCCATATTGAGATGGTTCAGAAGGTTGAGGATCACGTGGGGGAGTTTTGGGGGAGGCATGCAGGGCATGGACATCTGGGGGGGTTGCTGAAGAGCGTGGATCCTTCGTCCTTGTCTGCTAAGCTTGCGTCGTTTCCGGGGAAGGAAATGCCGAGGATTTGGGAGGATGAGAAGGGTACGAGGATGATGGAAGTTCACAAGAGTGCTCCGTTTCACAACTGGGGGAATACGGTCGAGCATACTCCTCTTTATACTTTTGTTCCGACTACCGTTCTTGGTCTCTCGAATTTGGTGAAATGGGCAAAGGTGGAGGGGTATAGGGTTAGGTGTAGTGGGTATCGACACTCGTGGAGCAATACCTTTTCGCAGGAGAAACAAGTGTTGGTTAGCATGTTGAATTTGGAGAGCGTGGAGAGGATTCCTGATGTTATGAGTATCACGGAGCAAAAGGGCGATGTGGATTTAAATGGCGATGGTGTGGTTGATGTTAATGAGTTGAAGAGTATTGAGTTGGATCCAAAGATTGAGGGACTGAGTTTGACGAGGGAAGAAGAGGGGAAGATGTTTTGTAGGGTTGGGGCGGCGGTGACAAATGAACAGTTTAGGAGGTGGGCGGTGGGTCATGGGAAGTGGGCATTGCCAGTTGATGTTATCCTTGTTGAGTATGTTTCTCCCACTCTTTTCTCTGCGTTTGATTCATCTGCAGAATTCGCCAATGTGAAGAATTTGTACCAACTAAAACAGAGTTACAGCAGGTGGTGTCAACGGTCCCATCTGTCACGGCGCAGGTCGTCGTCACAAAACCGTCTCCGACTACGTCCGAGCCATAGAATACATCGACGCCAACGGCATCCACCGCACCATCACCAAACCCGCCCATCTCCGTGCCGCAGCCGGGTGTTTCGGCCTCCTAGGCATTGTCACCCACATCACGTTTCTCCTCTCGCCCATGAGCTATGCAATCCTCCGCCCCACCAAACCCGACATTGCCCTTGCGATCCCCCCGCTCTCCCCCTCCGACGTCCCCATCGCGCTCCGCAAATCCTGGACCCCCACCCAATACGCAGATGCCCTTGCAGATTTTGAGAACAAGGCCAATAATGATTATTACAGCGAGTGGTTTTGGTTTACGCGCAGTCAACAGGCGTGGGTCAATACGTGGAACGAGACGGGGGATGCGGAGGGTGCGGTCGAGTACCCGAGTCCGTTTGATACGTTTGTGCAGTGGGTTCAGGGCTGGGTCGGGAGTGTTTTGACGGGGAGTGAGATTTTTGGCTTGTTGCCTGGGAGGTGGCAGGCTTGTATCTTGAGTAGTTTTGGGAGTGAGTATTACTTCCTCTCATATCTTTTTGATCTCTCCTTGGAGTTGGAGTTGGAGTTGTGGATGTAGATCTGATTGGAAAGAAGAGAGGGGACAAGTAGTGGATTGGATACACAAAACGGGTACCTTGAAGATTTGCTAACGCATAATCCAAAACAGTGGTCGCACTCCCACCCTTCGAATTCAACGATTTCGAACAAAAGAAAACGATTGAATACAAAACCGCCCTTCCAAACGGTCTTCATTTCCGCCGCGGCGTAAGTTCCACCCCAACTTCCCCACCCCCACCCCCACCCCACACTAACATTCCCACCCCGGCCAAAAGATCCAAAACATGCGAGTCCGCGACCTCGAATTCCAAATCCCCATCCCGTGTCTCCCCGACGCGACCCCAGACTACAAGCCGGTCCGCCGCGCCTGGTGGGACATCATCCAGCTCTGCTACCGCGACTCGGAAACGCCGATGCGCCTCACGCTCGAGCTGCGCATCATGGCCGACTCGGACCTGATCTTGGCGCCGCAGAGGGGAAACCGCTGGGGCACGGCCAGCATTGAGATCTTGAGCGTGCCGGACGCGGTGACGGACGAGGAGTGGGCGCCCTTCTGCCAGGAGGTGGTGGATCTGTGGGCGGGCTGAGGGGCGTCATGGTGGTGGGGGCCAGGAGGAGCCGTTGAACGTCCGGCCGCATTGGGCGAAGGAGTGGGAGGACGTACGGATTCGGGGGGTGCCGGCCCGCGAGTACTTGAGGGGCACGGCGTACAGGGAGGAGGTGGGTGAGTTTCGGGCGGTGCTGGGGGAGATTGGCAGGGAGCAGGGCTGGGGGCTGCGCGAGCTGAAGGACAGGTTTAGTAATGAGTTGTGGGATTATTTGGTTTTTGAGCGGGAGCGCGAGGCGGAGCCGGAGCGTGAGGCCGTGAATGCAGGTGATGAGAAAGTCCAAGCGAAAGCGCCTCCCACCGCTCCTCTAATCACACCCATCCCACATCCTAACAACCAGGGGAAAATCATCGAGACAAATGGTATCACCGACAACGCCAACGCCAACGCCAACGCCAAAAAGGAGACCCCCTCCTAGGCCAAACTACAGCTCGCACCCCACGTTCCCAACCCTTCTGCATGCATGGCATCTTCTTCACACGCACACCCTTGTATAATTAGAGATGGAGATTTCAGACGTGGAAGAGAAGGTGATGATTTATTTGATTCGTTTGATGCATTTGTGCGTTTGTGCATTTGTGCATTTCCATCCATATTTGTTCGTTGATGTGGATGTGTATATGCAGGATGTGAGATGAGGGTTGGAGGGTTGGGGGTTTTCTTTTTGTTGGTTGGGGATGGACGGATGGACAGGAAGATTGTGTAGAGTTCAAGTGGCACCGCCACTTACATGTCTCCTATTGCTAATTATGCTACGCTCTGCTATGGTGCCATCATGGGTTTTGGGGGGATAAGTGAAGGTTGGGCTGGGTTGGAAGGGTTGGGTTGAAAGGGCAATTGAATTTTCTTGCTATTGTTTGATCGTGGGTGGGTGGATTTATGGGTTGGAAATTCGCGTCTTGTGGGCATAACCTTTTATATGAGTTGCTTATAGACAGACGGACAGGCAGACAGGCGGACAGATGGACAGGCAAGCAGGCAGGCAGACAGATAGATAGGTATGCAGCTAGAAATTTCCAAGAGTCAATAAGCATCAATGGATCAATGGGTGTTGAGGTCAATCGTGAAATCCCCTATAACCCTTCCCACCGCACACGTTTCCCAATTGACGTTTATCTTCCCAGGGCTTCGGCTTCGAGATCCGCCACAGACGCCTCGTACGTTGAAAAAAGTAACGGCTCGATCAGACGAAGTTCTTCCCGTCGAAACGGGTAGCTCATTGCGTCGAGATGGATGTTCTTGGAACCGCGCACCTTTTTCTCGTCGGTTGGCTCGCTGCGTTCGAGAATGCAATCTCTCTCCCAGACGGATCAACGAGTCCTCGCGCGATACGACGGCAAAATCGTCCACCCAAGATGACGAGGGCCCTCATCTCTCCGTCGCGCAACCTCGGTGCGAGAAAGCATCAGCTTCCTCATCATGCCAGACCCTCACAACGCACTCAGGGAGAAGGCGAGAGCGAGACGCATACACACATTTTCATCCACAGCATGTCATTCTGGGTATATACGACCCGGATATCGCTGGGATAGGCTCAACTCCAACATGACAATCCTCACCGGTGAGCCGGCATGATACCGGGGCTCGGGAGGTATTCTAAGGCTTTCCGGCTCTTCGTTAATTGCTGGACTTGCAGCATTTGCAGGAGCGTCAGATTTTGATGGTTCATTCTTGCTATAATCTTCTGGGGGGATATCCTAGGTACTTCTATCATGCCATCCGAATCAAGAATCACATCTGCAGCAAAGAAGCTCGCAGCCGTGATGATAGAGCCAAGCTCGACTCCATGGTGGAGGTTGGAAAAGCCAAGGTGCTTAGTTAGTCCGGTGGGTAACTGGCACGAAAGACAAACCTCTCTTTACCCTCGATCCTTTGCAGAGCTCTTGTCCTTGTATACTTTTGACCTCTGCATTTGGATAAGCTCATAGAGAAAGTGGGTAAACTTTTGATCGAGCTATTTGGTCAAACTGCAGAATCTTGGCAAGAGGGAATTCCAAGAATATTAGAGTGACCGTTACCCAGAAGACGTACACTCGAGTTGCGTTGTGAGTTTCCTTCGGATGTTATCAATAGTTTCTGTATGTTGGATTTTCTCGCTCTAAAAGCTTTCGATCTTATCTTGGAATTCCACTGCTGTCTTTTCTTTACTTGTCAATCAAGTTTCGTGCTTGCTTAAGCTGTTCTTCAGAATAGTTTTGCATGTTCCTTACGTGAGCAAACGTAGTCGAGATAGTGCTGACGTCTAGAAATTTCAGCTATGGGCGTTGGAAATAAGATCAGCAAGTAATTCAAAAAGCTGTTTGGTTTGAGATATCACTCTCCGCACTGCTCAGGTAATCTAGTAAAGGCTTTTCATTGCTTAGCCGGGTACCATTAGCTGCAATCAACGCATAGAAACGGATTTAGATAAACCATCCGCAATGAAGTGATGCTTAGTTTTCGAATGATATTTGCATTTTCTGTTCGTTGATGATCGATGGCTTTAACTATGAATATGAAAACTACTGTAACCTTCCAAATCCAGTTGATGATGCACCTGCTCACACACTTCTCATACCAGACCCACATCAGTATGTATTTGAATCAGAAGTGAATTATGGATTCATTATACGCAGTATGTTATTTGAAGTCCTTTAAAATCAGCTACTAAGGCTGAACTAAACATAGGACGTTAACATTGTCCCTTTCAATCAGTCTAGCGCAGAAAGTGTACTATTACTGACTGTATCGCTAATCTGATACCAGCTTTATTGCAAGGGACAAGCTGATTAGCGACATGGTGATGTATGAAAGCAACATTGAAATAGAAATAGACCATCTGCAGCCGGGGTTGCCGAGGGAAATTGTCTAAAGATTCTGGTGGATAGGTGTAGCCCAGTAAAATCGATTTAAGAAAAGGATGTTGATTGGAATTGATCAATGAGAATAGAACTCAAAGTAGTAGCGTAAAGAATACGCACACACCTGTTTAGCTTGGTTTGAAATAACCAAAGGAGCTGAGAACTTATTAGAAGCTATACAGAAATCTAGCTGTGCGTGCACATGAAGCGGGAAAAGCTTAAGTAAGCCAGCCCGTCATTAAGGTTATCAAAAGGGGCTAGAACTAATTGCTAGTGTATTGTGGGGAAAGGTTAAGCTCCCGAAGTTCAACGTCATCTGAAGCTTCCGTCATCACCAAGCGTTTTTTGTAATATTGGAGCGCAGCTTTTTCAAGCCTTCACGCCATTCAATTGATCTTCATATCTTATGTAGTAATGTCTCGAAATGCAGCAGCTTCTGTCCTTCGACGAGCTCTCCTTTACGGTATGCTATTCATCTGAACACCATACACGAAAGCTCCCCCATGGGCAGCTAACCTACGAATAAGTGCCATCTTCTTCGCCCAAGTTCTTAGAGAAATCACGAGGATTAAAGGTGGATAGCGTTGCGTATGATTTGGAGGACTCGGTGACGCTGGGTAATAAGGAGATGGCGAGGAAGAATATCGTAGATTTCCTAAGAGGTGAAAGACCAAAAGATGTAGGAGAGTATGTCTTCTGCCCATAGTTCCCACCAATTGTTACACATGATATGATCCCTTGCAACAAATAATTTTCAGAAAAAAGACAAGCATATACTAATTCTACAACCCGATGTAGACTGGCCATACGAATCAATTCCGTCTCATCAGGTCTCGCGCTACAAGATCTTACCCAAGTCCTCAAAAGTCAACATCTAGACACTCTCGTAATACCCAAAGTAAATTCACCTTCCGACCTCCACTTCATAAACGATATCCTTCGTCATACTCTCCCATTGCGACACCCCTCCACTCCATCACCCTCTTCAAACCCGGTAAAAATCCTCGCCCTCATAGAATCCGCACAATCTCTCATCAACCTCTCTTCAATCTGCCAAGCGTCTCCTTACCTGCACGGCCTCATATTCGCCGCCGAGGACTTCTCATTGGATTTGAGTATCACGCGAACACCAAGCCTGGATGAATTTCTATATGCAAGAAGTCATATAGCAACCTGTGCACGAGCATTTAACATCCCATCAACGATTGATTTAGTCTGCACGTCATACCGGGGAACAGAAGGGCAAGCACGATTGGAAGAAGAATCTCTCCTAGGGAAAGGCTTGGGATTTAATGGCAAGCAATGTATACATCCGTCTCAAGTGGATATCGTTCAGAAAGCGTTTTGCGCCGGGAGAGAAGGAAGTGGAGTGGAGTGTAAGAGTAGTGGTTGCGGATGAGAAGGCTGAGAAGAAGGGGAAGGGGGCGTGGACTTTGGATAACAAGATGATAGATGCACCAGTGACGGGGAAGGCAAGAGAGGTTGTTAAGAGGGCGGAATTGTGTGGGTTTGATGTTGAAGCTATGAGAGAGAAGTGGAAGGATCAGGAACCGGAGTGAATTTGTAGAATACAACCTACTGTCATGACGAATGTTACAAAAGATTCAACGACTTTGAAATCGACCAAATGCTTCTTCCCCAATCCTTCTCATCCAACAACTTTGACTCTTCCAATGTGGAATATCGGAATTGAGGAATCTCCCCTCACGATGCAGTAAAGAGTTTGGTACATCGAGAATTTCCGTGTCTCAGCGGAGGATCTTAGCAGTAGCTACAATCCCGTAATTCCTTCAATTCCACAGTCCATATCAGACCGAACCCGCAGTTGTTTATCATTTCAAACTCAATCCCAATCCTACGCCCTCTACCTCCCAGGTAGTGAGCAAGTTTGGCCAACCTTCACCAACTTCCAGATCCCGAATTTCAGATCCAAACACTCAACATTCGGAAACTCCTGATCCAATATAAATACTCGGCATCGCCCAAGTGGGAAATTCAAGTAATGGGAGGAAAGTCGCAGTCTCGGGTTAGATTAAAGGTGTTCATGTGAGTATGGTAGCGATATGCGGCGGGAAAGTGTTGAGGGAGTGTGGAAATACTGAGGACTGGTTTTATCTAGAGCTTTGATAGAGTCAAGTTAAGTCATCCTCATGATGTATGAAGATAAGTATAGATACTCGAGTCCTGGGTAAACTGTTTATCTTTCCTTGGCTGTAATTATTAGTCTATTCATTTTGCTTTCTCTATTGATCTCTTTGTGTCTACGAGTTCTCATAGGTTAAGTGAGGGTGAAGAGGTAGGGTATAGTCGAACACGTATGATATGGTATAACCAATAGTACATAAACAATAGATATATAAAGTAAAGGAAAGGAAAAAATAGATTAATATTTATAATCGCACCATGGATAGCTGTGAACGCTATGATATATGAATAATGTATTCTATCACGATATTCAATATCGCCATCTTCGTACTGTAATTAAAGTAGCATAGCTCGCTCAAATAAACTCCGATAATCCCCTAAGCAGAAGAACCTCCAACCATATGCCCTTCCTATCCCCCCCTCGCCTCCCTCGCCTCCCTCGCTCTCCTCCTCTCCTCATCCGCCTCCGCAATCGCCTCATCAATCCTCCGTTCTTCCTCCTCCAACCTCGCCACTTCTTCCGGCGACATCCCCGGCTCGCTCAAAAAAGGCGCTTGCAGTGTCCCCTTATATACTTTTGGAACCTCGAGAGTCATCCGACTTTCATTTCTCCCCTCATTCACCGCCCCATACCCTGCCTCATCAATATCATCCGTATAAGGTTCTTCGAACACAATCCTCTCTCCAATTCTTTCTCGACTTATTTCGCGACTTGATTCTCTGTTATCACCCACAGCACCTCCATTCACAGGGGACACCGGACGTGAAACCCCAGATGTCATACTAACTGCTCGATTCTCCATCCCATTCCCATCATTCCGCAATGCATTAGCAGCCTGGCTCCGTGGCGCATTGATCGGTACGGGTGTATTCGCCGTAAAGGCACTTCCAGGTGCAGGCAAGTCCGCAGTTGGATCATCTTCATGATCGTATCTCCCGTCAACGCCCATACCAGCACCTCGAGATGTAAGGGGAGTATTTGTATCGGTGCGATTGGTTAGACCAAGTTTCTCGGCGACATATCGATCGCGAAAATTGTTGTTTTGTAGGGAAGAGGAGGGGAGAGGGCTTTCGGGGGTGCGAGAGGAATTTGGAGGGGGTTTTCTGCGTCGGTGCCTCAGGAGGAGGAGGATTGCTAGGATGATTAGGAAGACGAGGATTATGGCGCCGAGAGCAATGCCAACTTTTGCACCTAGAGGGAGTCCGGAGGAGTGGGAGGAGGAGGATGTATCAGATGTATTGGCTGCACCTGTAGCTGTAGCTGTTGGTGTTATGTCAGGCGTAGTTACTGTTGCTGCCCAGCTGGTTGAGACAGGCGAATCAGAAGCCGTTGTGGAGGGCGGAAGTACTGTCCCCCCTGAAGGCAAAAGAATTGCGGTGCTAGCTGTGACGGAAAGTGCCGATGTCGGTGGTTCAAAGCCTGCAATTGAGGACATAAATGAGACTGAGAAAGCGGAGGCGGATGCTGCTTTGGATGACAGTTGGGCTGGATCGTCTCTCTTCTGGTTGGGTAATGAGGCGTTTCCATATGATATATGGAAATATGGACTGTAAGACTCGCAAGTGAAGAAGTTTGCCGTGAAGTCGAAGAATTGATTAGTGAAGCACAGAAAAAAGGCAGAGCCGGGCTTCGTGATAGAGGCAAGGTTTGTATTATAGAGATTGATCTTTAAATTCGCGACTCCTTTTTCATCACCAATCCAAACACAGGCATGAGAGCCACAATCAACTATAGATCTTTTTATTAGACTTGTCGTGTAGAGACATGTTTCTTCTTAGAATCACTTACATGTGAGAGGTAGAACGTAAAATACATTAGCCGACCCTGGATTTCGAAAATTGGTGGTATAGCATAAAGTTAGGTTTGAGGGTCCGTCTGGCCCTCGCTCTTCAACTTCAAAAGGAGATCTATAGTCCCTATTCAGATACACGATACGATCATGCTTAAGATCAGACCACTTGGTCGAGTAATAGAATGTATCGTTTTTGGAACCTCCAACAGTTGCCCGATATGTATTAGTTTGAGGGGAGGATATATGGCTCTCGCTGATATAATTGTCTTCCGCGTCGTTCTCGCTATTCTCCACCCCATTGTGATGGTAGCCCAGCACCATACTTATTAACCCGCACCAAACCACCAAAACCCTCCATCTCTCGGTCGATATAATCATTTCCAACTTTCTCACTTCCTATATCGCATACAGAAATCAACTCAACATTCTCCCTCTCAATCCACTTGATAATTTTCAGATAATTCGCGAACACTCGTCGCATTCGTATTAATCAAAAAATCCCTAGATATCCAAACCTCAAAATGGCTCGAAGAGAATCCATTCAGAGACAAATTATCAAAAGAGAAGAGGAAGGAGGAGGAGAAGAAGAATCCTCAAGAAAGAACCCCCTCAGCCTCAGCCTAACGACCAGAAATGCACCAACACTTAATCAGCACCCCCTACATAATCTATTACACCAAATCCTCCACCCATCATCAATCACCTCAGGATTTCGACATCCACTTGATGTAACAGAGGCGCAGTCGGCGGGTGGGCAGAGTGAGATGGGACTCATGGGAGAATCGATGGCATCTCAGCACGCAGGGTACGCATGCACGTTTGTGGGCTGTTTTTAAGCGCCCCCCTTCATTGGTTCGGCTAACAGGTAAAGGATCACCAAATGTGAGGAAGGCGTGTGCATATGCGCCGCTCCCTTTTTTGTTTCGATTACTACCGCTGTCGTTTTCCCCTGCCCCAGATAATTACTCACTTGTTGCACGCAAACTGTTTGGTGTGCGTGAGATTTGAAATTTGTGTGGGATTTGGGGGCTGAGGTAAGGTTATGGGTTACGGGAGCCGGCTGGCATAACCTACTTGTAGTAGATCCCGTTTATTATAGCACTTTACTTAAGGATCCTATATAGTTTTTCGAATAGAATTCATCATCAAGAATGTACTTGTAAGCTATCCATGAATGATCAAGTAGGTTAGTCATTATGTAAGATCATCATCTCAAATAAAATGAAGAATGATCTTTGAAGGTCGAAATCGTTGTAGGTTCAATAATATGTATGTCAAGATAGCTAGCTACACAATTACTTTTCGACAACTTGCTTAATGATAGATGATAATACATGAATAGATGACCATATATATTTGGTTGTTATACGAGTAACATCAATTATAGATCTAAATAAGACTGTATGAATCTTAGTAGCATCAAACTCTTATTAATCGTTCTTAATCAGTACAATAATCATCGGCGCATACAAATTGGGCAAAGCATCGCCCGGGCGGTAATACAAAGAACAGAACCACCTGGGCAACCTCAACAACTATAACAACCATTCCTTTCTTTCATGCCAACTATATTGCCTTCACCTCCCTTGCCTGTGTACCCGCCAAACAAGCAAAAGCAAAAGTCGTGGTATACAAGATTATTGAAGGCTAAAGAGCAATAGTAATTACGTCAATGATCCAACCACACTCAGTATATCCGCAGATTACAGCAGCAGCCATCTTCAATCGACGTGAGGATTGATGGATTGATCTATAGATTGTTAGATGGACGGAAGAATACCCTACGTCCATCCAATCACCACGACATTAAGTGCCCTTCCACCACCTACACGACCCGAATAAGCACAGTAATACCGGTACCATCACGGTGCTCAATCGCCATCCGAAGAAACGTCAGCCTCAATCCAACCTTGCGACCAATCCCACGGATACAAACCCCACCGCCGTCATCATTCGAAAGCCCGTCAGCAAACGATGGAAGGCGTAGGCCGGCAAGGGAAGCGGAACGAGAATCCGAGATATCTCGCTCGGAGATGAGGCGCGAGGAATTCCATCCTGCGTCGATAAATAGATCAGAGTTGATAGTCCGCGTTACATCAAGGTCGCGGTAGAAGATGTACTTCTGTCCTCTGCACTGTGGACCCTCGGATGACCAGGGGAGAAGGAGGAGGAGAGGTATGAAGAACCCTCCCCGTCCTCCTCTCCCAACAGGCTTCCCAAGGAGACGAAGATAACCCCCTCCCCTCCCTCCCCCACACTCACACACACAAAAAAGCAAACCCACGATAACCTTATAGCAGCATCATCAGATGCGCAAGCACTGCATGCACCAAGAGGCTCTCGAGCAATCTTGCACTTCAGCTAGTCCATGCACCAGTGAGCCACCAAAAGCCCCCACACAAACAAGATCGTTTAAAATTAACCATTCCCCGGTAGTGCCGGCACGCTCCTATAAGTATATATGACATATTGGATACCATAAATAACCCCCTGCGATCCCACAAAACAAACCGGCCACCGAGCCTCAAATCCTCGCCCAATGTCCATCTCCACCCCACGCACCATTGCTAGTGCAGTGGTGCCCCCCCCAAACGACAGATGTAAGATTGGGGTGCTGAAAAAGGGCACCGGGAACTTTCATCCCTATTCTTACCTTTTCGTGCTTTGTACATATATAATCAGATACATAAATACCTACGTAGGATACGTACCCAACCTTTCTCACCCTTACTCCTTTACCTCAACCTCCACCTCAACCTCCACCTCCACCTCCACCTCAACCTCAACCTCAACCTTAACCATAAAATAGACAAAACCTCCAAGTCTATCTATCTATCTATCTATCTATCGTCTGGTCTTGAAACAACAACTACAACAATAACAACAACAGAAACCCACATTTCCCTTCACTTTCCGTTTCCATCCCCCAATCCCCAATCCCCCAATCCCACAAAATCTCACCAAATCTCTAGTTTTCAGTCAAGCAGGCATTTCCAAACATCGACAAGTTCCAACAGAAGAAACACCCATGGATATGTTATGCACTGCACGTAGATGTAAATAAAGAATCTTAATTTCCATCACCTAATCGCTCGCTCGCTATGCTACCCATATATTCATCTATGCACAATAATGCACATTAATTCATCCTCTTTCTCCTTCTCTGTCTTTCTCTCTCTCTGTGTCTACGCTCTTCTATACATCCCTGCTCGCCGTCTGTCCAAGAAAAATGTTGCAGGAAGGAGAAGGTATACTATATATGTATATCTCTCCCGCTTCAGTCCCACTCGCAATTCCACTCACCCCATGAATCCAACTATGCAAAAGTCATCTCAATTTCCTTCTCGCCTCCGCCGCCAAATTCATCATCATCATCGTCTGCCCAAGCATTCTTCTCCACTGCATATCCCATTCCAGCGCCGAATCCCAATCCCAATCCCACCGGTAATGTATTCGCCGATTTGAATTCCGGTCTTCCGCTTCCACTGCCATCCAATCCTCCCCCTCCACCGTAGAAGTACTACTACTGCCCACTTCATGCCCCAAAGAATGAAAACTCGAATGACCCCTCTCCGGCAACCTCGTACTACTCACGTTTGCCGAATGCGGCGGAGAATGATACGCGGTATCAAACGTCATCTCTAGTTCCTCCTCGGGTTCTTGCATCATGTATGGGGAATGGAGATCCTGTCTCGAATTAGAATTCGAGTAGGAATATGTCGAACCTGATCCAAACCCTCCATTTGAAGGACGAGGGGAATGAGCCGGTGAGCGATAATCATAAGCTTTGAGTGTGCCACTAGGATCGTCGCTTTTAGTTGGTCGAAGGGAAGTGCGTGGACTGTTAAAGGACGAGCCTAGGCTGAGCTTTATGGGTGGTAGTGTAGATTTGAGTTCTTTAACTTCTATGTGTTCGCTACTGTCACTATTGGTAGCGACTCCGCCGGCAACTTCTGCACGTATAGCATCGACATCAAAAAGGACCCCATGGTTATTCCCCTGTCCATCTTCTGTTCCAGATCGGCTCGAGTCATAAGTCGACTCGGTCTTTGAACTTTCTTCATACGTTTCCCATTCTTTACGTTCGAGGGCCGATTTCTTTTTGCGACCAAAGAAACTAAATCTACCCTTCCCTTCTCTCTCCTTTTTCTCAAAATTCCTTTCTGGCTTCTTCGATTTCATTGATAAGTTCTCTCTGTCTCTCGGCGTGGTTTTCAGGATCTGGATCTTCGATTTCGGTAAACTCATCACTCTCAACCTCCCAACCCACTTCTCGAAGGAGTTTGGGCATAGCCGTACGATATGCCATATGCCCCGGGACCAGATCAGTGACGTCCACGTTTTCTATACCTGGTACATTATCTACGGGTGCAAGTCCTGCTACTCGTCTAATCCCACCGCTCGTAAGACGGAAGAGATAACCTAGAATCCAATCATTCCTTGCATATCCGTTGACGAATCTACCAGCTACAACGGATTTAGCTTTCAGATAATCCTCCTGGTTCACCACAATAGGTGAACCAAAAAGGTAAACATTCTGAACCAGTCCGTAGGCACCTTTTCTGGCGAGTTCTTTTAGACATGAGAAGATGACTCGAGAGCCAAGGGAATACCCCACGAAAGTGATTGGTCTGGTGCCAAGGTTACGATCAATAAGTGAGTCGGCAAGAATAAGTCCTGCAGCATTTGCCCGATCAAGGGAAACCGTCCAGGGGTTGTCGATGAGATATGAAAGTTTAGTCAAAACAACGGGCAATTGTAAAGCAGCCATCAAACCAATGAGGATGGTGCTTCCAAGGACTTGTTGAAGACCCTGAGTCAAAGCCTATGTGGTCTTAGTCTGTGTAGCGTGATCCGAGACAATTAAACTTACCTCAGTTGCTAAATATTAATGGTATCTCCCATACTTGTAAGCATCTCCGGTTCCCAAAGAACCGAATAAATATCCCCCATAATTGGATCAACAGTACTGTAGGGCAATCGTACATCATCAACTTTGCCTGTCATCCATCCCGAGACTGTAATGATCAAATTAACCCGCTTATTGTTGTGCAGTGGTCTGTATTCGAAGGTTTTGACTGCACCAGTTCTACGATTTGCAGCTTTGATTGCAATAAACCCACCTGAAGTTGCGGCACCTGTTGTGATAATAGCAGCACCTGCAGAACCAGCAAGAAACCCACCAGTACCTGCCACACCAATGGTCGTGAAACCAGCAGCGAGACCTGCTCCAATAACAGGGGCTAAGAGACCTGCGGAAAGTCCAATAACTAGACTTCCACCGACAGTAGCAAGACCCATCATCAAGTATCTTTTCTTCAGAGCCATCTTTCTTCTGTTCTCTTTGTGGTCATCCTCGTTCCAGTTTTCCTTCTCGGCGGCTTGTTGCATTTCTAAAGCATCTGTCACTCGTTTTTCAAAACGACAGATTTCCAACCAAGAAACCTCCATGTTTTCGCCCACCTTCTCTAATAGAGTTCTGGATCGTGCATCATAAACCGAGTCTGCGATCAAAGTCAAGAATAAGTCACAAAGCACAGTCCACCGAAGATCGATGTCAATATTCTTGGTAGTAGGAAGTTGTGAAGGAGTTCTGACTTCAGGTAAATCTTTGCCTTCATGTTCTTCGTATGGTGGAGGTACTGAAGCCGGTTCTTCTTCGTCGTATCGTCGAGGTGATTGTGGTAGTCGTGGAGACTGTAGGGATTCTCGCGGTAGCCGCGGAGATGATATTGATTCCCTGGGACTTCTACTCGAAGCAATCGAATTCTTGCTTGAATGGGCTTTCTCAGCCATAGGATTCTTTACTCGTGCATTCTGCATGAGAGTCCCTGTCAAATCAGAAGGAACCACGCCATGTTCAGACAATTGCTCAATCATAATCTGTTCATCTGTGCTAATTTCCATATGCGCATATAGCCGCACCATCATTTTCTGAGTCCACATCTTCATAGCCTCCGCTGATATCTGCAAATCTTTCTTGTTCCCCTTTTTGGCTGCTACCAATAATTCCTGTTGTTTCAAGCATTTTAGAAAGTATGAGTCGAGTCATGCCAACATATGCAATTCTTTGACCTTCAGTCAACAGATCCTTAGTAGCTTGCATTTGAGAAAGTGCATCTCGCTGCTCCTCATCTTCCGCTTCTCCAGCCCCGGTCCCGTTTACATCCTTGAAAAGGTATTGCGTGTTCTCGTCCAAACTTGTCGCAGATTGAGCATCTTCATCTAGTTGGACTCTGGTATATCCTCTACCGGCGCCACCCAATCCTGCATATGCATCTGGCTCATCATCAGATTCGTGCGCCTCCCTTGCAATCAATCTGTTATCATCATCGTAAATATCGTAGGGGGCGTAAGCTGGCATTGTTTGCCATTCATCTTCTTCTGGAGGCGGACTCTTCGGATCAGGTACAGTGGTATGTTGATGCGACCATTCTGATATTCCTGATTTGGATCCATCCGACTATGTCTGCTATCCGTCGTGGGAATCGCATTCCTATTGCCGTCGTCACTGCTACTTTCTAAGTTTTCTTTAAATTTCGATGCTCTCGCAGGTTTCGCAGGTTCCAAGGGCTCCGCCAGATCTCCTTGACTCGCAGGATCGACTTCTTTGATTGTCTCTTGAGGAGTCGGGTGACCATGAACGGGTAATTCATTATGCTGAGTTGTCCCGTGAGTTTCTCGAGGCTCTGGATTTGGTCTTATAGGCAATGCCGTCGTTCGGGCCTCCTTAACCTCCTCGCCCCCATCCGATTCATTATTCTTTATATCATTTGTCGTCTCCGAATCTCCCTTAGCAACACCCGCATTCTTCGTTCCATTCTCGGCATTCTCGATATCCCGACTCTCTAGGACATTCGATTTGTCCTCCGACGCAGCGCCCTCCGCCCCTTCGTATATTACCGGTTCTTGAACAACCACTTTCTTGAGGGGCAATCCAAAATCATCAAGTTCCGCAGGTCCATTTTGAACAGCTGGACCCGGTCCCACATTGCCATTTTCCTTAGCATTTGTGGTGGTCTCAACACTCTGTGGCATATTGTTTCTAGCACTTCGACCACCACCTTGACTCACAGGGTAGGTGGTGTCTCTAACAGATAAATCATCTAATATCACTTGGACATTGATAGGTTGTTAAGTATTAAATGTGTTTCCGCGCAAATCCATCGATTCTGAAGCATGAAGGTGTTCCGAGGTAGATGCTCTGTGCTTTGTACGGAGTATGGATTTCCTATATAAGCCAGTTGACAAGGGTTTTGGTAATGATACCAAGGTGCACCAAGTCACAAGTGAGATCAGGAACGATTGGGGGCGTGCTTCTATTGATTGGCAAACAGTAGATGGGTAAGAGTAAGAGTAGTGAAGAGGAAATAGAGATGAGGAAATATTACAACCCACTTGCTACCTTACGAGTCACGACCTACCTACACTTTAAATAGATTCGATTGTTACTTAATAATAAGTGTACTCGTACTATTTCGGACTCATTACTTTCTTTGTTCTTGCTGTAGTCGTAACCTTAATTCAGGGGGTCGGACAAATGATCAATAACGACCGATTCTTTGTCGACTTCGTCATCAATCAATCAATCATACAACAGGAACAGCAATAATAACCATTCAGCTAAATTCCAATTATTTGGGTATCATTCTACAATTGTCATTAAACTTATGTACCTTTTCATGCGCGCGACTCTCATTGAAATCAATCTGCTTCATCCATTTTTTCACTGGTTACTGTCGTCGCCCCATCGCCTCCCTGTTCTACCTTTTCCTTCTTCGAGTGTAGACGTTTTCGTTTGCGTTTGACAGGTTCCGAACCATCCGCTCCCGTCCTATTGGCGTCGGCCTTAGTTGGCGCATCAGGCTTTATATTATCCACATCGATCTTCTTTTTCTTCTTCATTGCTAATGGGTTCGGTCCTTTGGGCCCTGGAGCATTTTTTTTCTTTTTCGCAACACCTTCTTGCGCACCCATATCTTTCTTTGCCGATTCCTCGTCATCATCTTCATCGCCATCATTTCTCTTTCTCTTGAGACTTCCTGAAGCCCTTGCTGACTTTATGCCTTGGCGAAATTTCGACCTCTCTTCCCTATCCCTCACTTCCGTAGATGTCCCTGCCATAGGCTCCATAATCATAACACTTCGATTGATATAAACCAGAGGGACACCTTGGATCGCCCTCATAGCTTTTCTGACTTCTATATCTTGACTTGCCACCACATATCTATGCTTGTTGGTTCCATTGCCTTTACCATCGACTACTGCCTTGATACATTCTGTTGCGGAGAGAGGTTCGGGATAATCTTCTGGAAGGTGACCACAACGGCGTCGCTCGTACGTTTTAGCCTTGTCGATGAGATACGATACTCCAGGTTCTGATGAAGCAGCGTATAAATGGCGCATCGAACATTGTGTGATCACTAAAACATGACATTAATTGATGCGACCAGACATCAAAGGGAGACCAGACGTACTTGGCTTTACTTGACCATGAAGCGTTCTCTCCAGACCACCTACCAAGTCCATCTTGAATCTATCGGCGTCTCTAATGATTTCCGCGTCAACTAGTGAGAGAAAAGGTTAGTTATTGGAAACGAGGATTGGTAGCTATGGACAAAATTGGAGAGCTCACGAAGGACTTGATATGCCTCACGAAAACCAAAGCTCATGCCATATTGCTGCATGAGCTTTTTGTATTGCTTTGCTCTCTTTCCTCGCATGTTTGCAAATGTGATAAAATAATCAAAACGTCGATTGAGCCAATGTTTGTAACGGTAAAGGTTGTGATGGGATAAAGATTGATATTTTTTTAATCGGGTCCGATCCAAAAAAAATTAAAGTTACAGTAGCCGATAAGGATTGTTTATCGTTAACAAGGGTCTTTAGGCCCAATGAGGCATCACCAAGGTATGCGATCATACCCGTGGACATACATACTACTGCCCAGCAAGTCTAGAACGAAAAGATAGGAGTCTAGCGAGTAGTTCAATATTTCTACTTGACATTGTATTACCATCCTAAAGTTGTCTATATGCTGCCCAAAATAATCCCCACTATGGATATAGATAGTCTTCCCGCCTTGGAATGGCAGTATCCTACACGACTCCTGCCTCGTGCTCTGCCCGCCTGCCATGACAATTCCTATCCTTCGTGGACCGTGTACTAGAAATTTCATTCTTCTCTTATTCTCATCCTTCTTTGCATTATCATTGTCTCTATGAGCGTCTTGACGTGGGTAGCTGTTCTTGTGCATCTAGTCATTTCCAGTTCCGAGGCATGTCTTATACGCCTTCAGGAACTCATTACAGCTACTTCATCCGTTGCTGCGTTTACACAGAGCTGCGACAACACTTATATCATCTAGTTTGCCTAGAATCCTATTAGTAAACAAAATACTTACTAGCGCTCATTAACTTACCTCCTTCCATGGCAAGCCCCTCCTCGACAGCATGCTCCATAAAGGGGCTCTCTGCGAAAGGATCTTGAGCGATGACTTTCGCGGCTTTCATGAGCTCATCGGCTACGAATTTCATACCACCTCCAGCCCCGCCTTGTCGATCCCCATCACTTAGACCACCCTGACCTTGTTCCCACTTGCGAACACTGCTCACAACACTTTCAATTATTTCATGCTCCCATAGATTATCAATTACGCCATCAGACATAGCAAGAACGACGTCATCTTCCTCAATCTCAACCTTGTTCATGACAGCAGTATTAACGGGTGTATCGGGGCTGTTTGTACCCAGTTGTCGAGGACAGTCAAACCAATGCCATTGCTCTGTAGTTTTGAATATACGTTCCTCATGCTTCGGTCTTATGACCAGTACTTGTGAATCGCCAATGTTCGTTACATATAAGAGAGGGATGGCAGGTGCCGTAGGATTCGAATCATCTTTTTTATAATGCAATTGCGCTCCGGTAGCGGTAGTTGTCCCCAACCATTTGTTTGGACTTGCTGTAGCTTGCATAGTTTGCTCATATGCCTTTTGCAGATAATCGATAGGGTTCGGCTCGAAGTATTGGCCTGCCGGCCGGGATCCTCTTGTGTCTCTCTCTACTTCTAAAGCCCAAAAGTGCAGAATTAGCCTCGACCATAAACTGGCGTTGAGTTAGCCCCCAGAAGTCAATGACGACATCGGAAAGAAAGCCACAAACCCCGCATGGCCGCCTTCTCTCGTTGACCAGGCACCGACTCCATCATTGGCGCCAATGAAGTTTTCACTTGCGTAAACAGCATCATCGCCATTTGTATACCCTCTGATTACCTCACCATTGACGGACGGTCTTCTATCGCGACTCCTATGATGAGTACTCAGGGGGTCAGAGAAGGATCCTGATGGAGGCGATAAGAATGGAGGAGGAAAAGGTCGTGGCTGCCTCTTAGCAAACAATGCAAATCCAGTTTCAAATTTGAATGGAAGCGTTTCTTTTCGAAATGGTGGTGTTTCGACATCCGCAATTGTTGAAAATGCCAATTCGGGGTGCCATCTTGGAGAACTATGTATAAGAGTACGACGAGATTTGATAGCTTGCGCAACTTGTGTTCGATAAAGCGACCTCCTCATCCCCGCGTCGTGATAAATGTGCAGAAGTAAAGAAAACTACCTCGTGATCAAGTTCATGAAGGATGGTCGGATTGAAAATCGAGAACCGCCTTGGAAGTGCTAGGTAATAAAATTGTGCTTAGGCGATAAGAACCTTCATCATTCATCAATCCACCAACGCCTCAGCGATAACGGATCAGGCATCCTACACGTGATCAAGTGGATAAATTTAGATTTGGATATCCATATCATACAGTATGTACATTGGATACTTATTACTCATCCTATCCTAGGGCTGAATGAGGTAGTGGATAAAATGATAATGTGGAGAGCAAATTCTTCCAAGGTTTATACCATCACACCAGTACTGTACTCCGTACATGTAGGACCCCTTTTTTCCCTTTTTCGGAATGGTCACAGGTCATGACCAATCGATGTCGCGAGCAGTGATATTCATTGATTATTTTGGTGGTACATTGATGCAAACTTACGTGCCTTACATACCTGATATTGAGATGATGGATGGGATCTGCATATCTAGTACCTACTTGACTTTACCTGCATCAAGTCGCATCGTATCGTACGTATTGTATCGTATCGTATCGTATGGTATGGTACGGTAAAGTAGAGACATTTAGCCAGTTTTCATTTTCATTTTTATAGTTTATATAATAGGTATAGTTTATGAATATAGTATTTCTATTAAAAGATATTTAACTAATTTTAATACTTTTTAAATTAGTATATATATATATAGATAGAATAATGTATTTATATAAGTAGTATAATATATTTATATAAATAATATAATATATAATAACTTTAAAGTATTAGAGTATATATTAGTTTATTAATTATATAATTAATCCTTTTTTTATTATAATAAATTAGTTTAATATAAATAAAGCTTTATTTTATATTTATCGAAATAGATAAATATAAAGTGGGTTAAAGGATTTTATAATTGCCCTTTTTAGGATTTCGTTCTTAATAACCTTGGAATGGACCGATCGCTACTATAAATTTCCTTATTCGAAACTTTTAATAGTTACCTAAATGTCTCTAGTATGGTAATGTAGACGTTGAGGCCATCACGGGCCACGGCTGTCCATACAGTAGAGCATAATCTTGCATATCCGGAGAATTCGGTTGAAGGTGCGCTTCCAAGGTTTGCCTCGACCTGCGCTGTCAAGCCAAAGAGAATGATCACCACAGGCATATTTTGTACAGAGGATATCTGCTCGGACAAGGTGCATTGCAGGTTGGGTTTTCGGTACCTCAAGGAAGAAATATCTCAAACTCATATCCCAACCAGCACGTACTGTATAAAAGAGCTCGGCATTGATTCAAGATAGTTTGATACAGTACACAGTAGTTATCATGTTTCATACTGTAAAGACTGGGAAATATCAAAGGTATCCATTGGTTGGATACATTGGCAGTCTCTTATGTAATGAATGATACTAGTAGTTCTACTGTACAAGTACTGTAGTCCTCGGGAGCTCGATGGAAAGTACAGTAAAACTTATTAGACCTTTTGACCCATTCCATCCATAGTCCCAATCAAATAACGAATCCGATATCCGATAAACGAAGCTGACTGCTGAGACTTCCAGGTTGCTGAGAGAGCCGCCTGCATAGTTTAAATGACAGGTTGAGAGCCAATAAAACAATACTCGGCGTTAAAAGATCTCGTATTCTTCCTTTCATCTCGGGGGCATTGCTGGAATTTTCGAATTTTCAAGCTGGCCATGAAATGCCGTCCATCCATCTTACGTAGCAAGGATTATTTTCAACCTTTGCCTCAGCGCTTGTTGATGATTGATGGATGGCTGATGGTTGAGGATTGAGAATTGAGAATTGAGAATTGAGGGTCGAGACTTGTGACTGGAGACATCATACATGAGACTGGAGACTGGAGTGTTAGGACCACTGGTGGACTCAGGAGAAGTCGTATGTATCCATATAACTACAGTAACCTGGAACTGTCGAATCTAACCTTTGGAGAGAATTTCATGGACTTGCAACGGTAAAACTTCCCCGCGAACAAGCAACAAGCTTACGCTATTATTATGAAAATGACGCGTACATACAAGCGGTGGTAATCAGCCAAGATTGATTATCCTCAACAGAGAGAGAATTATCATTTTGGTGTAAGAGGAACGAACGGTAGATAGTCCGTCCTCCCGAGTCCTGACTCCTGAGGGATTGGAGTAGACAAGTTTTTCAGTGAGAACATCCTAATGTAGTTAACGCCGCATATCCATGGATACTTCCTCTCTCCAGCTTCATATATCTTGTCAAGAGGCGTGGTTACTACAGTAGTTGGCCCATCTACAGAGTAGAGTCTTGAAAATGGGCGGAGTAAATGATTCCAGTTAACCTTGATGTTCTTGGCCATACTGTACCATTATTATTCGAATCATACATATATACGAAGTCCAGTAGACACATAAATACTACGGAGTACATAATTAATTGTTGAAGCTTTGTTGACAGAGCTGGAGAGAGCCAACGATGAAAGGAATGATGGAATGTGCCAATATCAGTTATTTTCTCTCACCCGATAGTTCCGCTCTGAGACCTCGTAAATAATTGATCATTTCTTATGATGCAAACGAATTAAATGGATGGAGGGATGGATGTCATTTCTTAACACATACTCCTCCTCCGTAATAATACTCAATCGGTAAGTATTATATAGTAATAACTTCCAAGGTTAAATACTTTATTCTAAAAGATTCATTAAATAGTTAAATAGTTAAATAATAGAATAATAATAATAATAATAAAATAATAAAATAATAAAAATAATTAAAATAATTAAAATAAAATTAATTATTTTATTTAATACTAATAATAATTATTAATTATAATTATTATTATTATTATTATTATTATTATTATTATTATTATTATTATTATTATTATTATTATTATTATTATTATTATTATTATTATTATTATTATTATTATTATTATTATTATTATTATTATTATTATTATTATTATTATTATTATTATTATTATTATTATTATTATTATTATTATTATTATTATTATTATTATTATTATTATTATTATTATTATTATTATTATTATTATTATTATTATTATTATTATCAAGTACACCTAATACAGCAATTAATTTATTACCACGGAGTAGTATTGTAAATGTAAATATAAGTGTTTCCTCCCGAGGTTATTTATTTATCTATCGACTGACTCTACTCCGTATACCCAACTACTGCACAAGTATTAGCTATTCACTATGAACTACCTACCTAGGTACCTACCTACTATCTAGTCCCTACTCATGTCTACTTTACATCTCATCTCATCATTTCTCTTGTCCAATAGTGGAAACTTTAAATCTTCAAGTTCTTTGGCTCTTTCCTATTGTAAGCTTTTTTATATAATTTATCCTACCGAAGAAACCTCCTGTCCTCCCTCCCATTCTCGCTCTCTACTCCTCTCCTACTCTACCACGCTCTCTCTACTGGTATCACATCTCAAAATCCATATTTCCTAATTACCTACCCAGTATTTCTTTTCTTTCTCTCCTTTCTCTTTTGAGAAATAGGTACGATCGATCCACCCACATACATACATACATACAGTACAGCACAGGACAGTAGTCCGGCATCCCGCCACTGTGCTTTCTTTTCCATCATTCCCTGGTCTCACCAAAGTGACGTCCCCAGATCAGCCATCAACTTAATTATAATAATCAAGTAAGGTGCTTAGGGTTACGCTGGCCCAAGAAAATGAAAATACACAAGAGCGAATAAACAGTTGCATTGGCATTTTGGCACATTGGCACATTGGCAGTTGGTACCTAGACACCCGACATACCATACTAGGTAATTAGATTATTCGCATACATAATAATACAGTACCTTCGTTCTTTTGCACATTATTCATTCATTCCTCTCATTCCTCAACCATATTAACAAAATACTTCAACATCAATTTCACATTCTTTTGCATTTTGGCTTTTTGCGTCTTGCATCTTGCATCTTGACTCATTTCTATCTATCCGCCGTTTGCAGCTTGCAGCCTGCAGCTTGTCTACGGAACATTTACACACTGGGTGATGGGGTATAGAGAACATTGTTCTGTTATATAATCGACAACCGACCTGACAAAGGAATCACAAAACCCTTAGATTTGTATATGTTCATAACTTAACTAGAACAACTCAAAGGTTCATCCGGATTTCACGGACCTACCGCTTCATTGATCTCTCTCTCAAATTGCTATCGTTCGCAGTAAATTAAATCCTTCAAGATGGGTCGAAATCGAGGTATGTTTGGAATGCGCCACATATCTATAACAGAGATCATACTAAATAGCTCTTTCCCTAGTTATGTCGTTCATGTCCCAGTTCAGGGACCGAGACTCTAGTAGCCCGACTCAAACCCCTCTGTCTTCAGGTCGAGCACGAAGTCGAACAGAATCCTACACGAAACCAGAGTCTCAAGAGAAAGGAAAGTCTCAAGATATCGGAAAGGAGCCGTTTCCCACGTCGACTTTCCAAATGCCCTCACATCAAGAGCACCCTTCCAGCGAGACTCGCGATTCTCCTCAACCCATCCGAACAAGGGAACGCGCTTCGTCCAGACCTATGTCCATGGTAACCCCTCAGCCTCCACTGATGGATGTAAATCAAGATACATTACCAGAACTGCAACCAATCTTCACATTTCTGAATAGTCACAGCAACAAGTTATATATGGAAGGATATTTTTTGAAATTGGATGACCAAAACATAAGTGTGTACTCTATTTCGCCGTGGAAGCACGTAGCAATCTGACATTATGTAGATGGCAAAGCCAATGCCGATCGAACCTGGACGGAATGTTTTGCACAGCTTGTGGGAACCATTCTCTCCCTTTGGGATGCGGCAGAATTAGATGCTGCGGGACAAGACGGAGAAGTCCTGCCAAAGTTTATCAATCTTACGGATGCCTCGATCAAAATGGTTGCTATAGCTCTTCTGGGTTGACATGGTTCTGTCCACTGATAGTATATACAGATTGAATCCCTTCCTACTAGATCACCTACCGAAGCGCCTCTGCAAAAACGTCCTTAGTGTCTCGACCGCGGGTAAGAACAGATACTTACTACATTTCAATTCGCATCACTCATTGGTCCAATGGACCGCCGGTATTCGTCTTTGTATGTATGAGCACGTAACATTACAAGAAGCTTATACGGGGCGCTCATTGCTGGCAAAGGCAAATTGCTGAATAACATTAAACCCATCATGGAGCGCTCAAAGATTCAGACCGCAGATTGGGCCCGTGTAAGATTCGGAGCTGGGACGCCCTGGAGACGATGTTGGTGTGTAATTACCCCCCCAGATGAAAAGGAGTTCCAAAGAATACACAAGCAGTCACAGAAGAAGAGGTCGGCTTATGATCGTTCCCGACCACCTATATTGAAAGGCGACATCAAATTCTATGATTCAAAAAAGACGAGAAAAGTTAGGCCAATCGCCACGATTACCGATGCCTATTCTGCCTTTGCGATCTATCCTCAATCTAAACCACTCATAGATTCCTCCACTTTGGTCAAAGTAGAGGGGTCCATTACCATTCACTCAAACCCCCCCTTGGCCTCTGAAGGATTTGTCTTTCGTCATGCCCGAAGTACATCCAGCTGTCAGCGGATTTGAAATGATGCTCCGATGGCTTTTTTCCAGTCTATGATACGTTTGGTCTATATGGGCGTCCTGGTCGGTTGATTGCAGAAACGAATGATACTAGGAGTTTGATGTTTGCAATGCCAGAACACCGAAGATATGGATATCTAGAAACTCTCGATGTTTCAAGTCTCATTTCGGAGCAGGGCAGCGCCAATTGGCTGGAATCTGAATGGAGAAGAAGAATGAAAGATTTGACCGCCAAGCGAATGGTGACTCTTAGGAATAACAGCCAAAGAAATAGCCAATTCGGTAGCAGAAGAAGTCGCAACAGTATGGGCAATCCCCGAACTCGCCTCCAGTTCGACGACACATCGTCAGTTAGATCATCACCATCCATCCAGTTTGGTCAGGGTACGTCAGGAGATGCTAACTCTGGAGGTCTCCCCCGAATTGACTCGGCGCCCCCAGGTGCCATAGCATTTCAACAGCCAAAGTCTTCAGGAATGTCCCACCACAGGTCAATATCAGAGAGCCAACCGCCAAACCGCCAAGAGAATCAAAGTCCTCCAGTCTTTGATGGGGCTTATGATCAAGCACCTGCCCCATTCCTTCATACTCTTGGTGATCCAACTTCACGTGACAATTCCGGCTTGAAACATGTGCAAGATGTTGCCGACTCTCCTGAGCGTCTCAGTTCAGAAGATGAGCAGGCGGCCAACGCGACCCCGGTCCGCGAACTGCACGATTTACAGACTGTCACCAGTCCGGAACCTGTTGCTGCACCACCAGCTTTCAAGCATGCACCCGGAGCAAAACCTCCTAGCAAGCCTTTACAATCACCAGATCTACGAAAAGCGAATAATCGCATGTCTACGGCAACACTATCTCAATTAACCGGCGCGGCCGGCGCTGCAGCTAGCTATCAGCAAGGTCAAGAAAGGCGAGGAATGAATGCTCAGAAGCATGATAGAATAGAGGAGGATGAAGATCAAGGTAGAGGGGTACTGTCAGATGTCACCAGAAATCACCATATGCCTGCTAACCAAAACATCATTAATGAAGGCATGGTAGCAATTTATAACGCTCGTAACGAACAAGAGTCAACTACTCCCTCAAACCGCGACCAAAGCCTTTATCAAATTCAAGATTATCAGTCCAACAACCCAAATTTTAATTCAAAATCACAATCCAATTTTTTTCAAACGATATACCCCCACCAAATAATTCAACAAATCAAAATTCTCGTCTGCAGGCGAGCCAAAGCATTTCAAGGAAACCACTTCCCCCCAAACATGAGAACCAGCAAATCGACACTTCATCGCGACCTCCTTCTAGTTCTGGGAGCCTGACCCAGCATCTTCTCGACCAAGGCGCTTTCGACTTGATACTACCTAGAGCCGACGATTTTAAGCTTCCACAGATGCAGAGACATAACAGTGATTTAGGCAGTATCTATGACGACGCTGCATCGACCGACACTCCAGATTATGCCAGTACCAAACAGTCTGTACGATCTGTGCGCACGCAAAAATCCATCGAAAAGCCCCGAGCAGGTAGGAAGAAGATAATCGGCAATGTTGAAGTCGGGCAACCACTTTACGGTGATGAAAACACCCTGTCAAAGGAGCTCGATATTGACTTTGGCCCTACCTTTGACCTAAACCGCGCACCTGGTTCAGATCCTCCGATTCCTAGTCCCAAGAAGAACCAACTCGGCAACACAAATTCCGAAAAACGTCCAAGTCATGACAGATCTCCTAGTGGTAATGTACTCGCTTGGCAACCCAGTATGAGTGCAACTGCTGCCAATAATACATTTGGTCGGCAACAAGGTTTGACTCCCGAAGAATTTGTTCAGCAGCGTTCCATAGCTGCTGCTAACACACCACAATACATACATCAGCGTCAACCTTCTGGCAATGTTTTACGTGCAAGCTCTCCTACGCCAGCACGCCCTTCACCTTCTCCCACTCCAGCACGCCCCGCACCTTCTCCTGCACCAGGTCAAGCTTCCAAGCGGTCCAGCGCATTGATTGGCCAACATTCACGTCATAGTTCGGCAGATTTGCTGAATTCAAATGAAGGCCATGGCCAGCATCGCCATTCTCGACAAAACTCGGCAGATCTATTGAACTCTAGCGAGGGATATGGTCAACAGAAGCATGCACGCCACAGTTCAGCTGATCTCTTGCGCCCAAGCTCAAGAGGTGCGGCGAGAGCTTTAGGTCCTTCTGGTAATGGCGTCATCAAAACAAATCTTTCTGCTCGAGAACAAGCATACGTTGCAAAAATGACTGGTGGTCCGCTGATTGCTATGGCTAAAAACAATAATCAAGATAGCGTCGTATCAACTGGTCTTGTTGGGGCTATTGATTCGCGTGAGAAAGAGAAGCAACATGTCAAGCAAGGAATCAACTCTCATTCGGTACAGCATGCAATTGCACTTCGTCAACAACAACTTGCTCAACAGCAACAGCAGCAGCAGCAGCAGCAGCAACAAGCTGAGCAGAACCGTCTTCAGGCACAGCAAGCAGAGCAGAATCGCCTTCAGGCGCAACAAGCAGAGAAAAGTCGCCGTCAGTCACAATATGCTAATACCAACTTTTCGCCATCGCAGTTTGCAGTCCCAAGTAAAAGAGGTTCGTGGATGGGACCAAATGCAAACGTTTTTCCTCAATCGGGGGGATGGACAACACCTGGGCACTCACCGGGACAGTTTCCACCAAACTTGGCGCACTCGCCTGGGCAATATCAACCAACTTTAGCACACTCACCTGGATATCAAGGAACTCCTCAACAATACTCTCAACAACAGCAATACTTCCCTCAATATCCACCAACTCAAGGAGGCCAGAGGAACTCTGGATACTACGGATAAAATAGGTATTAAATTGATGGCATTCCTTGGCGTTTCTCATATAATTCTTTTAGCGAATTGGAATAACAGATTGTCATTTTGAATCGACACCATTTTCTTTTTGTAGATTTTTTTTGTCTTACTTTTCCTTCAGTCCTCATTCACCATAGCGGGAGTATGGCGAAAGGTTCCACGGTTTGAGAGAGGGTGGCTTTTCTTGCATTCGGGGAAATGGGTGGGAAGACTAGGCCTAGACACGGCATATTTTCTTTCTTTTTCATTTGTACGTCCAATTAGATTGGAGGCTGGGTGGGTGTATGCAAACGGAGTACAGCGAACAGATGAGAAATCTCAAACCTACCCGCTTAAAAGGGAATCAGTTTAGGAAAAAGTACTTGAGTAGATTGAATGTATAATCATGAGGAAACTGTTGACATTTTATTTGGAAAGGGTGCATCGAAAACACTAACCATGATGTTTTGAGCTACCGAAAGTAGTCGGAGCTGGCGTGCATATGTCTGAAATGTTCGAGTCAATAATTTTCAGTAACTGCTGCGCGAGGGTTTGTATTCAAACCAACTTTCTCCCGTTTAACTTTGTGCACGGAGCGTTCGAAGCTTTTCATATAGAGCTTCACAGCGGTAAATGACTATCTAACCTGATGCTTCGGAATCCAAACAAATTCCCAGTTCGTTTTTTTTTCTCATTTGGGGGTTTATATAAAGTGTATGTCTACACCAAGTTAAACATCATATACAAGCACCCTCTATACGTTGACTTTGGTGCTGCACCGCGGAGTTGACGTCTGTCCGCGGCCATGACCAGATTACATTTGAACAATGCATCTTTTTTACATGATTGGCGCTTATGAAGGTTTCTGGCGACAAAACTCCAAAAAAAATTCGGCTATAGAATCTGCGCCTCTTGAAGTGAGTTGGGGGATTTGTAGGATCTTTTCGTCTCGGAAAGTCTTGACCCGATGCATGGTCAATCCAACTACTATGTACTACTGTGGAGAGAAGGTCACAGTCGAACATCCGTATCCCTCATCATCCCAACAGAGGAAATACATCGCCATTCGTTGTATATCCCCGAGCATGGTATCGCGGCCGGGCCATATCACCATCTCCGACCGACACGGTGGGTGTTCCTTCCTTTCTTCTTCTCGAATGGGCACACACCGTTCTACCTGGCAGGAGAGGGAATTGCGGCCAATCACGCTCCACATATCTGCGTTGCTTTTTCAAGGATGGGAAATGCTAGGTAGGACAGGCCGTGTCGTGTCGTGTCGAGTCGGGTTGCTTGTCGTCGGAATCAATCGTATCGCGCCGTGCTGGCTCGATTGGAGGTTTTCGCGCGGTGGGTGGTGTTCTGGCTAGTGCTTGGTGAGTAGGGGGATGATGGTGTGGAGAGGTTAGGCGTGTACTGCTGTGTCTGATGTGCTGAGTTGCATTCTGTAATTACGCATGAAATCGACGGAGATCATCTCGCGCGAGGCTGGGGGGGTGAGCGAGGAGGGGGGCGGGAGGATGAAGAAAGGGGCGGGTATGGGAGGAAGAGATGCTGGTTGGTGTTGGGAGAGGTATCGGGGTTCTTTCTTTTGGGAGGGGAAGAGCGTGGTGAGATAGCATACCAGCGGGTTAGGGTCGATCGGGGTTCGGGAGAAAGGAAGGGAGGAGTTGTGATGGAGATCATGGAGAGCTACGAGAGTCATTAGTAGGATCTCGAGCACCAACAGCAGCAGCAGCATCCAAAAGTAGTGAGTCTCAAAGGGGTGAGCCACCAGCGGAATCAGTTGTGGGATTCAGAGCACGACTATCAGATCAGCTGTTGGATTGAAAGCTTCAACAGCAACACTATCCAGATATAGTGAATTCAAGAGAGATCCAGAGCCAGCACATGTAGTATAGTCGTCGGGAACGAACAAACCCAAAGACCCCAGAATCGAAATTATAACCCCAAGAGCGTCTTCGGCTTGGCATTTCGACGGTCGATATTAAAATGGGGATTCTAAACGAAAGGGCCCAAGAAGAAAGTCGTGGGACAGAACTGTGAAAGGATCGTGGAAACACTTATCAAAAGCCTGTCGCTGGTTCCCGAGAGCCACCTCCAATTCTGGTCGAGAGTCGGTGCCAGAATAATGATGTGTGAAGTGAGCGCGAGCTAGCATCATCACTAGATACCTGTGCAAGTGAAACGTATTTGATATCCTTCCCTTCCCCTGACTTCGCGTGCAATGAAGAATTAATAATGCCCCTGATAGGACTGCGGAGACAAAGAAGGAACAAGAGGCTTGGCATGCGAGCGTGAAAAAGGTCGGGGGAGAAAACACTCTTTTGTGAGAACAACGAAGTTCAGGACAAATCAAAGTAGAGGAGTGTTAAAAATGGCAAGATACACAAACTTGAGGCCAGGAAAAAAAGTAAAAGAACAAGAAAAGACAGAATTGGGCGCTTGGATATTCGGACATGTGTTATACAGCTTTAAGGGCTGACATTTGGCCTCGGGAAATGTGCCTAGTTTCTCGACTTGATGTTGCTTGATTGGATGTTATACCATGGCTTGATTGCGTGACGAATACAGTAGCATATAGTCCATTATTCCCAACACATTTCCAACAAAAGCATGTGAGGGCTCACACGGCTTAGATTGGCGATAACGCGCTGGCGGCTGTTCCTCCAATAGCATGCCTGCTTGGAACCATGCACAAACCCAAAGGGGCAAAATTTGCGCAAAATGAGCCCAGGAGTGGCAGAGATAGCACGGAATGCCAAAGTTCTCCCTCTCCTCAGGCGCCCTCGGTTCCAGACTTGGAAGCGGGACGTCACGCAATCGCAGCAGCCACATCCGCGCCCGGAAAGGGAAGACGGAACATCTTCTTCCAGCCATCCAGCGCGCGCATTTCTTTTTCCGCCAATGAGATATCTTCTTCGGGTTCGGAAGATAGGACTTGGGCTTCCGGAATCTAGACGCAAGACGGAATGGGAAATGAGAATGATACGATGGTTTTGGGCGGTGCTCGGAATGGGCCGGGGATTTCCCAAAAGATGAGATTGGTGGGTACGTTTTTCTTTCGTGTCGTCTTTCGTCACGGTGAAATATATGCATGAAATGATACTTCCGACCTTGGCATTGACGTTGATATGACTCCTAACCTTCAATCCACACCGCTTGCTTTGTTCCCTAGCCTTAATTTCTCCATTCGGTCAAATTCTATGGAAGGAGTTCCTCCTGAAGACGTGCAACAAAAAGTGCTTCTCTAGAAACATGCTTGTATGATTTGCTACTACCCAGCTCAGTCGTTACAGAGGTCCTCCAGGATATTAAGCATCTTTCTTTGCAGCTCCACCAAATCTTCCTCATCAATCACACTTTTACCTCCCTCCATGGCGTTTGCTCCCGTCCCGTTGGCGGCGACACTCCTTCCAGAAACTCTAACCAACTCACTCTTTGTCCCAAAGAATGGTACCCCTAAGTTCCTCAACTTCCCGTTCATCTCCCTGACCATTTGAGTCTGGGCTTTGTAGACTTTCATATCGAACGTCTCTAACTCTCTTGCCAACTCCTCGGGGCTGGTATTTGATGCCCCACTTGATGTTGCTCCACCCACTGCTTTCCTAGATAGATGTCAACTGATTGTAGCACCATTTGATCGAGAAATTCGGGGCACTTACAACACCTCTTCTAATTTCCGCTGGCCTTCTTTCCTAGCCGCTTGCTTTTCAATAAGAGCTTCTCTTCCCCTCCACCATTGCTCTTCGTGCTCATGTTGCACTTTGATCATCTATGTATTTGTAAGCTCAAGTGAACTTCCCTGCCCCTACCTAGCTACTTTAGAGTAAGATAGACTGCGAGGAATTTGTGTGCCCAACCTTTCGGATCTCCTGGAGCACACGATCGTGTTTAGCCACCGTTTTCATAACACACCGTAGTCCAGCACTCCAATCAATGATAGTGGCTGGATCAACAAGTTTTTGATTGCTGACGACCTGGGACTGGCCAGGTTGGTGGTGCATGGCTGGCTGAGGCCATTGTTGCTGTTGAGTTGCCGAACCATGTGACCGGACATCTGGTGCCTGAGTTGAAGTTGTCTGTGAGGCAGGTTGAGCATGCTGTTGGTCCTTAGCTTGAGAAAGACCTGCCAAGATCTTCATTACAGATGCTAAATCTGGCGTTTGGTTTTCGGACGACATCTTCACGTTCTGGCGAAGTTGTATCCGTTTGCTGTTCCTGGGCCTTGCAATTGATGGTGAGAGGAGAGATGAAGGTCGCGAATGAACACGAAATCTATATCATTACACTTGCAATTATTTGTATCTCGAACTTCAAAGTTAACTTCTGCTCAATCTTGATACTCATCGACTTGGTTGAGCATGTTCACGAAAAATGTGATGAATTATAGTCGATCATGAGTTGCAGACGTTGAATTGCAAAGGGCTCATTATCTCATTGCGGCGTTGCAGGGATACGGAATGTCCCGCCCGCTAAGAAATTCCACTGATCGTTGGAACTTCGAAAAAAATCAGTCGACATTGAAAGCTCTATCAAGACCACAAATTTAATACTACGAAACCACTGAGACTCAAGAATACCGATTTCAATCCTCTGATATCTGACCCAAGATGGCGCGCTCAGCAACAGACGCAACGAGATTTACATCGACGACCCCACACGCTGCCACCAAACCGAAGCCTGTATCGAGAAACCCAGGACCCCCAGGAGAAACACCACAACAGAGAGTCAAGAGGCTAAGGGCTGCGGCAGATAGAGCGAGAGATGCACAGATTTCGACGTTTGACAAGTTGATTATGAGAGGGAGAGTGTGGGCAGATAAGGCGCATAGGTTTACAGCATTCACTTTAATTGGACTTACTTGTATGCTTCCCCGCCCCCGTTTCTGATCTCGATAGGGAATCCGATATCTTGATTCCCACTCCCGAGAAGCTGGCCTCTTGAGAAATTACATTTACTAATTGATTCTTGGTAGTTATTGCTGGTGGCGTCACAGTCTATGCATTGGGAGATATGATGATATACAACCGCAAAAAGCGCGCCGAATTCTTTGCCGAACAGAAGTTCAAATATGCCATGGCGCTTGAGAGTGCGCAGAAGGCTGCAGCATCCGGCTCTGCAACGGAAGCACAAATAGAGTTTTTGAACAGAGAAAGGGAACGGGAAGAAAAGGTGAAGTTGGCTGAAGAGGCCAAGAAGAAATCAGGACCGTGGAAGAAGAGTAAGGAATGGCTGTTCTCAGGCTTGAAGAAGGAGGAAGAGGGAGACGATGTAGGGACCAGTGAAAGGAGGCTGGGATATGAGGCACTGAGTGAAGAGGATGATAATCTTGGTGAGAGGGAAAGTGATGTTTTGAGAGCGATTGAGGACAAAAAATTGGCAATACAAGATAAGGCAAAGTCTGCATTTGAGGCAGAAAAGGAGAGACAGAGAAAGGGTGGACCGCTGGATAGGATAGGGACTGAAGGCGAAGAAGAGAAGCCGAAATCTGGAGGCTGGACATCATTCATGATAAGGAGGTGAGCAATTGGTATGGGTGGAGGAGGGAAAAATAAAGGAGATGAACATTCATGTATCATATGGGTTGGTGGTGTCTTGCATTGCGCTTGGCGTCTGATTTATTCTCTCCTGTAAAATTGGAGTTCAAAATGCCTCGATTCAGTTACTTTTTCTCAATCACGTGTCAATTCACCAGTGTGTTGGAGACAATGGGTTCAACTAAGCGTGTCGCCCGGAATCTATTGCTTGATGGGCGAACACAAGATCAGAGACAACGATCAGAGACATCAATCATACTTTCAGCAAAAACCAGGGCCCAGAAGATTGTCGGATTTCCATTCTTAGAAACCTTGTACCGTTTGTCAGTAGGTACTAGGTACAGTATTAACATATACTCTGTAGATGAGCTAAACTTTTCTGTCTTGGAATCCTAAGGATCATACCAAATAATAAGAACTGTGGAAATATAGTATGAGAAGCATTGATCAACTGAAGGCCAGCCAGGGGAGTTGTTCTTTTAAAGTCTCGGAATAAAAGAGATATTGGAAGATATTACCGGGTTTAGAAAACCCCCTTTTTGACATCCTTAATTTATGTTTCTCGTCTAGACCCAAACATATTTCTACCATCGTTCACTTCACGTTACTAGTAGTTGTTGTACGGGGTATGTCGACTCATGTTAAGACAATGAATGCATTATTGCATAACAACTGAATCTGGCATATTAGTCTCCCTACGAAGATACTCGAGCTCTCTCTCATTCATCGCCACTCGATGATTGTCGGGATTGCAGTCAATCTATTACTAACATTTACACGGCTCAAGTTGTACCCGAGGGTCGGTGATTCGCCCATTTGATGCTCTTTTTCCTCTTCTTTCCTAGATCCTAGAATCACGTCTAGTCCCGACAACGAAACTGCATCTTCCATTTTCTGTCTCCTACCCGAGTAGCTACTGCCTCCCTACTTACGCAACAGAAATTAAGCATAAATTCTTCATCTCAACCTTCCTACTGTACTCCTTATTAGATATACAACTCTAAGATTAACCTTGATGATCACCCACTGTTTTCTAGATGCTAGCTTCTAAGCCGTCAACTTGTCTAATTGGTTCTTCCGCTATATATAGTAACTTCAAGTGGGTATACAGTCATAAATTGACGATCTTCTAGAAAGATTCTTCATCTTACAAACAAACACAACAAATGATGATGACGTTAAATACGAAGGCACCGGATAACCCTGTCCGGTATTTACACAACATCGAAATACGAGAAAAAGAACCTCATATGCAAGCAAGTATGCAAGACGTCAGGGACTGGCAAAAGTATGGGTCGTTCTTGGCAATTGGATAAGTATCTGATGTTTTCTCTTTGTAGTTCCTCCCTTATTTCTCTTAATACATACTATAAATACATATATATATATACATATATATTTTTTTCTTCATCACTTACCAAGAGTTCTTCATTGCACTCTATACAATCGTTACTTTATTTTCTATTCATTTTTCTCAATATGAAGACTACCTCTATCCTTCTCGCACTTGCGAGCACTCTCACTGGCGCAGACGCATGGTGGAAAGGTTTCAACTCTCAAGCCACCCTCGCAAACGGAGCTTGCAAGACGCAAGCCGACTGGGAAAATGATTTCCGTCTCATTCAATCCTTCCCTAATGGGTTCAACAGCTTACGAGTTTACGCCTCGTCGGACTGCAACACCATCAACACTGTCGTGCCTGCCGCTATTGCCACTGGCGGAAAGGTTCTCGTAGGGGTTTGGACCGAAGACGCCGCTCACTACGAGGCCGAGAAGCAAGCTCTCCTGGCCGCCACCCGCACCTATGGTTTCGATTGGCTCGTAGCCGTATCTGTCGGCTCCGAAGACTTATACCGAGGCGATACCACTGCCTCCGTTCTCGCACAGCAGATTTACGATGTCAGGGGAATGTTGAGCACGGTTCCCGGATACAGCACCGATAAAGTACTGGTTGGACATGTGGATACATGGACTATGTGGACCGATGGACGAAACGTGGATGTGATCAAGGCATGCGACTTCATTGGATTGGACGGATATCCATATTTCCAAAACGGCGAAGAAAACGACATCGGCGTCGCGTCTGATCTTTTCTGGCAATCCGTCAATGCCGTCCGCGGCGCGGTTCAGAATGCAGGAAGTTACTCTTGGGTTTGGGTTACCGAGACCGGATGGCCTACCACCGGTGCTACCGAGAACAAGGCCGTGGCTTCCGTTGCAAATGCTCAGACTTACTGGAAGGAGGTTGGCTGCTCGGCTCTCAACCAGGTTCACATCTTCTGGTACTCGCTTCAAGACTTCTCTGCCGTCCCATCGTTCGGTGTTGCTGATGCCAATGGCAAAGCTCTGTATGACTTGAGCTGTTAAGTTTCTGCTTCCGTGGCTACTCGAGATGTGCATGTCTGAGGACAAACTACATAGTATAAATTAATCTTAATGTAATTATACATCTCAACCTCATGGTTCATTGATCGTGAAAGCATCTTCGTCGCCTTCCCTCGCCGCCAGTGATACTACTACTCTTCCTTTGACCTCTGTCCCCTATCAATCACGGTATTCAACAGTTCGAATTGCATGTCAACAATACACGGGGTTTGATTTCTTGAATTGATCTTCACTATTGGAATCATGTAAAATATCTCTTGAATAAATGTACTTGGAGCGATTAATGGTGAGATGATTACAGCATCTTTGTAGATCCACCTGGTGATCTGTAGTCTTTCCAATACTAAAAACCTTTTGAATATTAATACATGCTATTTGAATAATGAATGCTTTACAGATATTGACTGCTTTTCAGACATCAATTGCGTTTCAGATATTGAAAGTTGTGTGCACGTGAACATTGAATGTTTGGATCTCGTCTAACTCATTTATTTGCTATCCTGGGAACAATCAGTACGCCCCGTGTAAATTTCATTCTATGCTCCAACATTTCACGTATAATCACAAGAGCAAGATGACTCATAAGTGTCTATTATCAACAAACTATCCTACTTCCCACAAAGGACAGAGATTGTCAGCCCGTTCCTTCCCCACCACATGCGGTGTTATCAATTTCTCCTCCGATAATGACTAGCTCTGGACCAAAACCCCGTTCCTTCTCCATGCCATATTGCAGTATCAATGTGCCCCAGACCTCACAGAGCCATCCTATCACCTCCTCCCCCTGCCCCCAAACAGATCTCCGCTCAGATCGCAATCTCGCCATAAATGCTATCAGTCCCACCTCCCCAACACCATGTGCAGCATTCCCAGGGGATTTCCTCAGCGTCACCCTTTTAATCCAGCACATCCTCCCATGCCTGATCAGCGTTCTTTCCAGGCCAGATGATATCATCGACATTATTGTATTTGTCGATGATGACATAAGATGGTCTCAATTCATGAGGCCAGGGAAAGAGATCTCCCGTGGTCATGTTTTCGAGATCGTCATTCTCTCGGTCGACAAGGTATTCGTCTCTGACATCGCCTAGCCAGGTTCTGGGTTTATGCTCATCACTGCCAGCCTCTGAGTCGGGGATCTCGGCGACTGTCTCTTCGTCCATTCCTGTCATATTTGTATCGGGACTGAGAGGAATGCGCGGAAAGCTCTTGAAGATGACGAGAGTTTCAGCTGTGGGATTCAGATTCTTGCCAAACTCCACGGTCTTGCTTTCAATGGCGTCGGGTGAAACTGCTGTTTCTTCGAGGACCTGGCGTGCGGAATCATTGAAGACAGTACCGGTACGCTTGCTGTCCGGCTCGGTTGATTGAATGACTGAGATGGTGAGTCGAGGAGCAGCATCACCCTTCTCTTCCAGATCTGCAGCCCACGAATTGATCTTGGCACCAAAGGCCGTCGACACTGCTGCGGGAGTCCATGTTTCTTCCTCGTGGAACGGTGATTTGGGAGTGATTAGACACAGCTCCTTGCACGGGAAGGCGCTTGTGATAAATCGGCTGACATCCGGGCAACCAAAGTACTTGAGATTTCCAAATCCCCATGGCGATACGATTTGAAGTCGACGAAGATTCAGACCTGGTAGCAAGTGGAGGTCATGGACAAATTGTTCTTGCATGCCATCGGGTGCTTCTGGCTCGTCATTCATCATTCTGGTGCGGATGTGGCGAATGGCTCCCAAGGTAGTTTCGGGTAGGGATGAGAGCTGTGGTAGTTGTAGTTAGCATCATGGAGGAATCAAGAGAGTGGCATTTGATGCAACATACCTTGTCAAGAAGTGACATCCCATCTTCAAAGTTGAATAGCACACGGCTCATCCAAAGAACATCAGCCTCTTGATTGATCTGTCGGCAAACACGAAGGATAGCGAGGGCATTTCGTGTTGGTAGCACCTTGCGGAACATGTAATTTATTTGACGATAGCCGAATGTAAGTCGGGTTGAGCTAAAGAGCTCCTTGAGGATCATTTGTCGGATCTCAGCTGGAATGCTGATCAATATGCATTTGCTGGATCCTGGACGAGGACTTGAAGTCAAGGCTTGATTGCCACTGGTGCAGGAGTAACTGTTCATGTTTGAATTCGACATTATGATCGATAGTATGATCAAGAAGATGTGTTATCTAAAAACTCGTTTGGAATATTGAGAATAGATGAAGATCTTTTTCGTATGTATGGAAATGAAAGGTTATTGCGAATTGTCTGTGGTTGATCAAGTTGATTCTCAAAGTTGTATGTTGTAAGTTTTTTGGAGGAGGGAGCTGGGAGTTCTTATATAGGAAAATATCTCGCTTACAGAGGGGAGCTTGGAGGGTTAAGCCGTAGTGAGTGTAGATAGATATCTACTTTTTGTGACCAACCATATAAGTACGGCCAGCCGTATATATGTTCATCAAGTTGCGCAAGAAATTTGCCAGTTTTACGGTAGCATTTATAAAGCTACGATGTCGCCTGTTTATAAAGACCACGGCTGGTTGACCGTATGTAAACATGTTAGGCAGCAGTATAACATGCTTATCAAGTTATATACCTTACTCATTCTTGAGAAACAGAGCTAAAAACCTGTATATATAAGCAAGGCAGTATTTGCTTGGCTATTTCCATCTATATAAATCTTCTAATTCGCTAGAGCTCAGGAGGGAGTGAAGATTGGGCACATTTTCGGAAAGCTTGCATATGGTGTTTTGATTCTAGCTAGCTAGCCTAGCAATTCAAAATCTTCTCTCTATCACCTCAAGTGGTATAAGGCTCTGAAGCACAAAGCCCCTGCCATCCAAAGCTTCCGTGTCAATCAAGGTAGACGTCTAGTGAATATATCTCGCTAATTCATCATGTGACAAATGGATACATGAGACGAAGACCCCGAGTGAATTTTAGAGGACAGGATGAATGAAAATCGGCGAATGTAAATCACTGCTAGCATCTTGCCATAGATTTAATTGCCCACCTGCGACTATCTAGCTCTCATGATATCAAACTTGCGAGGTAGGGGCTGTCATCAACACTTACCACTAGGTATGTAAGCATCACCTTACACAAATTAACAAGTGTACCGTACTGCTCGTTCTACAAAGATATGTAGATGCCTTGGGCGCGTTGATGAGCATACAAAGGCTGCTACTAGACCGTAGCATTCGCGCATGAAATAAAGCTAGATGCGTTGCGCAAATTAGTGAGCGTATCACACTGCCATCTAATCCCAGGTGCGGTCATTTTAGTCCTATTACTTGTGAATGAGTGAGATATATACACTCAATATTGCATACGCATTGCCATACGCAAATGACTACGTAAACCAGGGTATAAATCAATGAGCGAAGCATGCTGTTGAATTTTATACGGTCATTTAGTTTCGATGTTTATGAACCAGCGAAACAATGGCCTTATCGCTACTTGCTCTGTATAAGCAAAGCCTTGCGCAAGTTGGTGAACGTATATACGGTGTCATAATTGTATAGGTGATCACATCTACACGGCTTGTCTCATAGACAAATCTAATAGTGCCAAGTACGGTGATCCTGCTCCTTGAACTACAGGAAGCGATATTTTATTAGGTATATAAGAGCCTCCTTTCCTCGCCCAAAAAAAACCTATAACATACAACTTCAAGAATCAACTTCAAAAAACTATCAATTCTATTGTCCACAAATAACTCAAATAACTCAAATTATCGACTTCCCACAAATACGAATAACAATTCCGTTCATCTCTCAACATTCAAAGAACACACCGAATACCAATATTTCTTGATAGCAAATCGACATCATGTCTGATTCTTTCACAAGCAATGCCATGTCCCCAATCCTAGGCAGACTTTGCACCACATTACCAGAAATCCAACCATATAACCACTCCGCATTCTTGAAGATGCCAGCTGAGTTGCGGCTCATGGTCTATAAGCATCTCTTCAATGGCACTCGTGTCACCTTTGGATATCGTCGTGTTGGGGATGAATATCGGAAGGTCTTACCTTCTCGGAATGCACTTGCAATCCTACGTGTCTGCCGTCAAACTTACAAGGATGCCGAAGATCTTTGGATCAGCCGAATCTTGTTTAGCTTTGAAGACAACATGACTCTTCTCGACAAGGTATGTCTTGAATATATTCCTGTTGCGGTTCTAATGCTGACCACGATTACTGCAGCTTTCTCTGTTACCCGTTGAAACCCTGGGACAAATCAAACATCTTCGCACCAGAATGCTCGGTCATGAGCCCTTTCTACTACAAGTCGATTTTGAGGATGAATTGGCTTACAAGCTTTTGCTACTTCCAGGCCTACAACTTGACACTCTCACGATTGTAGCCGGATTCTGTTGCAATTATTTTAAATCTGGCCACATGAAAGACTTCTTGAAGACCTCTTTCCCTTGCAAGGAATTGCATCAAGTCACTCCTGGATCGCCCTTCCACTCACATGTTACACCGAATCCATTACGAACACCAAAGTATCTTATTGCTGATATTGTGGCCTGGGAAAATATTTTGGTAGGAAGAACCGATACTTCTGCTCAAGTCTCGATTTCGATCATTCAGTCTTCGGAGACTGGAAATGAGCGAACAGGTACTGTTTACAAGGACTCCGCTCGCCAACTTCTGACGGAGACAGCAATCTCTCAGGAGGTGATTGGACAAGAAAACTTGACATCGGTTGGCATAGAGTTAGAGCCGAGTGTGGAAACTCTAGTCATTTTCAAGCCTTCCTTCACCACTGCTACAGCTCCTTCACTCGCACCAATCGCTGATGAAGAGACTGAGTTGGAGATCCCGGACTCGGATGATGAGGAAGACATACCTAGGGTCTGGCGAGGTGATCTCAGAGATAAATATGTGCAAGATACTTTTATCGATAAGGATCGTATGACCACCGGAAAGGCGTTCCCTTGGCCCGAGGAAATGGATTCTGAGTACACCATCTTTGACGAGTACAGCAACATCAACGAGATGTTTTGGCACACTCCAACTTTCGATTGAGCTGCTGGTCCACCAGTGGGTGCACGAATTCACGAAACGATTTCCAACTTTTACACAAACCCACTTTCTGATTCGTATTTGACGAATCTAACAGGCCTCAAAGTGAACAAATAAAGGTTGCAAGAATATTGGTTTACTCAACTTGATACCATGCTATGAGTCAGCACACCAACCGTTGGTTGTTCATTGGGAACAGTTTCACGGCCCTTTCCCCCCGAAGCTCTACGGGGTGGTGCTCATGAATTGAATGGCGAGATTGGGATATGAATTGGGGCGTGTGTTTGAGGAATTCTTTGGATGAGTGCTCATGAATTGAATGGCGAGATTGGGATATGAATTGGGGCATGTGTTTGAGGAATTCTTTGGGATGAGTGCTCAACTGGCAGCAATATTGATAACGCAATGTAACGTGGAGGGACCAAAAGGCCTATTCTTTATGTAGCAATTAGATACTTCGTCAATAATCAACCTCTGTTGATGATTATGCTCTTCTGATTTTAATATCTATGAATTTGTGATCTCAAATAATCTTGAAATGTGAAATGTTAAGCTATAGAATGCAAACTGATAATATCAATTGGGAAATCCAAAAATGAATGCTAATTGAGTGACATGCTGAAACACTTTCAAGAAATACTTGTTTGAATCATGTCTAACTTTAGCTCTTGTATGTCATTGTTCAACTCGACTCTTGACATTGGAAATACTGTATCTCGTAAGGGAAAAGATGACCATTGAGCAAATGACTTGCAGGACAGCGATTTTGCAGCTGAAAACTTGCTCGGCTGAAGTGCAACAGTTCGTGTTGTCATGTCCATCCATGTATTCTTAAAGTGTGATTTGGACGCAGGACTTTCAAGCTCTGGGTTATGTATCTTATCACCCAGACTTGATATGATTCCGAGAAACAAAGTGTCTTGTATTCTTTTATATCACAGCACAGTAGTGATCACATGATTGCACTTTGAAGGGTTTGAATTTTGTCAATTATTCAGGCCGGGATTCCCTCGGGGAAATGCTTGATATTCGAAGGCTTCAACCAGGGAAGTAGGGAAGTAAGAAAAAGGAAGTAAGGAAGTAAGGAAGTAAGGAAGTAAGGAAGTAAGGAAGTAAGGAAGTAAGGAAGTAAGGAAGTATGGAAGTATGGAGGTATGGAAAAAGAGAAGGAAAAGGATCAGAAGAGCGCGTTGCGGAGATTGTGTCGATGTCGTGGGGTGGAATCCCGCAAGCTTCCGCCATGAGTCCACAACGACCTACCTAGGTAGGTACTACGGAGTAGGTGATTAAAAATGACTACGGAGTATGGATGACTAAGGTAGATTGGCGCCTTACCATTTAGAGACGAGTTTGTCCCTTATGCACCAAACAGCCCAAACTCTGCTAGCACGGTCCACCCCAGATTGTGTATATAAGAAACGATTCCCCCCAACTTTTGGACTTTTCTCTTTTCTTTTCTCATACTTACCTTGTTGAAGCGTTCGAAGATCAAGCATTTCGACGCTGCGATACGAGTCCTCCATTGCACATCGGGGAGACGAGAATCGTCGAGTTTCCTTCGGGAACCTCGTCGGCGGAATTTTTGATTGCTTTCCTTCGGGATAACCTTTTTTTCATTGTGATTGCAGTCGTGCACTGCAACATGAAGAAGAATGGACGCATTGGGTGATTTGAAACGGCTTTCATCGAGCGGAAGCTGAGCCGTTTATGACGGGCATAGACTCATTGCGAAGTGAGGTTTGACATGTATGGAAAACAACTATTCCTACTTCAAAGACACAGATAGTATAAATGAGTGAGAGTCTTCTGCAATTCTCCAAATTTATGTTGCGTTTACAATGTTCTGTTGGCATTCAGAGATTTATCTGGTAACAACCTGGAAGTTGCAGCAAGCCTAATAGTATTCGAATATTTGAAACTTGATATTCAGAAAACCATCCTATGATAGACATTGACGACAACTCCAGATATCCCAACCAGACAACTCTAATTCCCATTGTTCTGCGTGTGTATAGGACAAATTACCAGTTGTGGCGTTGATGTTGATGTTGACGACATTGATGTTGGTGTTGATGTTGTGGTGGCAACAGAACCATGCGATGCCACATCAACGCGATTGATAGATTATCTCCAATGCCCGTGGACCCGTGGACCCGTGGACAACCTCTTTCTCCCTTTGCAAAACAGCCCAGGAGATACTTGGAAATCCGTTACATGCTAACTGCCCCAGGGCTAACCTTAATCAGAGTATGAAGTAATTGTGAGCTTCATTGATTTCGTCTTTACCCCATTTCAAAATCAATAAATACCCTGCTGTAGATCATTAATTTAACCTCTCCCTACAAGTAACCTCTCCCTCCCTACGGGAGTACAGTACTGTATTGTTCCACACCGAGGTAAAGATTCACATGTTGATGAAACATTAACGATTGAGCATCAAGGAGCATCAAGGGGCATCAAGGAGCATCATCAACTTCACCAACATCCAGCAACATTCATGCAAACAAACAACACACCATTCATGCAACACTTAAAACCACTCCAACACCATGGATTCAACACCCAGTGGTCCTCCTGAAATTCCTAAACCATCGCGCGAACGAATCTCCGCCAAATCCACTGCCGACCCTATCCTCCGCAATGCCCTTCGCTATATACTATCTCCGCAAAAGAATACGAAAGCCTCCATAAATATATAATATCACGATCGAAAGTATTAAAGAGAAATGCGCCTACAGTCACAAAGGTAGAGAAGTTGGTAGATAGACCTGGTCGCGATGATTACAATGCTGCGGCTGTGAGGGGTAGTTTGAGATTGTTTCTTGCTTCGAATGCTGGATTGAAGTTATGGAGTTTATTCACAGAGAAATTCATGGGTGCTGGTAAATCTGGGTACGTTTTCCCATTCGGATACTTGAAGATGAGGTTGAATTATCAAAGCTAATCGATGTTACAGGGGAAAGAAGGTCCCGTTGTGGAAGTCACCAAACTTCCGCCTCTCTCTCTCTCTTTCCAGTATCCTCCTTATCCACAGAATCCTCTTCCGATTCTTCACTCGACTTCGCGCACATCTCCTTACACCCGAAGCTCTCCCTTTCAGACAACGAAATCCAAAAACAAGTAGGACCCTCACATCAAGTTTGGCACCAGCGGTTGGCGCTAGTTTGGCAGGGTTTTTGTTGGCGGTTTATCCCAGTGATCAATTAAGACTGACGATTGCAATTTATTCTCTAAGTAGAGCTGCAGAAATCTCATACAATTTGGCAGAGGAAGAGGGTTGGATATGGGGCAAGGAAGGAAGTAGATGGGAGAGACCGTGGTGGTGGGGAAGTTGGTTACTTTTCCCATTGACTTGTGGACAATTGCTTCATGCTTTTGTTTTCGATAGGGATTGCTTTCCAAAGGTATGGATTTCAGTCGGATTCAAAGGAGAGGATGCTAATGATTTGAAGCAATATGGGGATTTTATTCTCAAGAACTCTCCACATTATATTCAACATCGACCAGAGGATTACCCGGCAAACCTTCCATGGCCAAATACTTATGACATCGTTGATAATCTCGCCGAAATTGCACGTCTAAATTACCCGTATGTTATCATTCAGCCCGAGCTATATCACCAACCAGCTAACACCCAGCCAGACCCTTCGTTTCCCCCATACTCTTCCCAAACAACCCTCCCCTCCCCCAATCCCTCAGCACTATCTCCCCATAACCTCCCCCGCCCACCCTCTGATAACATCCCTCACATGTGCTACCCTTCACCCCTCCGACCCTTCTTGCCTGCGCACGTACATCACCTACTGGATTCAAGTTTTCCCCCGTCTCGCCCGTGTCTTCACTCTAATCCTCTCACTCTTCTCTCTTCCCTCCTACCGCAAATTCTACAACTCCCCCATATCCTCCCTCAACGCCCTAGCTATCCGTATTCTAAAGTATACTCTTTATATCTCTGGCGCTATCGGTACAAGCTGGGCCAGTATTTGCGCTTTTCAATCACTTCTTCCCCGACACGTTCTTCCTACCCAACGCTTCTTCTTAGGTGGAGCATTAGGAGGACTTTGGGGATTTGTAGTCAAGAAAGATGGGAGAGGGCAATTCCTATACAGTGCCCGTGCCTCGATGGATTCGTTATGGAAGGTTGGCAAGAAAAGAGGGTGGTGGACAGGTATTCGGGGTGGAGATGTCTGTATTTTTGTGATTAGTTTGATGGCTGTTGAGGTGGCTTATGAGAGGGACGGGACAGCATTGAGGAGCGGGGTCTTAAGGAAGATTATCAGTGGGATGAGGGGAGAGGGATGGAGAGATTATGTTGGGGAGGAGGAGAAGAGAATAAAAGAGGAGAAAGATTTGTAGGGTTATTGAAGGAATGAGGGGAACTAAAGAGAGGTAAGTAGAGGTGGTGAGTGTGTGTTTGTCGCATTTGCAAAGATTTGCTTGAACTGGGAGCGCTGTGAGCGTTACTAATCCCACTTCGCTCATGTTTCTCGATAGAGACATCTATAGATATCACGGCCAGTTGCCCACGGAGCTATTTTCTATTAATGGTTAATTATATTTACTTCGAAGTCTTCTGTTTTGGGATGCTGTGCGGCCAACCTAGTCAAGCGGTGTAATCAGATTGTACGTACAAAACCCGCTTCGGAGAATTGAAAGGCACCGAGGGCAGAGTAGCAATGATCTAGAAAGTTTGGAATGGAGCGAGCGTATACGTATATCTGAAGCTTGCTTGACGAGGTAAATGTAAAAGCATTGGCTGTTGTTCTTTCATGGTAAATATCAATCATGAAGCCTCAGAAAGATATACTGTTGTATTCCATAGAACTCTTCAAAGTGAAATCTACCTAACCACCAACAAAGCTCTGTAAGTCTTATTGGCAACCGTATATTATCCAAGAAAAACCCAAGGGTGATAGAAGTCTTCATTACACCTATTTCTTGCGAAATCCAAAAAATTCCGAACGTTCTTTCTGCCAATATCGACAAGCAATTCCGAAAGCCTACCCATCACATGACGCGTTGGATATAATAGAGCGCAGTGGCATCGACGGGCCGAAGATTGCCTAGCACGCTTCCACGATACTGCACACATCTGCGCCAAGTCGCGCGTAGCAACCGAGGGGAGGTACCTCAGATCCACGGGAAAGACATTCAGAGACGACGTCCCATCTCCACCAAACCACAATCCGCACGAGGGAGCTCGGCCCCTGAGAGCGGATACGAGGAGCGAGTGGGTTCACGGCTTCAAGATGTCCTCAATTTCAACGGCCTTGATGTTAACGCTCTAGACGACCTGGATCGTCCAGGTTGTTTGGGGTGTTGTAGGACGCGCTGCATTTCTCGGATGATCGGATCATCTCGGGAAGTATAGAATGGGTCGGTAGATGATGCGGATTGGGAACACAAGAGTCCACCTAGGTATCATCGGAGCACAGATCCAACAGTTGAAAGCCCGGGCCGGAGCGAATGGGAACATTTCTAGAGCTGTGATACACGAGACAACCATCGAGCTCGTCCAGGTATTATTCCATGGGCGAGAGCAATTCAGCTTTTTTCGGATGGGTATCAAGAACATGGTGTTCGTTGCGCAGAGCAAAAGGACGGGAGGTGTACAATTGGGTGGATTGACGGTAGGTATTCAACTCATGCTCTCTTATAACGGTATCTCATGACACGTGATACAATAAACGCCATATCAATGTCCTTAATCCAACAAACGCCTCGACTAGATGGACAGATCGTATCTCATCCCATCTAATATCATTACTCCATTTCATATTCTTCATCCCTTGCCATATGCGCAGCTTCCGACATGACGAATAACAATCTCGTTCCATTGCCAGCGGTTTGCCAGATCTGATAACATCGTCAGTAAAAGTTTGACGAACACAATCAAGAAAGGAAAACTTACATCAAGGTCAGTGTACTCTAATACGGCATTTCGCCATTGATCCTCTGTGAATCCCTTGGCAATAACTCTCTCCTTGACCTTCCTCATACTCAACTCCATACCTAAAGTCTCTTCATCGTCGTCATCGTCCGCCTCCTCCGGTCTGCATTGGCCAGCTTCAGCCAATGCTCTAACCATGTTGTAAATTCTACTGCTTGGACTTGAATCCTTTCTGTATCCATCTTGATCAGCATACAAACTCTCTTTGGATGCTTCGATAAGTCTAAGTGCTTCATCAACATCATCCTGAACAACCTCTACGCTGAAACGTAATCGAGCGAGAGCTTGTGAGAGACGAAGGACACCGAGAAGAGTACGAGGAGAAGTATGAGCGAATTGCTTCTTATTTTTCTCGTCACGAGATTGTTGGTCGCGCATTCTGACGTAGGCCTTGACCATATACTCGGAAACACTAGTTGGAACGGTTGGGCGATAGGATCTAGCTTGGGCGACGTATTGACGGACTTCTTGAGGAGAGAAAACAACACCTTCAGTATCAGGATGTTTGTTGTTCATATGAACGTAGGTGACATGACGAGCAAGAAGGGCATCATTGTCTCTGGTAGGAGTGTCGAGGATCAGGAATAGTACATCGAAACGAGAGAGTAAAGCGGCTGGTAGATTGATATTCTCGACTGGAGATATTCTAGGGTTGTATCGTCCATACAAAGGATTTGCAGCTGCCAAAATCGAGGTTCTGGCATTCAGTGTCGTGGAAATTCCAGCCTTAGAGATGGAAATGGTCTGTTGTTCCATGACTTCGTGAATAGCAGTCCGATCGGTATCATCCATCTTGTCAAATTCATCAATGCAGCAGATACCATTATCAGCAAGCACTAATGCACCACCTTCCAAAATCATTTCATCTGTCACTGGATCCTTCATGACAGCTGCTGTGAGACCAACACCACTGCTTCCTCGTCCGGTAGTATAAACTCCTCTTGGTGCCACCTTAGTAATGTACTTGAGCAATTGAGATTTGGCCACACCCGGGTCACCCATCAAACAGATATTGATATCACCTCTAATTCGCATTCCGTCGCCCATTTCTTTAGTAACACCACCGACCAACAACAAGAGTAATGCCTTCTTCACATCCAAGTGTCCGTAAATCTCAGGCGCGATGGACTTGGCAAGGTATTCGTAAACGTGACCAGAGGCTCTGTATTGTTCAATTCGCCTGAAAACTCGGCTATCAATTGTCAAATCTTCGTAAGCCTTCTTATGCTGAGTAACGTGCTGTGCCTCCAGGTATGTGTCGGTTAGAAGACCAGCTCTAATGGCCTTGAAACCAGTATATGGGGTAGGTAAAAAAATTCCTGCAATATCAACGACGTCTCCAGGATTGATACGCCTAACTAAAGCTCCGTGGCAAAGAACCGTCAGCATTCGAGGGATATGACCAACAGGAACTTGTTCGGCCATTTCCTGAATTTTAACCTCTTGAAATGGCTGAAATTTTGAGGCTCGAGTGGAGTGATGAAGTTGTCCTTTAGTTTGATTAGTAGTACAATCAGAAGAAGGACATTCTACCAAAGGTCCGAAAGTCTTGGATCCAACGGGCTGGAAAATCTCGCAACCACATCTATCACAAGTATATGCGTTGACTTCCACAGTCGGCTTAACATCTGAAACTCTTGTAGTGATACCCCTAACTGTGATAAGATGACCAAGATGTTCGCCACGGACTTGTCGCACCGCTAAGGCCTTTTTTGAATTATCTCCAGCGAAGGTCAGTGGCTTGAAATTCAGTGTATATCTTCTAGTAAGCTCGGCGGGGAAAAGTTCCGGTTCAACTGTTATGTCACTTTGCTCGGCGGCCGCACGGCGCAAAGCGTTGTTTCGAGCTGTTCGCTGGGACATGAGAACATCAAGCACATCATCTTTGTAACTACAACTCGATTAGCAGATGCTCTACTGCAAATTTGCATGCTGGCTCACTTGATCTCTCTTGTGGGTTGTGGCATTACTGCGTCTACCGCCTTGGACAAAATATCCAAATAGTGCTGTGCGTTGGTTTCGATTGAGGCAACCAAGTTCAGAGGAGTTCCAGCTTCATCCAGCAAGTCATCATACTGTAACCGTCAGTTATGTTAAATAGGCAGATAGGTGGCCGAATCTACTTTAGCTAAATCATCCAGTTCAATTGTGATTTCGTCCTCGTATCTATCTGCTACTTTCTGCAGAAGTTCTAGGTATTTGAGTTTGGGCACTTTCGCCTGAGCCCTAGTTTGTCTCCTTGAGTTCTGGTCGTCATCATCATCCATCATGTCGTATTCATCACTGAAGTCATCCTCATCAATGTTCATGCCACCGAGAGCATGGGTAATGTTTGCAGTCGGAGAAGTTTTGAAAGTGGATAGAAAGTCCTCGAAAGCCTCTGGAAAATTGTATCAGCATCGCAGAAAGTCCCAAGAATCCAATAAGCCCTACCCTGATGAGCTTCATAATTGACAGGAGTTTTATATTGAAGAAGTGCCATCTTGCGCAGAACTCCTTGCTACTCTTGAAAATTTTGATTAACTGGAGGAAACTTTGCGCAAAGAGTGCCTTCTGCCAAAGAACGATATGATTGAGGAGAAGAGGTAGGATTGGAAGGCGGTAATGGAGGAGTTGTTGTAGAGGGGCTGGCGGCGCAAAGATTCAAAGATTTATGAGGCTGAATTGAGGCACTCGGAACATGGACCGCAATCTCTAAATTGAAATTCACGCGTTGTAGTAAAGCTCAATTCCCCTGTCAACAGATCCGCGAATTTTCGCGTCTATGGCTGCATGTGGCTGCGTGTGGCTGCGTGTGGCTATATGTGGCTCTTGAAGTGTGGCGCAAATATGGTAAGGCGCTCAGCCAAATACCGAGGTGAACTTATTAAAGACGGTCAATCGAAATGCTTGCCGGATTTCAACTGCTTGGAAGCTTCGTCCCTCCTGTCTATTTGTCATTCATTCTCTTTATTGATTTACATCTATTATACTTTTAATTATGGCTTCAAATCTAAAAGGACGCGCTACATCTGCAGAAATATCATTAGTTCACCTAAAGAATTGTTTGGTTAACTTACCGTCATCATTATCTTCATTACTAGTCAACATCAATGCTGTAGGTTGCAAACCCAAATTTACATGATGAACAATTGCTCACATCTCCCAGCTTGCCCAAAATGTAATTATAGAATTAAATTACCGACTTCCGCCTCCGCAGGGCCCAAATCAAACCAATGGCGCTCCGAGCCAACGGTCCATCTTCGTGGGATGGACAGGTATGCAGAGCAAGCGCAAGATAGCACCAATCGTTGGAAGAGATGGTATAAGTGGAGCTAGAGGTTCTGGTAGAGAACAAGAAGTCCAGGTTGTGGAGATAGATGCAACCTTTGCGCGAACACTGGGAATATCAGATGGTCAAAAAGTTACAGCCAGCATACATGTTGATCCTCCTGTCGCCCACACAATCAATATTGAACCTTTAACACCCGAGGATTGGGAAATTATAGAATTGCATGCTACTTTTCTCGAGCTCAATTTCATAAATCAAGTTCGCGCATTACCAAATCCAAGCTTTGCTACCCCTAATGGGCCATCGGCCTCTCCTCATCCTCTTACGTTACATTTATCACCAACCTCGACTGCGAATATTATTGTAACATCTCTCCTTCCTGCGCCGCCTTCGAACGTTGCTTTCTCAAAACTAGCACCGGATGCGGAGGTTATTGTGGCTCCGAAAACAAGGTCCAGACCGCCACGATCTTCGGGCGAGAATAGGAGTGTATCTTCAAGAAAGAGTGTTGGCGGGCGAAGCGTTTCTAGCACAGTACGCCGGAAGAGTGGAAGAAGTGAAGAATCGAAACCAGCCATGTATTTCAGAGGACTTGATAGGGCAATCTGCGGGGAGTGGTTTGAAGAGGAGAAAGATATTGATGATGGAGGATTGAAAGTCTGGGTTGACGGAGATCTTCTTCTTTCCAAGTCTTTGAAAGGAATTACTTGGGTCTGTGTCAGAGTCATTAAACCTGAAAGTTTGCAAGAACCGATTGACCCACAACGACAGCAACAAGAAAATGAAACCACTGGAGTTGCTGGCAAACCCGCATCAAAGGTTGTAGCTAGATTGATGGCATGGGATGATCCTCCAGATGGTAATCATGTGGCTCTCTCGAGTTCACTTTGTGCCTCAATGGGTTGCGAGAACATGGCTGGGGGTGTAGTAAGGCTTGAGCCGGCTCCACTTCAAGCTTCGAAACCAACTTTTTCACCATCTTCTAAATCTGGCATCCCGCACATAAAGATATTCCCCTACTCATCTAGTACAGGAAAGGCAAGCGAAGGGCTCAAATTCGGCGGAGAGTCGAAAGCCGAACGTGAAGAAGCTGCGAAATTGATTACGAAAATTTATAGCAAAAATGGTTCCAATAATGGCATTCTTGATGGCCCATTAACTGATGGCTTAATACTGGGCAAGCCATTAAATTCCGAATATCCGTCAAGTTGGGAAGGTGGAATGCTTCGTCTGGAGCAAGCACCGCAGGAGCCGGGAAAACAACTTTGCAATTGGTTCCTCGGTTCTGAAAGGAAATTCAATCTCGAGGTTCAAGCCGCCATTCCAAGACCCATCGCCCTTGCAACAAATACAATTGATGGTATTGGTGCACAACCTCCTGTACTTGTGGGTATCGATAATCTTATAGAACAAATACAATCACATCTTTCACATATGTCATCCGTATTGCTCACCGGCGCATTAGGAGCGGGTAAAACATCAGTGGCGCAGTTGTTAGCCCACCGGTTACGGCAAGATCGCTTCTTCCACACCACTTATTTCTCCTGTCGAAAACTTGTCACTGATGAGGCACGAGTCTCAACCATACGTGAAACATTTAATCGAATTTTCATGGGTGCTTCATGGGGTGCAAGGATTGGTGGAAAGTCCATCGTGATATTGGATGACCTTGACAAGTTGTGTCCTGCTGAGACAGAGCTTGAAGTTGGCAATGACAATGCTCGAAGCCGGCAACTTAGTGAGGCGATGGTTACGATTGCCAGAGAATACTTAGTCCGAGATAGTGGTGTCGTTCTACTCGCAACCGCCCAAGCAAAAGAGTCACTTCACAATGTTGTCATCGGCGGTCATGTCGTGCGAGAAATTGTTGCATTAAAAGCTCCAAACAAGGAAGGGCGGAGGAGAGTTATGGAAATGGTTGCGAGGCAAAATGCTGTCTCGGAGGTTACCAAACAGCCAGTGCTATCTGGCAGCCGCCCAAGCACCTCAAATAATAGCGAACGAGATCATGATGGTGATTGGATGGATGGTCCAAGCACGGATAGTCCAAGAAAACTGGAAGGCGATGGCTACATAATTGACCAAGATCTTGATTTCTTAGACTTAGCAGGTGAAAGCGATGGTTACATGCCTGGAGATCTTGTCCTTCTGGTAGCACGGGCCAGAAGTGAGGCAATGATTCGGACAGTATCGAGCTCACTGAAAAACGCCGATAGTGGTTCCATTCGACTCACCAGAGAAGACTTTGACAGTGCCCTAAAAGGTTTCACACCTGCGTCGCTTCGAAACGTTACACTTCAAACTTCCACTACAACCTTTGACTCGATCGGAGGATTACAAGAGACACGAAAGATTCTACTTGAGACTTTACAATATCCTACTACTTATGCGCCCATTTTTGCACAGTGTCCACTTCGATTACGGTCAGGGCTTCTCTTGTACGGGTTCCCAGGTTGTGGCAAAACTCTTCTTGCTAGCGCGGTTGCAGGAGAGTGCGGTCTAAATTTCATTAGTGTCAAAGGCCCTGAAATTCTCAACAAATATATTGGTGCCTCTGAGAAGTCTGTTCGTGACCTTTTTGAGCGAGCTGAAGCCGCTAGACCTTGTGTACTATTCTTCGACGAGTTCGATTCTATCGCCCCTAAGCGTGGTCATGACTCCACTGGTGTAACCGATCGAGTAGTCAATCAATTGTTGACGCAAATGGACGGTGCCGAAGGCTTATCTGGAGTCTATGTACTTGCAGCTACTTCAAGGCCAGATTTAATTGATCCAGCATTGCTTCGTCCTGGTCGTCTAGATAAGTCTCTGATATGTGATCTCCCAGATTTGTATGATCGTTTTGATATACTCAAAGCGTTAGGCAAAAAGCTCAAATTATCCGAAGAAGTTCGAGATAGTCCTGAAGGAGGGCTCCATGAGATCGCTCGTAGGACTGAGGGTTACTCTGGTGCAGATCTTCAAGCATTGATATCCAATGCGCAACTTGAAGCCATTCACGACGTACTTGGGGATCATGAACAAGTCGAGGTCGGTGGGAAACGCAATGGTGTTAAAACGAATGGAGCGTCCAGCGGGACTCGGAATTTTGTGCAGTTCCGCTATGGTGAAGATGAAGATCGAGCGGAGGTCGAAACACGAGCAAAGGCTGGCAATAATCGGTCCAAACAACTTGCCGAAAAAGCTTCTATCACTGCAAAGTTGGAGGAGATTAAGAAGGCGAAGAAGAGAGAGAAATTAAGAGCAAAGGGTATTGATGTTTCGAGTGACGAGAGGGGAGAGCAGAAAGAAGTGAAAAGTCAACAAGAAGTTACCATTCTTTGGAAACATTTAGTGAAGAGCTTGGAGAGTACACGACCTAGTATTAGTGCGGATGAGAGGAGAAGATTGCAGGGAATTTATAAGGAGTTTGTAGTGGGAAGGAGTGGAGATATGCCGAATGGACAGGGGGGAACAGAAGTTGGTGGGCGAAGCAGTTTGATGTAAATGATGATAGGATGAAACTGGAGCGAAGTAGAGACGAATGGGAATGATATTCTGGCAACTTTATTCTCGAAGTTAAATCTAATAGGGAGGAAAAGAATTTAATACTTAATTTTGGATTGTTTGTCAGGGTACAGATGTATCATGTTCAACGCACGACCGCCCCATCATTGAGGACATGCTATTATGATTTACTAATGCTAGGGCTGACCTTTGGACGACCAATTACGATTCTGTGCTATAATTTGAATGTATACAAGCAGGAAAAGTAGGTTCGTGTGATACCTCCCCCCTTCCCAAAAGGCTCTCGGTCAAGTCTTAAACCTGAATCTCTGCTCTTTACCAACCCCCCTCTATTGACTTGTATTATACTGCGTCCATCTCATCCAAAACACCAATTGTCGCTGCGATTATATGCTCGTGCCTGCGATGATGGGAATACATCGATACTCAATTCTGAGGGGTTCCATCGCCTGAAATACTTCTTCCTCCAGCACACATATAGTGTCTAACCGCCTGATCCCAGGGAGCTCCCCCCAGTTCCGAATACCACGATTTAGCCGGCGTCGTGCTTTGACAAACAGAGGCTGGGATTTACTCGCAAGAGTACGTCTGCGCCTGCTCTCTGGGTCGCTAGTCTCGCTCGAGATCCCACGTGCATGTTGCTTGGGGGTTCGTTGGCGAAGGGGGCATGGGATTGTGAGAGGTGGGTACAACACTCGTGCTCCATGTGCATCCGGACTGTTTCACCCTTGCATTCTTTCGTGATCTCTGCATAGATAGTGCTTGGTGGACTTTGAAAGAATCGAGACACTGCTCAGTCTGACTGGGCTATCTCCGTTCTCCTGCGACAAACCGCAAACTCACGTCTAGGCTGGGGCTTAGCGGGAGCTTCGAGGACAACTCCAAGATGGGGATGGGTTCTAGCGAGGATAGAAGCTATTTATATAGAGGACTTCTATGGTAAAGAACTCCATAAACGAAATATGTTCAGAATGGCGTTTTCATTTCAGTTGTTGAAGTTGGGTGGTGTTGACCTAAGGTATTGAACAACTGTTTTGCTTTCTTTAGGAATAGTTATAAAAACTCTGAGTATAATAATAACAATCAAGAAATTTATCAATATTGTGATGGAGAAGTGGTTGACTTGAGGATATATCCTAATTGATACAATGTTGATACTTCCAAGGTTCCTTAATGCTTCAATCAATCGTCTTGATAGTAGCCCAATCATGAAAAGAACGTACTACAACAGCACAATAACGACACAGATTCAACGACAACCCCAAATAGGTAAAAGCCCCTTGTAGGAAAATAAATGAGGTCACTGAAAATCAAATGATTCGTCAATCTCATATCTTCCTACCATTCTCAATTCTCATTCCAAAATCCCCATTACCATCGTATTAAATATCAAGCAAGCCTTATGCGTCCTATATATACCGCGTTAAGCTGAAAGTTTTCATCGGGAGCGCAAAAGCAGACAAACAGGCATGTTTGTTCAGGTCAAATGCGATCCGGTGGTGGAGTGGTAAAGTCGCCTGGTTCGAAAAAAATCCTCATCTCAGAGAGGGTTCTCCTGCCGCACCTCATGGTGCGGAAAGGTTTTGCCATCTTGACGACTGGATTTTGATTTTTAATTTATTAATTTTGTGTATGGTTGCGCAGGAGGGAAGAAAAATTTGTGGTCGAACGTTGTAGATTCTTTAAGTGAGGTAGGTGGGCAGGTAAGTTGAGGTTGATGTTTTGGCGAAGCGAGAGATCGGATGAGAATGAAAGTACAGTAGACGGTAATCTGAGGCGACAAGCGTCAATGTAGGTGTAGGACTTGCCGAAACTGGGTCAAAATGACTTTTGCAAATATTTAATAAAGGTTAGAAGAAGGGCCTAGCATTAGTGTCACCTCCTGAAGTGATCATATGTTCTGAATCCATCGATATATCGTAGTATCTAACCTACTCATGAGAAATCCCAAGACTGAATGAATCACAACACGATGTTTGTTGTTTTTTATAGAGCGTTCAAGTAACAAAAACTTTCTTTGTACCTGCCGCTTTGGTACAAGACGTCTTCAAATGCTTTAACATCTCTTCCACAGTATAAACCGATGCCCTCATCGATTCATTGAGGGTGCTTTGCCTTGCATCCACTTTGGCTCTGCGGCTTTTCCACCCTGAGACCGTTTCTGCCAATCCAATAATCTGCATTACATCCTATTCAGCAGCGCCCTTCACAACAAGAAGAGAAATCAAGTTTTCCAGGCTGTGCATAGGAGTGATAAAGGTTGCTGCGCAGATGGTGCCGGAATCTTGATCCGGTTTCCAAAACTTGAGTTCTGATTTTATCTTCGACTGTCCCCTGGAGAGGGTCGTAGTGCTGACTTGTTCCATATCTACTTCGGCATCTATCTACAATCATTTGGAGGCTGAAACATTCGACTATCTCTGGACGACCATGACGCCATACTTTGACATTTGGCTTTTTGGTAAAGAATGATGGTAAACCTCTTGTGGAAGAGGGACCGAACCATCTCGACACCTGGGCTTTGCGAATAAGAGAAAACTCTAATTCTGTAGTCAAGCAGAAAAAGCAGCATCGGCCACCAGTTAGGGGAAAGAAATAAGACCCATATGTTCCACAAACGTGGCAGGAATTTGACTATAGTACGCAAGCTATAGTTGCTGGCGAGTGGAGATGAAGCAGTCCTAGTTTTGGAATGTATTTCAAGAAGTGGCAGGCATATGTAATATGTGTGAATGCAGGAAGAGATTCGATAATTTCTTTGCTTGCATATCTCGCTTTTCCAAACATTAATTACTAAGCTTCTGAAACCTGAATAGTGACATATTTCTTGTTGTGCTTTGAGTGGAAAACTATTCAAAGTGCCAATAGACGATCTTCTCGGAGGCAGTGGCTTTTTGATGATAATCTTGACATCCAGAAGGGACTAGAACCTGTCGTTTCCCTTTTATACCTCATACAGTTAGTTGCCAAAGTGGAGAGGAGCTGGAAATCTCGACGTATCTTTGCATTTTCTTGAAAAGCCTCCATGGTCGCGAGATTGCAGGAGGATTGGAATACTAAGAAAAGGAGGAGTTCGGCTGATTCGACTTTGTGGAGTGATAACAAATTCTTTCCATTCCACCATCAGTTTGCTTTTTCGTCCCTCAAGGAAATAGAGCTTCGATTCATGCAGCATATCTGGCAGGTGCACATATGATGGTGTATTTTCCATAGAAGTTGACCTATGAGAGCTTGGTAATACATAAAGCTTGCTTTTTTCCCATTCAAACAAATAATGTAGTGCCTCCAGATGCCCCAATTCATGAGCAATCTGAATCACAATCACATCATTTAATGTTACTAAATACCTGGAGCAACACTATACAATATCTCACCATTGACCTCAAATTCTTCAATAACCTTTTGTCCGCCATCTCTATGTATTATCCAATCCGCAAATTTGTGCGCCATGGCGACATTTTTCCCTCTCGTACCAACTAAGATGTGTGCAGGATTCAGTAATGGATCGTCTGCATCATCTGTGCTTGATTTCTGCGAGACACTTAGCTAGACAAACACTTCTTAAGTTGATAAGACCAACGTACAAAAATGCTCATCTTCTCTCTAATTTCCTCTTCAATGCTTAACCATGTCCCTTTATCCGTGATTGTATACTCACCCAAAGCACATGCAGCCCTCAAAGCAGCGAATGGAAACTCCACATATCGATGATACCAACTTGAATATGGATGTGCCCAGGGTGTCTGACCAATGGTTGTCCAAATAGAAGATTCTTTGATATTTGCAGCTGACTTGTCATATCGGGATAAGAATCTGATGTTTGGATTCTCAACACAAGCCATGAATAGCTGGGAGAATAAGTCATATATTGTCGAGTTGTTTGTATCCAGAGGAAGGTCTGCAGGGTTTTCTTTTGGCCCTAAAAAATCATCAAAACAGGAAGAATATACATAAGGGAAGTTGCATAACATCATCATGTGACCTACCAACAAGCAACCAATGATCCCTCCAAGCATATTCCCTTCTCTCCGCAATTCCTTGCCTTCTCGCCATCTCTTCTGCAACTTTGTGATAGGTGATACTACAATCCGCCGCCCTACTTCCCAGATAGTTGAAGCTCGCCGATGTATCCGATAACAACCATGCTATACTGAATCGTGGACAACTTGTTCTATGCATTTCGGACTCAATAAAAGCATTCGCTAGCGCGCGGATAAGTCCTGATTGACCGGCACCTCCTGTTGCTATCCGAAGAAGAACAGGCGGAGAGGGAAAGGAAGAGTTTGGGCTAGGGTTGCCATTGATATGGAAATTGGATCCGCTGTATATTTCCTCGGGAGTGATATAGGGCTCGGGAGAGGCGATGTCATTTTTTGATGAGGCCATTTTAAGCGTGGAGTGATGAAGTATGTATATTTGTGAGTTTTAGTCGTATATCTGAACAAGGGATATCCACAATAGTCTAGAGTTCTTTGGATGAAGCTCAGATCGACTGGGGAAATTCAAGACTTGCCATACAAAAAAGCGAGCCACTCAACTTATGGTTATTGATCAATATATATGTATGTGTGATTGAGATCTTCCGAATTTCCGCCTTCTGAATGACACCTAGGTATGCCCAGTACCTTAGCTAACCCAATGTGGGGATAGACGCGGGGTAAAGCTATCAATTGCCTAATTGTCATGAATCCCAGTAGCACTTGCTTTTCCTGGTGTTTCATGTATAAAGTATATTCAGCAGAACACAGAGTAGATATCACTCCAATGCCGAAACATGGCCAATGAGCGTTATACTATTGGATATCTATAACCTTACTAATCTCAAATAACTGCTTTCTTGTCGCTTATTTAAGGATTTGAGCTAAGCCAACAAGGCCGAACAAATGCTTCAACCATGTCCTCAATCATACTTCAGAACGTCAAAAAGAATCTTCTCCTTCTGATTCATCTACTGATACAACAATGACCGATCAGACTTCAACCCCGTTCGCTGAATTTATGCCCTCAACCCTTTGATCCCTCAAAAAGTGTCTATTTCATCGTTTCTACTCCCTCCTAACTTGACACCCGCTTAATCGTACTCGACGCTACGTTCAAGATCATTGCCCCGAGATAATTCATTGCCATTACCTCCGATATCCATCGCATTAACAGAAAGATAAAGGTTACCAAGCCCCCTAGCTTGTCTCGAAGCAACATATCCATCAATCGCCGTTTTGGACACGAGCGTTGCAGGTTCCCACGATGGATCCCAATCTCCTTCCCAATCAACAAAATACCACAGTTCTTGCTTATCATGATTTTGATTCCATTGATACTTATGATCCAAGATACCTTTCACAGCCCATACAGGCGGCTCGTTGACAAAGTCTTCTTCCAAGTCTCGTTCGCGTTTGCCTTCCTCAATTCCTTCATCTTCATCCTCAACCTCATCCTCTGGAGATCCGAGTCGTCGACTTCTGCTTCTAGAGTTCCGGAGATTGAAAGCATCACTTCCAAGTCGTACGCTTGAGGTAACATCGAAGCGTGAGGAACGATCATTTATCGCTGATTCAAATGCCTTTTTCGAGGGTTCTTTGTAATCAGCATCCAAGTAGTCATCAGAATTCTTAAATCTTCGGTTTTTACTGCGGGATTTTCCATTAGACTTCCCTTCTCGTCCCGAGGATGGAAAAGATTTGCGTTTTAGGTTAGATACAGGCGGAACATGTCGGTTGGCTTCCACCGTCTTTGGAGCAGGGCTTTTGGAGTCAGATTTGTTAAAATAATCGAAGATTTTTCCTTGCTGTCTAAGATTTGTGCCATGGAATATATGATCAGTAGATTTTTCGACATTTCCCATCGATGGAGCAGGTAACTGCTGAGTACTTGCTGGATGTTGTTGTTGTTGAATAGTGGAGTTCTTTTCGTTCCTCATACTCTTGTTCTTGTTGTAAGCATCGATGTTTAACCTGTCATATTGATATTCATCTACACTCATGCCAGGGAGAATTGGAGCTCGACGAGGTCGATTGTGAGGCGACTTCTTGAAGGGCTTGCTCTTCTGAGGCGACTGCATATGAGTCTTATGAATCGGTTCTGAGACTCTGATTCTTCCTGACGGATTAGAGGCTTTCAGGGCGGTAGACGAATTCAGAGTGGAGCTAGATCCTGGATTTCCCTCATTGTTGATTTGAAGATGCAAAGCAAGATCAGTATCATCGTCTTCTCCTTCACTCCCCGAACTAGCAATTGCATGCTCCGCCATTGCCCTCGATGCTGTAGAGAAGGCTTGTGATAGTGACGGCTGGGATAAGGATGGCTGAGACAAAGAAGGTTGATGATGATGTGAAAGTGTAGGTGAAGTAACATGAACTTCCACCACTTTTCGAGGCCGTCCTGGCCCACGTTTTCCACCTGCTGAAATGGGTAATGGCTTAGGTGCTGGCTTGAATACACTCGCCATAGACTTAGGAGGCCTTCCTCTCTTTTTTGGCATCCCCAAAGTTTGATATAGTTCAGCATCCTCTCCCTTGAGAACATCACGTGATAATCCTGCCTTTTTCAATTCTCGCAATACTCGCGCTCTCTCTGCTGCTAACAGACGAGGTTGAAGTTCTTTAATCGCACGGTTTTCTTCTGCAGTGCTTCTTTCATGTTCCCAATTTTCCAAAGTATACTCTGATACATAATTGCGAATATTATCTGGATGTACGATAAGTCGATTATGTGGCTCTTTTTCGTAACCCACTAAGAAATGGCTAGGGTCCTTTGATTTTGGATATGGGAAACAATCGAGAATAATTCCTTTTAATGTATGAGGAGGAATGAGAGAGATTGGTTGAAGAGGTGGACCACTATTTGGAATATAGATTGGTCTTTCGACTACTTTGAAATCAAAGGCCAATATTGATTTTTTTGATAAATTCGTATCGTCCCCGGCGAAGTCTGAATTATATTCTGAAGACATTGAGGAGGCTAGGGAAATCAAAGATAATTTTCTGAAATAGAGTCAGTCTTTTCTTCCCAAGGGGAACTTTGATTCTAATAAATAAATTGAAACGGTGATGAATAAAATTGAAGTTGAGGTTGTTTTAAAGATGAAATTAAATCAAATCCAGAAACAACGAATTAATTAACTATTTCTTTTTACTTTAATAAACCAGTAAACTCTATAAAATCTTATATAAATATATATAAGATAATAAAGAAGAATTTATATAAAAAGACTTTTCTTTATTAACTTACTATTATTTAGATATTAATAAAGAATTGAAATTTAAATAAGAATTGAAATTCGAAATTTGAAATTTAAGTAGGGATTTAAATATAAATTTAAGGAATTTTAAAAATAAGAAAGAGTTCCAACGAAGAAAAGAATTTACGAGTAAGTATAGATTTATAGAGACTAGTAAATCCACTAGCTTAGTAAACCCAACTAGAATTTTAAAATTTCCAATTAAGGTATTAATAATCTAGAATTAAAAATACTAAAGATTAAATAAGTTATTAACTTAAAATTAAATATTAATACTAAAAACTATATTATACTAAGAGGAACGATTAAATTATTAAACTAATATTAAGAATTATATTTATTAAAGATATAAAGTATTAAAAATAAAAAGTATTAGAGATAAAAAGTATTAAAAATAAAAAGTATTGAAGATAAAAAGTATTAAAGATAAAAAGTATTAAAAATAAAAATCATTAAAAATAAAAAGTATTAAAGATAAAAAGTATTAAAAATAAAAATTATATAGAATAAAATAAATATAATTATTATTTTTAAGTATTATAATAATCTTTTTTAGTTTATTTCTAGTACTGCCTAGATAGTATTTTTTAAATTCTATTAGCTTCTTTAATATTCTTTTTAATATACTTTTAGATTAATTAATCTTTTATACTCGAGGTGTTTTTTAAATGAGTAATGTCTCTATATCGTTTAATTGATTTATTATTTACATCTAAAGAGAACATATCTTTTCAATGCAAGTATCTAATGCTTCTGCAATAATGACTATCAACCGTTTAACCAGCTATTTATTCTTTCTTTGATTGAAGATATTTTGGCAAGTGAACCTTAAAAGTTTCAAGCTCTCCACGCTAGAGCTCAAATCCTGTAATTAGTTCTGCCGCCCTAAGAAAAATAATTAACCGGTTTGAACTTGCCAATATCAAAATACTATCTACCTGGTATCTAGGATTAATAACGAACAAGCTCTCTAGAGGGTTTCGTCAACACATCAAAAATCCTCAAAATCTGCCATCACCTCTCCAATCCAAAATGCTGTATTCAGCTCCGACTATCAGAACAGCAGCAGCTAGCTGCCGCATACAACCATCGTTCCTCACATCATGCACTTATCAAACAGTAGCTTCACCTACCCCTCTTCGCACCTCAGATAATCAGAGCTCAGGCTCGCGACATCGAGTCACAGTTCCCCTCTACAAACGCAACGTCTCATTCAAACATGCATCACCATCTACTCGCTCCGCATCCACAGCCAGCACACGCTCTTCACCATCCTCCTCCCACTCCTCAAGCACAGCGGAAACAGAAGTCCTAGACTGGAATACATTTTTCAAGCTCCGCCGCACACGACGCTGGTTCCAACTCGGCTCATCAATTGGAACCGGCTTCGGTGGTTTCGCTATCGGAGCGCAAATCCTCACACATGTGGATATGGATGCGCTGGTGGGACAAATTCCCTTGGATCCATTTATTACATTGGGATTAGTGACGTTTGCGTGCGGAGGTGCGGGATGGTTAACGGGACCGATTTTGGGGACGGCGGCATTCAATGTTAAGAATAGGAAGTTTAGAACGCAGATGGATGTTAAGGAGAAGGAGTTTTATGCGAGAGTGAAGAAGTATAGGGTGGATCCTAGTGCGAGTTCGATGGCGAATCCAGTGCCTGGTAAGTTATGACTCTTTCCCCATGCAGATAAGATGAGGTGGAAGCTCTGCAGAATACGGGCTAATTGCCTCTATAGATTATTACGGCGAAAAGATTTCTAGTGTGGCGGGATATAGGCAATGGTTGAAGGACCAAAGAGCATTCAACAGGAAAAGACAAACATATGTATAAAAGCTCAGCTGCGAACAGGTAGGAAAATGGAGGAAGGAATGGCTGGTTGTAATGGATATCATATTTTTTTATGGCAAGTAAAAGCATCAACTTAGCAGGCAGTTTGTACGGACTTGGCGTTCATCGAGCCACTCTTTAGTGTATCACATATATCGTGCACTTTTCGCATACAAACACCACTACTGATATCTCTTTTAAAACTTCTATATCCGGAATCTTGATTTGCTATTGTAGTGTAATTTAGTACTCGGGCCAAGAACTGTCTACCTGTTCTTTCCAAGATCGTAGACCTCCCTTTATATCGCCAATATATCTTTCGCCATCTAGATCCAATCCCTTTTCCTTCATCATTTTCGTTACTACCTGAGAGTCATTACCAAGCCTACAAACAACATATATGGGGGCCTTCCGGTCGAGGTTGTGGGTAAGCCATGCTAGTAGCCCATCCTCAAAGGCCCTATCTTTTTGGAGTGATGAGAAAGGTATATTGTCAGAACCCTTGATATGGCAAATATCAAACTGTACCTTCTCCCGGACATCAATCAACAAGTGATCTATCTCTTTCTTTCTTATCAATTCCTCATACTCTCTTGCTTCAACCCTCTCTTCATCACTCAACAATGAAACAGGATGCGTCATGCCGCAAAACAAGACATAGTCCATCGAACCCGATTTCATTTGCTCGAGAGACAAGTGGGAGTCCTCTCCACAGGCGAAACAATCTGATCTTCTACCTTTCAACCGAACGTTTCTGAATGGAGATGTTCCATTGGTAGAAAATAATAACATTGTAGTAGGATTCGTGATACGGTTTGGCCAGCTGATTTCTCCATCACCGGTCAATTTTCCAGATGCAATAATTTTAATGGCTTCCAAAGCTTGTAGCACACCCATCACGCCAACGACGGGTCCAATGATCCCTCCATCGCCACAACTTGTTACAGCCTCTGGTGGAGGCGGTTTGGGAAAGACGCAGCGGTAACATGGACCACCCGAAAGATCACCAGGAGGCAAGGCGGGATTATTCAAGACAATTAATTGACCATCCGTTCGGAGTGCAGAAGCGGAGACGAGGGGTTTCTGGAGCAAAACACAGATATCTGAGATGAGATAGCGAGATGTGGGATGATCGGTGCAGTCGAGGACTAAATCATAATCTTTGACTATATCTTCTGCATTTTGTGGCGTGAGATGTGTCTCGTAGATATTCGTCTTCACATTCGGATTAAGTCTAGAACGCTCTTAATAAGATTGACCACTCACATATTGAAGGGTGAATACTCACCCAGATATATATTTGGCAATGCTAACCGCCTTATTCATACCCACTCGGTCTGTACTGTGCAAGATTTGACGATGTAAATTCGATTCTTCCACAGTATCTCCATCCACAATGCCAATACTACCAACTCCTGCACCGGCAATATATGCAGCAGCTGGACATCCCAACCCGCCAGCGCCTACTAGGAGAACAGAGGTGGATCTAAGTCGTAATTGTCCTTTAGCCAAATTAGACACAGTATTCAAGACGATGATACATTTGAAAAGAGACAACCACTAACCCTGAATGCCGATATCAGGCACAATCATCTGTCTTCCATATCGTTTATATTCATCCAAATTCATGGGCCATTTGCTATCATCATGAGTCACGAGACCATCCGCGGTTGAGCCAATAGTTTCGGGTTCTTTTGACTCTTTTGGCTCGTCGGTCTTTTCTTCGAGAGTCAAAAGTTGCAGTTTTAAACGAGCAAGCTCATTCTCAGCATCAGCTATTTGAAGCCGTAAAGCTTTCGCTTTTTCTTCTGCGGAGTTCATCTGAAATTTTGGTGGTGGTTATTTTTGATGGGTAACCTAAAGTTAACGTTACGAGTTAGAAATTCGCTTCTTTGTACTTTTAGTAGGACAACTTTTTATTCGCTAAGAACTTATTAGGCCTTGAGCTTTGAAATACACCAGTAAACTTTTTTGAAAATTGCTTTCTTACATCCACAACCAGCTCTTCTAATCAATTCCAGGTTGTCTCTAGTATTTCTATACATTCACATAGTAATCATGGTATAGTGGAATATTCAATCCTCTCCTTTTGAAGTCGCACAACTAACTATCTTTTCAAGGCCCCTACCGCACCCAAAAAACGAAATTCCTTGCGCGCAAAGGCTTCTCAAGCCGGCTCCGGTGTTTATGCCCCTCCTAAGCATCGCGAAGGCGCCGTCATATCTGATTCTTTCATCGAGTCGAAAAAAGATAAACGAACAATCAAGCATTCCGCCTTCGTAAACCGTATCGAAAAGGCAATGCCAAACCCCTCAAGCGCAGACGCCCAAATAAGAAATTGGTTACCACGTTAGAGAGTCTCGCAGATGCACTGCCGGATTTTGAAGGAGAGGGATTGGAGAAGATCAGTCGGGGAGAAAGTGGAAAGATCAAGCACAAGAGTATGAAGAGTCGACCTGGAGCAACGAAGAAGAGAGAGAAGTTGGAGGCTATGGAGAGGGAGAGATTTGGAAAGAATATGGCGCAATTAGCTGCAGTGGCCGAGGACAAACCAAAGGATGCCACGGTTGTGGAGGGTCAAGAGGTACCAGCTACTTCGGGGACTGCGAATAGATGGGCTGCATTGAGGGCATTTATCTCGCAGACGATGGAGCAGAAGGAGGAGTTCAGAAAGGCTTGATTTTCTTTTTTCTTTTTAAACGACAACATATTTTCTGTTTTGAGATACCCAATTGCCACTAGTATGGTACGTCTTATAATTCATTTTCTACAGTTCTTTACGATTTTCGGAGTAAGACAAGCCTCTTTTACTTGAAAAAGAATATCCAGGGATATATTTCATGCGGCTTGGCGGAGCAATATGTATCATTCCAGTGGATGAGACGTTCGACATATCACGAATCGCGTGTTATGCAGAGGATGATATCGCCGATGCTACCCAAACAAAACAACGAAGTTTCTCCACCACCACTGTACTAAATACTGCGATAGATACTTCAAACTTCTTCTGACAAAGAGAAACAGCAGTGTCTCCCCGAGTGATGCCGAATTCCCCTATTATTATCAATCACGTGAAATAGAAGCCCCACCATTCTCTCTGACGTCACACCATATCATTTAAGAAGAACTTCATCTCAAGCTCTCCCTCTCTCCTTCATATTCTCTAAACTCAATTCGGACTTTTACCCTTTCAAACAACCAAATTGGCCACCATGACCATCTCTCCGGCATCACTTGCTAGAATTCCAGCTTCATTTGCAACTGTCTCAGTCGGCACAACTTCCACTCCCCTTTCCTCCAAGCTCTCCGCTATATCCTCAGCAGGCTTCACAGCCATCGAACTTGGATTCCCAGACCTCCTCTCCTTTGCAAACACCTTTCACGAGAAAGAAATAAAAGAAAATGACTACGATTCATTATGTGCCGCTGGCTCAGAAGTCAAAAAGCTATGCGAGAAGAACAAGTTAGGAGTAATGATGTTGCAACCGTTTTCGAACTTTGAGGGCTGGCCAGAGGGTTCAGACGAGAGGAAAGATGCCTTTGAGAGGGCGAAGGGCTGGATTCGAATTATGGGCGCCGTGGGACGGATATGTTGCAGGTTGGAAGCTCAGATTCTCCAGATATATCGTCAGATTTCAAGGTTTTGGCGGCTGATTTGAGGGAACTGGCTGATTTGCTCGCTGAGCATAATTATCGTCTTGCGTACGAGAATTGGTAATTCGCACCTCGCCCCCTCTCTCCCATCCCATCCTACCATCCATCCATCCATCATTTGGAGATCCAATCCTGACACCCCTTCTCTAATCAGGTGCTGGGCAACGCACGCCTCAACCTGGCGCGAAGTTTGGCAAATAGTGCAACTCGTCGACCGCCCCAACATCGGTCTCTGCCTCGACACCTTCCAAACCGCCGGCGGCGAATACGGCGACCCCTCCACCTCGTCCGGCCTAATCTCGCACCTGGGAACCCAAGCAAAACTCCACATGAACCTCACCCAATCCCTCCAATCCCTCACCGCCACCGTCCCCCCAGAGAAAATCTACCTCCTCCAAATCTCCGACGCGTACAAACCCCCCACCCCCATCCCCACCACCCCTCCCTCCCAAGAAAAGCACGACCTGAGAGCACGAGGCAAATGGTCCCACGATTTCCGCCCCTACCCCTTCAACGGGGGCTACCTACCCATAGTCGAGGTCGCGCGCGCGGTCCTGGGAACAGGCTTCAGAGGCTGGTTCAGCACCGAGGTATTCGACGGCGGAGCGAACGGCAAATGGACCGGCATCGAGAACCTGGATCTCGAAGCGTTTTGCAAGGGGGCCATGGAGGGCCACAAAAAGTTACTGGAAGAATGTGGGAACCCGCCATCGTTGGCGAAGAAGGTTTTGGGCTGATCTGAAGTCGAGGTCGAAGTCTGAGTCTGAGTCTGAGTCTGAGTCCTCGATGAGCTTGAATCAAGACCAAGGCAGCGGCCACAGGAAAGGCCGTACGAAGTAAATCGTGCACCAAACCCAAAACGAACCCTCGATCCCTCGGTCTACCTCCAGCTTGCCCCGTCTTGTCTTGTCTTGTCTTGTCTTGTCTCCCCTCAATTTGACACGGGCTCCCGTGCAGCTTCTCAACAGGCGATTCATTCCCGACACCGCATGGGCGTATCAAAAGAATAACCATGTGAAATGCGTGCTGTCAAGATAAATCTCTTTGTGATATAGAGGGTAGATGTTGCTGTTGCTGTGGTGAAACGGGGCGAAGGCTAATTGTATAAATAAGTAAGAGAACCGCTTTTCTGCATCTTTTTCTGGACTTGGCACATGCACATGCATATATATTGTCTATGCTGGAATGGATATTGGTACATATGCATTTACGTGCACACATGCTCGGCGTGTGGTCTCCCCATCATTCTCAAGGAGTGTAAAGCCTCGACGCCAAAGATATCACACTTATGAGCCAAGATTTAAAAGCATCGGTCTATTCACATTTCGCTCCAGTTCTAATGCAAAGCTCTATTTCTTCTGTAGCATAAAGAAGTAAACGGTAAAGTAACCACAGCAGAAGCCCCGCCCTTTGTACAAGCCATGCCAATGTATGCCTCGATTCACCTCATCGTTTTTCAAGGCACATCCTCTTGCCAAAATGCAAACTGTGTCTCCGTGTAGAATGAGAATCAGAAGAACATGCGATCATTTCTCTTGTGTCTCTTTCATGCATTTCATTCATTCGTTCCATGTCCCAACGCCGTCCTATTATAATCCGCAACGCCTGATGATTCCCAAAAGTCATGCGCATGCATAACTCATGAATCAATTCGTGGAGGAAGTCGGTTATTCCTTGAAAAGGGGGAGGAGCTGCGGCTTTCGTCGTGCCTATCGAGTGTTACATGTTAGAGGGCATGCGATTTCAACCGCCAGCTTGTGCGACGGGAAAACTGGAAAGAATAGAGAAACTTACGATCTTCTCCTCTCGCCCTCTTTTCTGTAGCCCTCAATGATCCTCAGCATTTCCTTCCTTCCTCCCGCCGCATCAACAAACTTCCCGCCCATACTCATGCTAACCTTTTCCCTTGCATTTGCGCTCAACAATCTCTTCAACAACAAGTGGCGCATAATTATACAAACATAAACCCCACAATCGCTACCATTTTCCTGCTGTGGCGAGTCCGTCAGATTTAGAAAGCTCAATGGTCTATTTAACAATCTACTCATTTTATCCGTAGTCAAGTGTCCCTCATTCACATTCGATACCCCAAGGGAATCATAATGAAAGGCTACACCGTCGATAACAGATATTAGGAGAAGAGACCAATGAGACCCGCCCTCTGCTCGTGTAAGGTTGCGATTATCATTCACAGGCAGGAAAATGTGTGTTGTGCGTGTAAAATCCGGGAGTGCTGAGCGGAGCTCGAGGGGATTCGGTTGTGTCATTAACATGAAGGCCATAGAGGGACGGAGGAGGACGATGTGAGAGGAGGGGTATTTTTTGAGGTATTCGTTCTCGAGATATCTGTTTCAAAGGTTGCTTAGTGATGATTCTTGATGGGGAGGTGTGTATATGCGACTGTTTAGAAGTTCGTTACGTACTCTTGCCAGAATGCTATCATCTATAGAAAGACCCATCAGTAAGTATCTTCGAGGGACAACAGTAGAAGAGCATACATTATCCGTGAGCCAATCGTTCCTCAATGTATCAACATCTTCTCTTGTTACTGTTAAACCAATGATTTAGTCTGCCAATTCAAACATGTGCGCCTCTTTGAAATGATCGAGTACACGTACATCTGCAATCATAATCTAGTCGGATATTAGTATCCAACGGTATCGGTTCTGGTGCCTTGCGACAGCGTCTTGTAAATTATAGGGAAACTCACAACTCAGATATGGATCTTCAGGAGCAAGCTATATTGATTTTTCTCATCAGTCTCAAGCTTTCGTAACTCGGCGAGATTCGTTTTCAGCGGTATCATCAATTTCACATGGGTTTGATGGAATACGCACCGTCTCGCCGAAATGCCTGGATACTCGGCCACCAAATGGGTGAAAACCTCCTCCTGGTGGCATCTTTCTCTAATTATAATTCTATTCTTTGTTGTATCGTATCGTATCGTCTCGTCTCGTCTCGTATTATGTTTTAAGGGCAGGTATACGTAGTTGTAGGGTTACGTTATTGATTATTGTAGAAAGAGAAGAGAAGACTTTTTGTGCTTCGAAATGCGGGGAAATTGGATTCGAGTTTCTTCGAGGGAGGATGGATGCGCTATTCAGATTATTTATCGTATTGAATGACAACAAGGTGATGAAGTGGGAATTGATATAAAAGAAAAAGAGTAGAATGGATATGCGGGAAGACTAGAGAGACTAGAAGGGCTAGAAAGACTAGAAAGGCTAGAAGGACTAGAAGGACTAGAAGGGCTAGAAAGGCTAGAGAGGCTAGAAAGGCTAGAAAGACTAGAAAGGCTAGAAAGTTTTCTAGACAAGAAAGAGTAGCAAGATTAGAAATGCTAGATAGAAAGGCTAGAAATGTTGTTGTAGACCAGATGAAAGTTCTTGAGATGATAAAAGTCCTCAATTGAAAATGCGACTCGGGATCTTTTGCGGTTGGTTCTCTTTTTCGTAATACTGTAAAAAAGGCTATTTGGATAGCCCTGGAGGTGGGTGAATATGTAAGTATGTAAGTATATAAGTATATAAGTATATATGTATACAAGTATATATATATATATTTATAAGTATATAGGTATATATGTACTATACATACTTACTCTAGCTGATTACTCCCTTTCAAGGTTCGTATATAAATCCTCTGTAAGATTACAATAGAGAAAGAGAGGGAAATGTTCTGGAATTTGGTTGCTGCGGTTGAAGTGGGGTGGGGAAATCGTCATCCCTTGTCAACAATCGTTTTCAATTTAGAGTTACTTGGCTAAAGATTATTATTGGTTAAATGGTGGACAAGTAATGATGAGTACAAGATATCCTAGATCCATGGACTCGATAGAGACTTATATTAATTATATAGGTAGGTAGGGAAAGTACTCAATCAGTACTACTAGTACTGACCTTGGAACTAATTGGTCAGCTATACATGTCCACGGGTATGTATGTACGGAGGTATATATATAGATCTACCTACCTACCGACTTGATTAACCAAACATCAATTTACTGTACAAGTATCATAGCATGCAGGTGATACTTCTCGCATTTATTACGCTCATAGAAATTATACAAATCTTTTGGAGCTACTGTATTATCTAAACCATTATGATACATGACATCATTTGTCCTCTAGCTCGCAGCTTTCAATGATGCAACCTAAAATGAAAAGCAACTTGAGCCCATCTGCATTGCCCTTCATCTCGGATATAGATTACAATGGTAAATGAAGCAATATATCATTGGTCTATGACCCTTCTCTCTTCAGACTATCAAGTATGACACCCTCTCTCTCCTGCCATTCTTTCTTGAATTCGCCCACGGGAGCAGTTTTCACATCCTTTTCAGTCTGCGTCATGACATTGCTTGCTTCGGAATACATCCGAATCAACTCTTGTTTCTTGTTCTCAATCTGTTGGCGGATGCTTATCTTCTCCTTATTTCGCTCGCTAGATAACCCTTCGAGCATAGAGGTAGCATTTTCGTTGTATTGACTCACAATTAGCTTCGATGCATCTTCTTCGTTGGCCAATCTAATCACCATCTCCTGAATTTAAGTTAGCTTTCTAAATCTTCAAATCGGAAGATGTAACGAAACTCACATCTGCAATCTTATGGACGCTATCTGCATATCCTTTATAGTGTGGTCGAACAGCCAATGACCATTGACGATTAGGAGATAATTCTTGCGTTGGAGTATTTGAAGAATTGTCGGATCGGAAAGATAAAGTACTTGACCACTCACTTGACAAAGACAACTGTCTAGTACTGCGTTGCTCCTCAACTAAAGTTTTATCAGGATCGCCGAAATGAGCATTCGAACCTCCATCAGGCTTGCTTTTTGAATCAATCTGCTGAGCGCGTAACCGCTCTGTGAACCCACTCGATTTGCGATAAGCATCGTCAACAAATGGGTCCGGAAGAAGCTTCTCTTCTTGTATATTCTCCATTGTTAAAACACCTTCATATGTTCCATCTTGAGTTTTAGTATGCGGAACGTATCGAATGGGTGACTCTCCTGGCGAGGCGGGGCGTGCTTTTGCGATGCTCACTACTTTAACGCGTGGACCAAAGATATCAGGAACATCTTTGGCATCGTGCCCAGGAGATTCTACGGCGATTCTAGGTATATTCTGCTGAGAGCAAAATGTTCCAGCTTCTAGCTGTCCAAATTCTGGGGATGGTGCTCTTTGCTGAACTTTGGGAATTTGGCCAATGAAAGGCATATGTTGCTGAGCAATTGGACTACCAAATTCATTAACTCGAGATCCTTGTGAGCTTGACTTGAAGAAAAGAGGAGCCATGCGACTGCCTTCATCTTCTGTCATTGTTGCTGTGACTTTGTGAGAAGCTAGATCTGGTGGACTAATACTCTGACGTTTTCTGCGTGGGCTTTGAGAGATGAATACTGTTTCTGCTTGTCCTTCTTCTTGGTAATCACTACGTCTTCGCTTATTCTGTACAGCGTTCTGCGGCTTTTCCTTTACCACGTTGGGTATTGTGATAGGTGACTCAGGACCGCGTTCTCGAACAGGTTTTGATGTACCGGAAGAACCCTGATTATGTGCACCTTTGGGCCCAAAATGTATCAAGTTTGGCTTGCGGGTATTTCGATCATCCAGTAAAGGTCTACTCTTACCAGGTGAGCTTTCAAGAAATGTCTTTATTTGTGGGTGAGGACCAGGTATCGAGATTGGTGAATCGTCTAAAGCCTTCGTTGCAATTGATCGCTGGCGTTTGGATGGCACAGTAACCTCTCTCGCAACTTTACGCTTCTTCTCCTCGACTGATAACACATCAGGTAGTGGCAAGGCTGGATGGGAGCTTCTTAGATCAGGTTGATGGACATTAGAAGTTACTGCCTTTGTGGTGCCCGGTTTATGGGAAACTTCTTGCTCCGAGCTCCTCGAAAATATGCTCAAAGGATGGCTAGGAATAACAGAGACGGGATCGGCTTTGGTTTCAACTATGATCTTCTCATTTTCTGTCTCAGCTGCGCCAACGAAGAGCTTCGTACTTGGCACATCTTCAACGCCATCTGGTCCTCCGAAGTTCTGATTCCTCTTGACCTCCATCTCACAAGATATCACTGGTGCCACATTCTCATTTCGTTGAGCTTCGGACTTGGAAAATTTTTCTTCCTCTAACGGTAAATCTTTGGCATCTTCATTGTGGTTGTGGTGAGTATTATCATCCTCAACACTTAGAGCCACTTCTTCCTGTATTCCCTTCTCAATGGCAGCAGATCTGTTGTCGGATTCACTGTGTACGAACTTCCCTAGCTTCGGCGGCGGTACTCTTCGGGGTGGTTCCTTTTTGTACATATCCTTTCTCAAAGCATCGGTGTTCTTGTTCTTATTCTCTTCCTCTGGGCCATCGCTCAAGAGACCACACAGTCGGTGGGCAAATTTAACTGTTGCATTGTTTCGGGAAGGTCCTTCAGGTTGTTCTCGGCTGTAATCTTGTTGGTCCTTTGATGCCAGTGGAGTGGCATTGTATAGGTCTTCAGGCTCGAAAGGGCCTTTGGGAGAATCTTTAACATTTAGACCTGATTTCTGAGCATCTTGCTGCTGAAGATCAACTGAGTCATCATCTTTCTCCAAAGCTGGCTCAAGCAAGAGGGCTGGTTTGCTCTCTGACACATCAGGCTCTGCTGTTTGCTCCACAGTCTTACGCTTTCGCGAGACATTGGGCTGCGCCGGTCCGCTATCTCTTACATCGGAAAGATCTTCGATATCTTCGAAGTCATCGGGGTCATCATCAACTTTACTCATGTTAACCTTGGCTTGAATTGCAGCAGCTCTCTGGCTACCTCTCTTGGAGACGATCGGGTTCTCGAATTCCAATAGCGTACGCTTGGCCTTCTGATAGGTTTTCGTATTCTTTCCCCTGCCCTTGTTACTTATTTTTCCTTTTTGTTGTGACCCACCAACTTTCTTTTGCAGTCCCTTGGTATTTCGACTAGCCTTCGTGGTGGCTGTCCAGTCCTCTTCATTCGCAGGCAGATCATAAATACTTTTTGTCTTTGCTGGCGCTGGTACCTGAGTAGATATCTCCCCGTCTTTGGAGTTCGTAGTTGTCTTCGCCGATGCAGTTGGTCTGGTAGGCTCCACCTTGCCTTTTGAGACCGCAACCGGGGCTTTGGGTTTCACTGAGTATTTTTTAAGCACCTTATTTGCATTCAAGTCGGTATTTCGGCTTGGCTGTGAGTTTTCAGCTTGAGAAGCATTTGGCTGTGTGTTAGATATGGGAGCTTCTCTTGCGTTCGAATTGTTCGTGTACAGGTCGCCTCCAGTAGTAGCAGAAAGGGGAGCAGTCTTCTGATTCTTCGTAGGTGAAGCTCTATTGACCGGCATGGATGAAACTTGAGAGCGAGATTTGACCTTCCGCCTCGAAAGAAGTGCCTGGCCATTGAGTTCATAAATTTCACCATCTGGTTCTACAGCCTCGTCGACGTATGATGTAATTTCTCGGTTGATAGACATCACAGGTGAATCGCTGATATTTTTGACACCACCATTCTTAAGTGAATCGACCTTTTTCGCTGTGTCTCGTCGATTCGGATTTTGCGGGGACGCTTCCAATCCAGCAACTACCTGTGCCCCTCTGTTATCGTCTGCTTGACTTTGAAGAAGCTTCGCCTGAACTTCTCTGCCTGCTTTACAGACTGTATTTGATTCTTTATCCTCGGATGGTAATGGATTCGAATGTCGAGGTTCATCTTCCTCCGATGATCTGTTGCGACTCGCAACCTCTGGCGAACTTCCTTTTCCTTGCAACTCTATATCATCCTCAGCTTGGAAGACTTGAACTCTAGTCTTTGGGAATTCGGCATTTGGACATTGTTCGTCAAGGTCAAGCATCAGTTCGTCGATGTCCACGTCTGTTGACAAGTGTAGTTGTTGAATAGAAGCAGGTCTGGAGTTCAGATAACAAGATTTCTCTTGGTCGCACTTGATTTCGATTATGATATTGTGAACTTCTTTTCCGTTGATCACCACCGATTTATCGACCAGAGAAACCTGGCATATGGAGCTGCATTGTACTTGGAGTATTTGATCCAAGTCCTCCGCAGAAGAAGTCTTCAAAAGGAGGATATATCCATCTTCAAAAACCATTTCAAAGTTTTCGCCAAATTTTCCAAGCCGGTATGGTGGTGTAGTTACAACACTATGGCTATAATAGAGTATCTGTGGTGGCCTGAATACTTGTTAGTGGACTGTTCATCATGAATATTTGGCACACTTACGCCTGACTTGGCCTATCGGGCCACTTCCCGTCAACCCAATGCTGGAATTGCGATTTCCATCGAGCTTGACTTTGTAGCTCAGCCGGAAAATCTTCGTAGGCTGTTTTATTGGTTTCTACTGGCCAAAGTTCTTCAGGTAGAATGTCTGAGTTAAGTAGATCCCTCACAAGCTGGCCACAAATCAATCTGAGTATCTCATTTCCTTCGTTGAGAACCAAGGGACCAATACTGCGCCTTTTAAGAACAAATTAGCTTCGGTATAATGTGTACGATAGGAAACTTCTCACCTTGTATCTTCGGGTGTATGCTTAAATTGTTCAGAAACCGCTTCTGGGCCTCTCAAAAGCTGTAACATGATAATACCAACCTTTCATAGGCGTTAGCTCACTTTCGTGGTCCGTCAATGTCAACTCACCCATCTTCTAATCCCAATCGGCCTTGAACCATCGACAAAATATTCTATAAGGTGACCGACATCCACTGTCTTTGCGATATCAATCAACACTTGTCCCAAGACGCTTTGTGGTCGTGATATCTGGAATATTTCGTTCTGGGGGAATTAGCCAATACACAAGAGATTTAAAGCGCTGTAGTATTTGGTACTTACGGCAAGAAGAACGAGAATTCGTTCCCCCTCTCGACAATTCTCGCTGTGGAGAACAGTATTCAACACAGCGCAAAAAGTTTTGATATTAATGGAACAACAAAGCACACCGTCTTGATCCTCCAAAGCTTCAAGAAGACCACCCACAACGTTCGCGGTTATCGTATCATTTGTATTCGCTGAGCGCAGAACCTCACACAGCGATTCAACTGTATCTTCGTTTATCCTGGTTGCTGTTAGCATGCCCCATATAGATACATGTATAACACGAGAATTTCGTACTCTCCTCTCAGTTCTCTGCCTTGTGTGTGTAAAGCTTCCTGACACAGCTTCGCAACGCACTTCTCAAGTGCTGAGCCTTGAGAGCCTTTCTTTGATTCTTGAACTGGGGGCATCTTGAATGTATTTAGTATAATTCTGGGCTGTAAGTAGCTTTAATTCGGGGTCATTTAGATACCTTCACCACTGCTGGATTAGTGTAGGAGGAAGTTATTATGAAGCATCCTGCTAGAGCTGCTGAATGTGGGTCAGAGTTTTGAATTTATCAGATCTTCATGATAAGCCACCAATAATTGCAAAGTGATGGGGCGATGAGTGGGAGAAATGAAGAATGCTTACGGTTGCAGACGAAGAATTGTTGACGGTCTCCAGATAATGCTCGTCAATAAGGCTCCAGAAAGTGATTGCTGAAAAGAATGCGCGATCTATGTTGAAAAAATCAGAAGATTCGCGTAAATACTCGAGAATCTCACTTTTCTATAGATAGTCAGTATATTGAACAGGAGAGTTTGAAATTTTCCAGGTGTGATCCGATTGGTGGATGAATCACAGAATCATATGATGAGTTTTGATAAAGGCGGCGTCAAGGAGGTCAAGGAGATCTCGCTTCGAACAGTGGAGTGAAATTTATTGAATTTGAGCAAGCTCACTGGGCTCATTTTTGAAAGGGTGAACAATAGAAATAGAGGGCTTACCTTGAAAGCTGATGGAGATTCCAGGGAAGAGCTGTAGAATGGCAGTTTTTGGGGAAGTCATGAGAGAGATAAAGAGAAGTGAAAAAAATGCAGAAGTCATGAAAGGACTTTCGTGACACCTTTTGATGATGTACCTCGTAAGTTGAAGAGGAAGGAGAAGGAGAAGAAGGAGAGGGAGAAGAAGGAGAAAATGAAGAAGAAAAGTCTACAAAGTCAGGCAAGAGACAAGATATCCCACGCCGCTAAGGTTCTCACATAAAAGCGGAAGGAACTCGAGGTCTTAGCGTTACTTATCACGTGGAAATACTCCAGATATTGATATCAAGAACCTCGGAACTCCTAAATCACTGGCGCCATACTAGGTAGGGACTTCTGTGGATGCACTTCAACTATTTCCTGAGATAGATGCATTTTATACAAAATGAAAGTGAATGAACTGAATGAATTCGCACCTGAATATCATCAAGTCCAATCAGCAGACGAGATACCGTTTTCGTGCTTGTGAGATGTCTCCTCGAGCTTAGGATCATGATAATGAAGATTTCATTCAAATTGGACGGCCTTGCAAGATAATTTATATATTCTATGATACATTTGATGGATACTTGATTTGAGCTCGATAATATCAAACAGTACCTACTCAGTGCTGTTTAGACCATCCACAGCCAAGTCTCATTCGTTCAAGGCGATGCTAGAAGTACTCGATTCGATCCAAAACACTCATGACCACAGGTTTTGTAGTATCGAGTGATATCAGATATCGAGTGATATAACCGTGAATGTTTATGATCAATTGATGTTACAATCTAATCCATATTTTAACGATTTGATGATATCTGGTGCGTTCAAGGAACTCATAAAGAACATATCAATATAAACAACATTCCATCAGACATGGTTTGATGAAGGACAGAATATGAACAAGTAGATGACCATCCCTATGGATGCAGCATTAGATGATACTTAATAAGTCAAAAGTTTTCATGATAAACTCCTCTACTCCATTCAGATACAGACCAAATGATATTTAACGAATGCAAGCAACATTGGTATGTGCTACTTGATGACATGTTCATTCATCCATGGATCTCTTTAGACGGCTTCACTTGATCCTTCAAGCACCAGTTGCTGATTTGTACTATCAATCAATGATTCTCATCGAGGTTCTTTTGTAAGCAACGCTCGCTGTACAAATTGTATACAACCCTTGTGATTCTCTCATTCAAGACCAAGTCCTTGTAATAGTGAATGTCTATTGTCTCCTTGGACACTGAATCAAAAGATTCTCGTCTTATTTCTTCTTCATTCCATGAATTATATATAGATTTTATGGCCATCTCATCCGATGACGACGTGTTTAGTGAATAATGATAGTCCGGGGCTTATGCAAACACTGAAAAATTCGAAGCATGTTGTGCTTCGATGTTATATCGCCGGATAAAAACTCTTCAATATCATTTCTCGGACATAAATGAAAGATCTCGAGCAGTTATCTATCCACTGACATTCACAGCCGCTGCCCCTTCAACCTCTGAAGCTTTTCCCACTTTGAATTGATCTCTCCAGCTTCTACAACCTTGGAAACTAAAGCAAGCAAACTAATTCGGATGCATGTGATTACCTGTAACTCCTAATACAACATCATTCAGACGAGGAACATAGGTAATAGGCAATCTGGCTTGATGGTCTCGTGTATCCTACGAAGAGAATCTCGCCATTTCGTCCTTTTCTCATGGCGGTTGGTCTGTAGATGAGAACTTCACTCTCGGCTTTTGTACATGTGTCATGACGGAGTTAGAAAGTTACTCAGACTTTATGACTTATCGAGAACATTGTCGGTGCTCCATCAACCTGCAGATGAAACCTTTTCTACTCCAATAAACTGCAAGCCAGCTCCGAATACAAACTTTGATATCAAGACTGAAGTTTGCTGGATAGTCGCATCAATGCGGACTGAGGGAAATGGACGAAGGTCTTGCTTAGTCAGCAAACTGACTGAGTTGGTTGCGGCTCCAGGTTTCTGCAGGTGCACCACCTAACTTAACTATAGAACGCTCAGATCCCAACATCTTCCATTCGTGGCGCACTCATGTTTGAAACATATGTACAGTACAGTAATTTGTAAAGAACGAAAGCTTCTGAGTTGGGATACCAAGCGTTACGCCAAATTGGATCTGTTGGACGAAGTGGCCAAACCACCAAGTTTAGACTGCATTCTGGTTGCTTATTTCGATCGCCAAATAGCTTTCATCACGATACAAGTAGATCAAGAGCAATCCGATGTGATTAGATTCGATTCCTTTTCCTCACCGATCTCACCGACTTCATATTGAAGCATCAAACATCATCTCCATATGCGAAGATGGAAGGCCCTCTCCCGAGTTCCGAGTCCAGACACGATAAATATATACATGTTGGTGGGGTTGAAAAGGAGAATTGTGGCATTGAACAGTGGCTGCTGGATAGCGGTGTTGAGGAATCAGATATGTACAGACTCCAGAGTAGGGAGTTCAGCATTGATGTGTTGTTATTGTAAAGTTAAAACTGCGGGCTTCTTGTGTGTAGCCATCACTCCTGAAACTGGCTTTGACCCCGTTTGATAACTCTAGTGAGCATTCTTTACAGAGTACAGATTTGAAGTAAGTCTTACATCGTTACATTGAACCAATGACCAAAGGAATGCGTGGCTTAACTGTGCCACTTCTGCAGTATTCCATATTGTCTTCTGCTGATCGATAGTATAAGCTCTCCGTGTACTTTTCCTGCATGCGTCGGGATTTCAGAGCGTAGCTGCAAACGTATGCTCCAACGACTTTTGTGTAATTTGAACCATATGAGGATATACTTTCATTGATGTTTATATTATCAATGCCCTCAGTTTCTGAGAGCTTCCATGATCTTACTGCGAGTACTTGTACATCATTTCTCAATCTTTCTCCAAACTAGGTTGGCTGTTCAAGCACGAGAACTATAATCAGGGGTAGCTACAAGCTAGTGTGGGTCTATCGGCTCTCCAGTGATCGTATTCCCTGATTCCATCATCAAACCAGACAATTCTCCAAGTACCATGCTAATCACTCATAGGCCATGGCCCATGGCTAATCACTCATGGCGGCATAGCCACCAAATCCGCCGCAGTGGTGACACTTCGAAACCCCAACCCCACAGTGGGTGGGTCATAGCGGGTCGTGCCACACACGGTGAAGTTACTCTTGTCCAATGTTTGCGAACAACGTGTGAGCCAAGAGAGTGCCAAGCCATGGAAATACCACAGTATGTATGAAATTGGATGAGCCTGTCAGCGGGGAGTCCCATTAATTCTTTGATGAGTGGCTGATAGTATTGTTCTGCGGTGCCTCAAGCATGCAGGGAGGGGTAGACCTTGAGGGGTATCGATAAAGCTTGGAGACCAGACTACAAAAGACACATATCTACTCCGGTCTGCCTCTTCCCCTTCCTTCCCCATCTCTCAACTTTCAATAGCTATCTCAATACAACCTCACAGCAACAACACCATTAATACCTCTTTCACATATCTCAACATGTCTTTCCATCTCTCAGCCGAAGATATCCGCATCGATGACAACCACATCCTAAGAGCTCGTCTCAGAAACGAGAACGGCGACTGGGTCGATGCTGAGTTGGACCTCGATCAATACCTTGGAAACCAAAATGGCATGATCCACTGGGATGGCCAAAGTATGTTCACAACAAGTAGCACTTTACTTACTTCAACATTATCTAACACTTACATAGACTTCTCCCACAGCGCCGAGAACGTTACATTCTCTATTGAGGGCGGTGGACACGTTCCAGTTCTCCGTTCTTTCCTTCGCAGCATCGACGGCGAAGAGTACAGCCGTGATGTTAACCTCGCTGAGCGTATTGAGAACCACGATGGACGATTTGTTTATGGTATGCCTCTACCCATGTGATTTCACAAAATCTTTTTGCTAATGTCCAATTAGTTTAAATGTTGTTTGCTTTAGCTAGTGCAGCCTAAAGAATGAAAATACCCTTCCAAGCATTATGAACTTCCATTTTGGTGAACTGAAACATTGGCTACATGAGTGAATACTGCTTGCCATGACCTTGGCGTGATGAGTTTTCGGCTCATGATATCCGAACTTGCATGCCGCCACCATGATCGAACCTCGACCAAAACACTGACATGACAGTCTACGAGATATTCTCGTCCGATTCACTGCTCCCATTTACATTTGTTGTTATGATTACCTACTCCAAAACGAATCTTCACTCCAAGTATTGCAAGTGCTTTATGGTATTCATCTTTGCTCGACATGGGAAATTCCAGACGCCTAATTACATGACGCACCGCGAGAACCCTCCGTCATCCAAAGTTTCTATTTACATATTCTAGTTGTGGTAATCTGATAGGAAATCTGGGTATTGATGGGAAATTTCAAGGAGACATCATATTTATATCTGCTTCCCATCGCCACATTCCTTGCCGCATCACCCCATCGTCCCTGCAGTGCACCACACCATCTTTCTCTGCCGGCTGACACCCCCTCTCACACTCAACCACCCTTCTCGATATTCAAATACGGATAATCCGGCACATTTATTCAGCCTATATTACAAACAACGTCATACAAGGTAACGCCAAGGGTCGTATCAGAGGCATGGCATCCCTTGGGTTGTATGCCATGAATTTTCCCGACTTGCTGAGTGGCTTCGGAGGGTTAAATAAAGGCTGAGCTGCTGGGCGGATGATTGAGGGTTTGGTGTGGCTGCGGTTGCAGGTCGAGGTCAGAAGTTGGTCGCTTTTGATCTTCTTGCATATGAAAGGGCTGGTAGTTCGTCTGTGGTCAATCGCAGCATATCGGGGAGTCGGCCACTGAAATTCCATCATTTCCATTATCCTCCTCGCCTTCTCGTGTCTCGCCATTTGCGGCAGTGCTTTCGTGACGGTTCTTGATATTCTGCTTGCTTTGAGACACAACTTCTCGGCGATGTTGGATGGACGGTTTACGTCTTTGAAATTCTATCGCCTGAAAAAGTGTGAATTGAATTTTTGTTCAATGCTATCTGGTTCAAGCCCCTGTTTTTATCCCTTCCTGCTTGAAACTCGATCGTACTTTATGGGGATAATATTAAACATGGATCCTCAAATGGAGGGTCGGAACACCAGCTAAATAATGGACGAGATGGATTGCTCACTAGACTTGATATCCAATGGAATTGCACATACACTCTTTCTGTTCTGTTTGAGATCCGATAGTTGAGAGAGATCTCTAAGGTTTGAAGGGCGCCAACACTCTTTAATGCCAGAATATGAATTTGACAATCAATCAATTCCATGCTTATATACCTAATACTACTATTTGACATTCCAATCAAGATTTGAGAACCACACGTTCTCTCGGGCGTAGATGCTTAAGGATATGAATTCTCACATCAAGTGATTAGAGCTTCATGAGAGTTGACGGATAGAAGTATTTACTCCATCTAGTGATCCTCAGCCTACCTTTCTTTCTTCCTTTCGCCCTGGTCTAATCCGGCTGTCCGACAGAACCGATTCATCGATACAAGTGTGGTGTGGTGATCAATGAATAAAGTTTGTCCCACTCTATGTCGCCCACCCCATATTCAAGAGGATTCCCCATCTAGTGAGTACGTTTGCCATGAGGGAGCATCAAACCTCGAGGCAAAGTTTACAATTCCGTTGTTGGCCTGTGAATAATGCTTTCGGTAGTCCATAGGGCCCTATTTGCGGATGAAGAGTACAGTGGTAATGGGATCAGCGCGCTGCCCCATGCCAACTTGATTATATATCTTCGTATGTTAGGGATCAACGTTCGGTATGGTTTTCATAAGATGTGATTAACAAGTGTAATATACTACATGTATAAAGTGTAGATTAATATAGATGGAGTCGAGGAACAGTTTTGCCTGGATTTTCTTTCCCCGCACAATGTGATGTTAAAAGAGATGATGACATCCGCCAGGTTCATCTGAAGATATCTATCTGTGCATCAGACAGTTTCAAAATCTTTATCCAATCCTCAAGATGCTCTCGACGATTCCCATCAAGCTGCTCCTCCTTATCACAACATTCCTCTGAGCCGCAACACCCACTTCCATCCCCAGACAAGCCGTCCGCGGCACCCCCCCCCTCCCTCTCCGATCCCCACCCCTCTATATAACCTCCCAGACCCATTCACCAACCTTGCCAGCCAACGCATCACCACCTTCAACCAATGGACCTGTCGCCAACAAGAAACCAGCCTCCTTTTCCAAACCACAGAACTTGGAACTCTCCCTCCCAAACCCTCCGCAGCAACCTCCTCCTTCTCCAGCAACACCCTCACAATCACCTGTTCCGAGCCAGAAAATCCATCCTCAACCTCTCAATCGCCTACCCTTCCACAAGCACAGCCCCCTCTCCCACCATCATCGCTCACAACAGCGGAAGTATCCCCCCCCCGCCGCCACCGCAACGATACCCTACAACAACGACCAATCGCCGCACAAAACGACCAATCCAGGCACAGCCACAGCCACAGCCACCTCTACACCTGGACGTCGACCGCTCCTCGACGCCCGGCGCCAAGCCCCACTGTGCGTTTGCGTTTGCGGGCGCGCAGCCGCGGGATTGCACGCGTAGGTGCTGCGGTACTTGGGGATGGGACGGCGACGACGGGCGTCTTTCGGTCGACGGCCGGGCTTAAGGATTCGCCTGAGGAGGCCGCGTGGATTTCTTGGGGAGGGGGAGGAGCGTGCTGGTTTTGGGGGGGTGGCGGTGGGATTAGCACTAGTGCGGACACAGGGATAGGGACGACCACGCTCGCGGGGGTTCGTCAACAGCAAGTACGGTGATAGGGACGCCTTGGCGAATCATCAGGCTCGCTGGGCTCAGTGTGCGGGATTGGGTATGCGGGGGGACGTGCTGTGTGCGGGGACTGCTTGTGAGTATTCTCCCGAAGGAGATGAGATGTTCCCGAGCGGGCGTGACTGCCATCAACGCAGCCACTGACTGTATTGGACTCGTACTATCCGCAATTTCTGTGGGGAGTATGAGAACCGGGAATCGCAAGCGGAAGAGCGTGTGTGGGGGTGGTGCGGATGTGAATGTGAATCTTGCAGATGCTGCGTGGGTGGGTAGATGATCCTGCGGCGGATCTTGATGATACTTGCGTCCCGGGCTCGAGGGCAGACTAGGAATTGAATAGGAGGAGTTTTTATTACTACGAAACGTTTCGCTATGTATGTACCTAAGAAATCCGCCCCTCGTCTACCATCGCGGTCTATCCATTGCTTTCGGTTCGGAATCTCGATAGAGCTCAATCCAGAATCGAGATATCGCTCATATACCAATCTATACCTGAGTATTGATGGATGTCTTTCTGATTAGCTATTATGTACGCATATGTGAATTCTCCCGACAAAAAAGAACTTGAATGAAAAATGATAGTTTTGATACATGCATGCATGCATGTATGTATGTATGTACCCCCAGGGCTAACCCGCAAATGTAAACGAGAAATCTTCGAGAGGATGATTGGATGCATGGACGAATAGATGGATGACATATATCAATGATATCAAGCACCTTCCCCATCTCTCAGAAATCAAATGCACACCCAAACCATAATCCACCATCCACCATCCACCATCCACCATCCACCATCTAATCCCCACCCCAATCAACAATCGAAATGCCGCTCAATGAGTCTCGGCAGAAGTATTATAATGACCATGCAACTTCCCACCACTACTATCCTCATCCCGAGCACTAGACTCGCAACGCTGATCCTCCTCACCGCCAAGCAAAGGATCAGAAACCATGCATTTCTGCTTGACCATCCGCTCTAAGACTCAAACTCCTTTTGGAAGAGACCCTGGTTTTCAGCTCCCTCAGCTTCAGTCTCAGACTCAAGACACAGATCAATTTCATCGGGATTCATCTTTGTCGCGAGTTCTTCCTCCGGCTTGAGGTTTCCACCAACTTTGACCACGGTACCTTGCCCCTCCTCCTGACCGTTCCCAAAGCTTCGTGTTGTTCGCAATCACTGCCCTTTGGACTGCCAGCCTCACTGTCTAGGATTGCCTTTTCGGTATCAACTCCGGGCTCGAATATAACGTTGGTATCTGCGTCTCTGATAGTGTTTTTGAAGGTGTTCAGGGCTTGGGCTGAGGGGTAGAGATGACAGGTTGGCTTAGTTGGGAAGATCGACCAGAATGCACAGGATGACCCGCTGCAGAAAAGAGAGGACCACCGAAATTGGGCGAATTGGTACTTGTAGGCTTGGAGGAAACCGGAGCTGGAGATTGAGTATGATCTTGAACATGATTTGTTTCCTTGGGGAGTGCGAATTGGGGGGAATCATCGCCAACAGAGACAGCGGAGGAGGCAAAAGAGTGGAGGCTATACTCTGCGGAGCTCGGCTCGGGAGATTTGCTTGTGATCTTTGAGGGGAGAGAAGTGGTGGCGAGGGTAAGGTGAGGTCTGGGGGTGGCCTCGTCGGAGTTTGGTGTGGATGGAGTGAGCGCGGGTGGGCTTGCAAATGGAGGCGTGAATATAGATGCGGATGTGGATGAAGATGGTTCCTTAGCGGTGAGTTCTAGGAGCCATTGTTTTCCGGTGATGATGCGAGGGACGTGTTGTGGAGTGACTGGGGCGGTACTGGTATCTTCATCCTTTCTTGGTGCTTCGATAGGTCCAACGAGAGTGGAGACCGATGTAGTGTTTGAATGTGTTTGACGTAGTTGAGTTTGAGGTCTGAGAGTATCTTTCTCTTTGGAGAATTCATTGCTCTTCAAGACTGCGAGTTCTTCGGTTTGACTATAGAATGCTGGGATTGGCGTATTATCTTCGAATTCCTCAATAACCTCATCAGCCCAAGAACTTGACTGCAAGCCCTTACCCCTCAATGATGGATGGCATCATGATGTCTTTGCAAAGCCGCCAATCGTTTTCTCTGTATATCAAGCCCGTTTCAACAACATCCATTGAATCGTTCACCACCTCAATATTACCAAAAGAGTTAGATTGAGGTGTTTCCTCTTTCTTCCCAAGTTCGGTTTTTTGGAACATCGGCTTTCTCTTCTCAGCCTCCTTCTCCAAATCCTCCAAATCTCCCTCACAGTTGTCCTTTTCGAATTGCAACTCCAGATTGAAATCTCTGTAACTATTCATGTTCGACAACATACCAAATGCACTACCTGCAGCATCAACATTGGAGAATTCCATCCTAAGCGTCCCCTCTTTCATCAATATACCATTCCAACATTCTCTCTGCTCTGATTCTAGTTCTACCAGACAGGTCACTCTCTAGACGGCGAAGAGATATCTGCTGTGGGAAATTTACGAACCGTGAGAATGCGGGTGCGATTAAACTCAAAAATAGTCTTGAGTTTTCCGGGGGAGAAGGGAAATGTGGGGGTATGGATATGAGTGACAATTGCCGTGGTGACATGTTGATTGTCGGAATCTGAGGATTCAAAGGTAATAGGATGAGCATTCGCATATTCAACATAAGCTTCTGCATCTGCCTGTTTGATAAATGTAACGAGTGCAGAGTTACTTCCACAAATAGACATCGTGTTAAGTAAAACTGATGAATAGATTCTTCCGCCTCGAACCCGAGCAAGGACATCTCTCAAATCTATGTCTTTTGGCAGTCCACCGATATGTACCCCACGAAAAAGTGTCAAAATCATCTTCCTTGGGAACATAACTAAGTCCGTGTCTGAAATAATCAGGGAACTTGAATTCTCTAGAATCAGAAGCTCGCATATGACTATTAATCTCATCATCTCTTTGTTGAGGTGAGGCCCAAATACTCGTGCCTTCAGGCATATCGGGAGGGATGTCAAAAGGTCTTGGTCCAGTGGGTGCATTGCGATTATTGAAGCGCGCATAATAATTATTGCGATTGCATATCCACGATTAGCATAATCATCACCTCGAATGGCTTTCCTCGGGAGTACACACAAAACCAGCTTTTCGAATGGCCGGGACAGGTATGTCTGCGTTAGCACGCTCCTGGTAGCGGAGCTGATCTTCAATTTTCATTTCGGGCATGTCTTCATTGTCGGAAGCGAGAACATCGTCAAGGTTGGAGGTATTGATGTCATGAATGCTTCTCCTGCTTGGAGTGTATGGTAGGATGGGTTCTCTCGATGGAACTGCCTGGCTACCGTCTTCCAGTCTCTCGAGATTGACAATTTTAGGAAGTTGTGTCTCTTCATTGAATTCGACAGTGCGTTGAGAGCGATTGGGAGCGTCTTGTGCACTAATCTTCTTTATTGCCGCATCTATGATGGGATGTCCTGAGTGTGATCTTCCAGATTCCTTACCTGAAACCTGATAAGTATTGCCAACTCTGTAAACTGTATTTGGGAATTGTCATAAGAAACAATATGACTATCTTCCCGAGTTTCAATTCGACGACCCAGAGCAAACCATTCTCTCTCCTCAATCTCTTGACTTCTACCCGCAGCTCTTCCAGCTCCTCGGTGTCAGATTCCCGTACCTTCGTTGTAGCTAGCTCCGGATTATTGGCCATGTTTCCCAATGCCCTAGCGATGGTGATGGAGCTCTTGATGGCTTCATCTTTGTCTTTCGTAGCATACGCGAGGTCGTTCTCAAGAACTGCTATGCGAATTTTCAAGTTTGTGATGAGCTCACTATGAGAGTCCGCAGTAGAATTTTGGCTTTTGTTATGGTTCAAAGGATTGTGAGTTGATGAAATGGCAAGCGGGATGTAGCTTCGACTTTGATCATGGTTCGTTATGTGTTGCTGATGTAGGCTGGGGCCAAAGGAAGGTACCGATGTATAGGAGGGAGTTTTTTGACTGAAAGAGTCAAAGACTGCATAATCCCCTCCCTTCTGGGTTGGGGAAGCCATGTCCATATTTTTGCCGCCTTGGAGTTTCAGAGTATCATAAGTAATGATTTCTTGATGAGAATTTGTTTCTTGTTGGACAGCTGGTAGAAGGGTTCTCTAGGAAGTGATAACCTATAGCACTTATTTTAGAAGCGAAGTAAAAAGCTATGCAAGATGGAAAGCAGTAAGGGTCGCTGGAAAGGCGGAGCCTGAGTTCTTGTCTAAGGTATGGAGTAACGAAGAGAAACAAGCAAAACTCTTGAACTCTAGAAGATCTTCGAAGATCGAAGCAAGTATATGATGAGATATTGCAATAGGTTGAAGAGGAAGTTACTATCAATCAGAGTAAGTATTTGCAAGACCTTAAAGATATCTAAGGTTGACAGTTGCAAGAGAAAGAGGCAATAGAGTCGAGGAAGAGGGAGGCAGGTCTTCTCGAAAGAATAGAGGTTGTTGAGACGCTAGATACCACTAGTGAAAAAGGAGGGGGTTTGTGAATAATCATAAAGTGAATGCCGATACGTACATGCCAAGCTTCACCAAGAAGAAAGAAAGAGTCGGAAGGGAAGTGGAAGAGGCCGAAGGTGAATCAGAGAATCCAAAAAGCTGTAAGATATTCAAGAATGTCTTCAAAGTTCAAAACTGACTTGCAGCAAAAGAAGTTAGCTGGTGGTGATTGGTAGAAGGCTGACGAGACCATGCTTCCACCTCCCATGGACTCAATCGAATATGGAGGAATCAATATTGTTGATAGTCAAAAGATAGATGGACAAGCCACAGAGAAAGGAGACTGACTGACGTCCAATACAAAACCAGACTTGGTTGAATTCGAGAGTTGAGAATGAAAACAAGTCAAGAGGATGGAGAACCAAGGACAATAAATTTTCTTAGAATTGCCAAATGGAAAGGCATTCCAAGGTTGGCTGTAAGTTAGATTGATCTAGAAGACTCAAGGTTGTGTTGCTGGCTTGAAGAAAGAATCCCCATCCAGAATTTAAAAAGGTAGAGATTGAAAAGGTTAAAGTATAAGAAATCTCTTTGACCCGACATGTAAATTTTGAGATTATCTCAAGCACCCGTTGACCTTGATGTCGTCAAACAAAAAACAACCTGGTCTGTTTTGTTTTGTTTTTATTCTGCCAACCCAAATCTTTTGCCGCCTCACCAAATTCATCTGCACTAGACAAAAGACGAATATGGAAACCTCATTAAATTAATATTATCGGCCTTTCTGACTACTCCAAATCTACTCGTCTCATTGCGATTCTCGTTGTTTTATAATTGTTGAGACAATCCAATGCTTCGTCTGGTTGATCTCGTCCAATATTCCCTTGGATATAGGGCTTGATAAGATGTTCCCTCAGACTCAGAAAACCTTCAAGTCGTTATATTATCTGACACTATCCCCGATCACCTGTGGTATCAACAAAGCTTCGCCTATTATATATCCTCAATCCAGACCATACGTCTTTGACTTTTCCCTGAACACCATGTCACCAAGTCTAACGCCCCATTCATGAAAACCATAATATTCCACAAGATTCAATAAATTCAAGTTCTTTGCTTTTTCTGGAGCCCCTTACTTTCTCTCTTATTCCTCGTTGCTTCACCTGGTGTAGATGTCACGGCTGCTCTAGCAGCTTCTTTGTGATGCCCCCCTTCAGCGGCATTAACCGCACCATCCCCATAACTGTAACCTCCTGTCGCATTTTGAAGTTGATGTGGCCCCAAGGCGATTGGAGGTCTCATTTCAATTTCCTTCTCCCTCTTTCGAAGGTATCGTCGTCTGAAATAAAATGCTAGGAGCCAAACAGCCGTTATACCAACAACAAGTACAATGAGCATAGCAACCCATTTCACATGAGTAGAAAACCTTCGCAAGGGATTAGTCCCTTATTTAACTTTCTTCATATAAGAATTACATACCATGATTTGTGTGTATTATCTGAGCTCGAGCCTGAACTCGAGGAAGTCGATGAACTTCCGCTACTCGATGTGGTGGTTGATGCTGACTGTGTATTACAGTACTGCTCGTACCAAGTCTCGATACTTTGTAAATCTGCAGTCGATGTACAACTCGCGGCACCGCAGACAGACGAAACTCCGGCAGTTCCCGTAAGGAAAGGTTTTAATCGGGAAATCACCACAAAAGCAAGAACTAGAGACGTCGGCAATGGCAGGCGGAGCGCAAGCTCCTTGAACATCGGAAAGAGGTCCACACTGAGAGGCACAAGAGGGAAGGTCGGATGAGAAAGGAACAATTGCACCGTCTGCTAATTGTTGGGCACTGACAATGGCAGGTAGGATTGTGGAAGCAAAAAGAAGGATTGGTCGATACATTTTGTAGACGTCGATAATGGTCTTCGCGATCGCAATGATAATCTCCTGATAACTCCTGACTCTCTTTCCACCAATTTCTTATCGTTCCCCAACTTTTTTTTTATCTTCCTCCGATGTCTTTTGCGGACGCGGGAGGTTCCCGTGGTGGAATGCGGAAGATATATGCTTTCAACTCCTCTTAAAATATGGTTGGAATGTCGCAATCAGGTCTTGTTGATTGATGGGTGAATAGACGGATAGATGATGGATGGATGGATGGATGGATGGTTGTTTGATAGATTTGACACAGTCCGTACAACCTTGGAACTGATTGATCGTGATGTGATGTGATGTGATGTGACGGTGTGTTTGACATTCAACATTCAACATTTGACATCCAGGGATACTTGTAATACTCCAACTTATTTTTCTGTTTCCATCAAGTAATTTCGGTAGTTTGTTTATTGAGAGGATGTTTCAAGGTCAAAGTCAAGTTTTCGATTTGTTTTATCAAAATTAGTTTGATATAATGATCTTAGGCCTCAGTAGATAGAAAAAAGAATGCTAAGAAAAGAATGTGAAGATATTATACTATATTATATTAGTAGTAGTAGTATATAGTTGAACGAGTGTAAGCGTTATTAGGAGGTACCCGACAGTATATTAGGTATGTATGTTGAAATAGGTAGTTGGAAGGATTCTTATTAAGAGAAGTTGGAATTGTTATTTTGTTGTAAAGGTTTAAGAGAGTGAATGATGAATGAGTGAATGGTGAGCAAGTGAATGAGTAAGTGAGTAGTAATACAGTAAGTGAGATAAATGAGTGATTGAATGAATGAATGAATGAATAATGTATTAATTAGAATTTAGATCTAATGCATCCCTAGTACGTTCTAATCCATCCATGGATCCATGGAGAGAGAGCCCTGGGAGTCCTAACGAATAACAAACAGGATTCTCCATAAATATAGATATATGATGAGTAAGCTAGATGTAAGGTTAACTTTGCGGGTCTTGTTATTATTACTACTATATTATGAATAATTAAATAAAGTATATACTTCCTTTTTTCCTTATGACTTTATAAGAATATAAGAAGTTTATTTATTATTTATTATTTATTATTTATTATTTATTATTTATTATTTATTATTTATTATTTATTATTTATTATTTATTATTTATTATTTATTATTTATTATTTATTATTTATTATTTATTATTATTTATTATTTATTATTTTTATTATTTATTATTTATTATTTATTATTATTATTATTATTATTATTATATTATTATATTATTATTTATTATTTATTATTTATTATTTATTTATTATTTAAAGTACTTAAAATTAAAGTATCGATAATTATAGTAATGGATATATATCTTTTATAAGTTCCTAAAGTCCTTTAATTATATAAATATCGGCCATTTAAGTATAGACATATAAGGTTACCTAGGTATATATATCCATATATAAGATCTTATATACATATATATATTTACCAGGAGGTATCTAACCTTATCCTACCTATAATTATCGTTCTATCAATTCCCGAGGTCTCATTATTATCTTCAACTTTAACCTTATTACAACAATTATTCACAAGATATCTTCCTCTTCCAAATTCATCTAATTCTTTCATCCATCAACAATACACACATCCACACATCCACACATCCATCCATCCATCCATCCATCCATCCATCCATCCATCACCTGTCCGGAGATTTGAAGGCTCCCCTCCCACAACCTTTCGTGTAAAAGTGGTCAGGTCAAAGGGAAAGACTAGATCTGGATTCTGCAGGGACCAAAAAAAGGTAACGGATAGATAGCTTGATTACTAATACTTATTCGCCTACTACAGTAACATACAAGTGGACTTTGAGAATTAACTTTCAAACTAAAGGAACTAAACCCGACCTTGTTTTCTTAATTGAAGCTTAATTAACCTATTGGTCTTGGAGCCGATGAATTATTTATGTGTAAAGGTATAAGTAACGCTTTGGAGAGGGTATCGGCACTTTACCTCATATGATAACTTACCTACCTTATTCGTTAGAGGAAAACATTATTACTGTACTAAGTAGCATCCATGGATATTCTTGCCGCTTCACAAAAAAGGAGGTTGAGTGATCTTCAAAGCTGGTTTTGCATTATGGTTACGCGGCACCTTTCAATGAAAACATTGGCCCATTCCATGTCAAAAGCAGAATACGAACGTTGTGATAATGATAATTAAGCTTACTCCGTACATCACCAGAGCGGGACCAGTCAGCATAACATCATTGCGTTACCCCTCAGCTCAGCTCAGATCTTTCTTGTTGTATAATACGTATTTCGTACTTCTCAACGTTTCATAGATCGAAACATGAGTCATAAGATCCAAGTTGTCATCTTGAGTGTTATTGGTTGTTGGTGATGGATAAATTTCTCATCACAGCTCCAAGTATACGAACGAGCGTGGATCATAGTGGCGGTTCCAGTCTGGCGGAACCTCTTCATCATTGTTAATTACTCAAGAAACGAGGCAAAGTATGAAATTCAGGTGTTAGTGCGCATATTTTGACGAGTTGAAAAGCTCATTGAAATTAATTTCCATGCACTTTAGTTTAAACATCTCGAAGAGAGTGATAGCAATTCGGTCTTCCAAACCATAGCCTGATGAGTTCTGATATCACAAGGCGGAATAGTGGTTGATATCTCCTAAGGGGGAAGCTCGGTTGCATATGCATAGTTGCTATTACCGCGACATCAGCTTGCCAAAAAGAAGTTCTGCTGGAGCTTGTATAATGCGAATCGGTGAACATAAAATGTCAACAGAAGAGATGCGCACTCTACTACCATACAGATTTTTAAATGGCTTTACTACATTTCAAGTCATCGATTCAATTAATGATGCAGGTTTTGAGAGTATTGATGGCAGTTGACTGGCCAGTGTCAGTAAAATGAATAGACACTGAGTTTAATCCGTGGTTTCCCCAAAACATGTATCCTATTGAGAAATAGTTTCCCGAACGGAGTCTACTATCAGAATGCAGACCGTTGATCATTAACAAGTCTGGCGAGGATCAAGGGGTAACTTACGAACATACCTACCATGTACATCCATATTTACCCTACCCTACCCTACCCCACCGCCTGGCAGAAAATTGAAAAGTTTTGTTGCATATCTGCTACAGGGCCTCATGCCTAAAGATCCTCTGAAAACCTCTTATATCGTTCCCCCTTTTGCCCTATCTTGTAAATACATCAGGCTTAAAATCGTGTAAAACATAGCCTATTCTCTTTTGTTGCATATCTGCTATAGGGCCTTGGGCCTGAAAGTCCTTGGTAAACCCTCCAGGCTATCTATGGTATCCATGGATTCCCCTTCGCTTCGCATCCTTATCTTCCCAGCGCCTACCCTTTGCAACTCTCTTCATCCCTCTCATCTCATCGTGATCATGAACCTTCTTGAAATACGATCACCCTCACATCACTCAAATAACTCAACAAGTTACCTCTCACCACAAGCCACTATCTTCACTCCCAACACCGGTATCTCCTCACATTCATATTCATGACTTCGAAAATCCAACATATTCATGAATGCAATCTCCATCCCATTCCCATCCAACCCAAAACCCTTCCTCCTTCCAAGAACCGCAAACGTCATCACTTGCAATACCATAAAAACCTCTCACAACAACAAACTTCCCATCCCATAATATCTCCCCTTTCATAACTCATCGCCAAAAATTGCATATTCACCATCTCTATACATGAAATATAAAACACATATCGCTTCTAGCACATGGACCCACAATCTGAATCTGAACAGGAGAATTTGTCGAGCAAGTATTTGACGGAATGTTGACACTCAAAGATCTTAGTAGTTTTGTCTTGTAGGATTGGGATTTAGTTGAAGGCTTGGGGGACGGTTGTTTGGGTGTTTGGATGAGAGTAATTGAAACAGAGATCATAGAATGAAATCTCGAAGCATTAGATCAAAAGGATCAAAACGGAGGGAGAGTACGAATAAAACCCGCATACTTCGCATCATACATTGAAGCGCGGAATTATGAGCGGTGTTTTTGGAGGCGGTGATGCTTGGGCATCAGTCTGTATGAGAACGAGAACGAGGACAAGTACAGGTAGGGAGTTGATTTACACTTCAAAGAAATCCCCACCTTTCCCTCCCCTTCCCGCGCCCACCGAACATCTCACTCACACCCTCAGCATCCCGACTCCAAAGCTCACATCGATTATTGAATATCCGAAGATCTCTCCACCATAGGAAGTAGGTAGGGTTCTCACACTCCCATTTTACATTCACTTAGACCCATTCGTTCATTCATTCATTCATCGATCATTTATTTCACTTATATCCATACACAATCAATTCCCCTCACAAATACACGCCGATAACTAGAAGTAGTGTGGATGAACAATGTAACTCTATACCGTACGATAGCTCAACTCTTCCATCTTGACGCGATCCCAAATATCAATATCAATATCAACACACGATTAACATCTACGCAACAATAGATGGGTAACATCGAGCCCTCATACGAACCTCATCCATCGCAGCATCCATCCACTCGCTCGCTCACCTCCGCATCTTCATCATCCCAATCCTTTCGCACATACAGACATGTGATATGCTAGAATCTAGAATCTATCATCTCCGGGCTATCGATGGATTTTTATCTGCTAGTAGCGTCTCTTGTAGTTTATCATTGGTTCGAATTGAATTGGTTCGAATTGAATTGAATTGAATTGAATGAAGTTTATAAGAGCGTTCTCGTGGTGCGCTATCTGCTGGGTTGGGAGGAGAGGGGGGAGATGGGTTGGGAACTTGGTTTGTATACCTAGCTGCTGTGTTGCTTTGTTGCTTTGTTGCTTTGTTGCTGTATTACTGTGATGCTGTGATGCTCAAGTGCGGGATGATTGTGGATGGGTATTTTTTAGGTGATATATACATACACATATACATACATACATACATACATACATACATACATACATACATATAAACAATACAACAGGATATACAATCGAGATATTTTGTATCATCTATTGTCTATTAGGTAGGTTACTAGTATACTGACTTACTGACTTACTGAGTATTCCATTATACCTCCAGCTACCTAGGTATACGATACATTCTCTATAAACCCTCATCCTCATCCTCATCCTCATCCCATAATCTATATCTTATCTCATCTCATCTCACCTCAAATCTCAAATCTCAAATCTCAAATCTCAAATCTCACATCCCAACAGCCCAAGAGGAATAGCATTTTGGGAGCTTGGAGTCGGGGAAGCATGGAATGGAATGGGTGTTTGAGGTACGAGTTGCGGTTGGGATTGAGGGATGGGGTTTATTGATTGATTGGTTATTCTGCTATGCTATGCTATGCTATGCTAGAATAACCACCCAACCCATCCACCCAAGAGATATCGTTGACATAACAAAGCGATGTCTGGGTTTAGACTTGGAAAAATTGGCTCCTGGGGAGTGAGGAGCTGATATCTTCTACGCGTGTTCTAGGCTGGATCTTGATCGGAGTACGGTCGTGGGCTGTGGTTCTGGTTCTGGTTTTCTGTAGTAATTTATTTGGGGAGGAGGGAGGAGGGAGGAGGGAAGATGGGAGAGTTGATCGTTAGTGTGGGGATTTTCGATTCGGCAGGAAGGCAGTAGGGGGAGGGGGTGGTGTTATTCTAGAGGATGGATGGATGGATGGATGGATGGATGGATGGATGGATGGATGGTAGGAGGATTAGTAATAGTCTGTATTTACACGACAGGAATCCTCCTCGGAGCATACAAACAAGCGACGATAAACATTTCAATGCAGAATTCGATATACTGGATATCGTCAAGATCTTGAGAAAAAACCACCACCAAGATTCTATATATAAGCCTGGGGTTCTAGGCCTGAGGTGTTGCAGTTCTAGAGGAGACCGTGGAAAGTATCTTGCGCTTGAAAGCAGGCTGAGATGGCTGTTTGTATGATTCTTTAATGTTGGATATTGGATATACCCTCTTGCCCCGTTTGGGATAGGTATGGGATTTCCAAGGTTGTGTACTTTGGGTAGTTTGAAACTTTTTAGAGAAACATGTATTGATATGTTTCACTAAGCTAGGATACTAAGAGTCTATTCCAACTATATTTTAACCAGTTTTTTTACTCTTTAATTAACTTGTTTTTATATGTAGTGTGTCGGGAGATGGATCATGTGATATTGGGTTGCTGTACGAATAATACGTCTAGCCGTATTAGGCATACTAGCACCCCGAGGACTAGGTCTATAAAGTCGTCCTTCATTCCATAGATTACATAGAGAATAACAACGATGATATACCAAAAGAATCAAGTACTTACACTTTAACTGACCAAGTTTATACCAACATAGTGTTTCCCCTTTCCTAGAGATTCGCTTAACGCTTTCTTAGACCTCTCTGCCTCTTTGTAATTGTATTTTGAAAAGGTTAAATCGCAGGATCGATATTGTGTTCTTTTGTAATAACTGAATGGTAATTGCAAGAGCTTCCATTGGCTCTGTGACTTTTACATACTATAAGTTTATAAACCCGTATCATGTAGAGGTGGGAGTTAGACCTTGCCAACCCCTTTTAGACGATAGTATGTGTAAGATAGGAGAAGAGGCGAGGACTGTTAGCGAGGGTGACGTCCTTTGAGTCAATATTTTCGTTTTGGAGTGTCCAGGTTGGACTTGTTGCAAATTATGGGTTTGCGCTTGTGCGGGAAGTTTTTCACTGGAAGGTTGAATGATCTGCTCCTGTTAGGAGTGATGATTGTTTCTTGGTACACATGGTCGGTATACTCATGTGACGTTAGGTGCCGTAGAGCAATAGCGTGCTATGGAAGCATTTATATAGAGCATAATCTCTACTTCGAGTCCAGCTATCATGAATAAACAACATGCTTTTAAGAGACTACACGTAGTAGTATTGATGCATCACCCACAGTGCCACCAACAGGTGTACAACTACATGCCAAAGGATAATTTGATTTGTGCAGGATCTTCTGAGGATAAATTTAGCAGAGATGATTGTTATTGAATGGGTAGGGAAGATCACATGCCTTTCAAGCTACCCCTTTTGGTGATTTTGAAATGAATGAAAAGTCTTCTTAAGACTTCACAGTTAGCACTAAAGACCAAGACCAGTGATTATTTTGAGACGCCTATAGGAACTATATTGGCTACGAGGAATATGCAAGAAATATTGCCTTTTAATCTAGATTGAGGAGATATAGCAATATGCAGTGGATATACATATCATGCAAATATACGGAAGGGAGCTTCGTGAGGTGAACTCCAGAGCCTCGAACTTCAACATCTCCATATTTTGTGGAACTACTCGAGTAGTATTCAATTGAATTCCAAATATACATTGCCAATTTCAACCATTCTCTTATTCCAATCTTCTCTCCAAGTTCCCGAAGTTCGGGGTAGATGAACAGTAGAATTAAGATAAATGCGATATTCAGACATCATGCGTGTGCTAGATTCATTCTCCTTCATGCTTGTGAAAAGAGCATGATTAGGACTGAAATTGCCAAATTCAAGCACATGGAGAGAAAATATGTATCTCAAACATTGGCAAAACGAAAAATATTCACATGAATCCATCACTGAGTCGTGTTCTGTACTGAGAACACGTGGATGTATTGGATAAGATATATCTGTCGTTCAATCAAGATGGCCTTTTGGAACTACCGTTTGATATATCAGATGGAAATGCTTGTATCATCAAATGAGAGTACAAGAGTGATTACAATGATCAAAGCAAAGACGGAAATGGAAAATGGAGAGTGTGCACAACCTTGTAGTCACGTGATGTTACCGAGCTCCACGCTGATGCATTGCATAGCCACGTTTTAATTCCCACGATCCATTGCCACGGGACAGACGCTACCGCGCGCGTGGGTTATCTACAGGACCAAGCACATCTGAGGGCCAACTGCAGAAAAATGTATGCGGTGAGTAAGAAGGAAGGTTCGCAAGTTCTGTGCCTCTCTGCATTGTATTCAGGTTACGTATGTGTTGTAGGAACAATAACCGTGTACGCGTGGATACGCCTTGATAATTGGTACAATGGAAATGGACCCTTTTTCGAGTATTCGAATTCGGTTGATGAGCCAATGAGAGATGTTGAAGATGTGTTTCAGAATGGTGGTGTTCGTTGTTCGTTGTTCCTGGCTAAGGAAGTTGGAACCTGCTTTTTCTTTCATGCATTGGAATTATCCAACCTAACCTTGTTACACTATACTCAAAGCTGACGAACGGATACTCACTCGGAAAAGACATGAACAATGAAGATGGGGAACTCCGTTATGGTAAAGTACAGCACGACGCATGCATTATTAGTGAGATTCGGGAAAGGCGATCAAAAAGATGGAAATACAGTGGGAAAGGGAATTGATACCGAGAACTAGGAAGTAAAGGGCTTAGATAGATAAGTAATAGTATTGAACTTTGAACTTTGAACTCTGAACTCTGAATTTAGAATACATTTTTTGTTCTCTTTTCATGGTAGCCCTTGTTGATGAAAGTACCGGTCGACATGGTGTGACCGTGTGAGCAATCATGAACCCACTTTGAATGATACCAGTTCAGTACTACTGTACAGAGTAGTAAAAGAATTCGGCGGTGAGATAGTTTAGCTTCGATTAATCATCGGTGGGCTTGACGGCTGATACAAGTGCACTTACTGATAGGCTATTTATTATTGTTTAGAGATGGCATTGATATTAGACAGATGAAATATGAAGGAATATACTATATTAGTACTAGATGGTAGTTTAGGAGGTACCTAGGTACGTACTAGATAACTGTTGAGTATACTAAGTACCTACCTAGTAGGTGCGTAAAGTGCTCATAGGAGTGAATTAGATATACGACTACGTAGTAGCTTCTTGAAATGTGAAGTTTGTTATCGTATTAGATTTTAGAACGTATGCTTCATGTCCCTTTATCAAGGTTATTGGTTTGGCGTTGCTAGTTAATATTTATCGAAAATCGAAGATCAACTGTAAACATCACGCTCTAGATCTCAAAACTCCTCGAAACCCCTTTCAATAAGCTTTTGACATTCCAATCACCCTCATTGCCCCCTCATCGTCTTCACCACATTCATCCCGCTCCCAATCCGCTTCACTATTAGAAGCCTTTTTGCCACTGTTGGTTGATAGACCTAACCATCAATACCTCATCAGCTAGTTCTACAAAACTATCTTCTCCCACCCCTGTGCCTATATAATCATCAGGTGGAAATACAAAATCAAAAAAAGTCCCTTTGATATCTATCCATAAGATGGCTTTTCCAACTTGGCACAACTTCCTTTTCATGTCATAATTCACACGCGAGCTCACTGATGATTTCTGAACCACCTCCGTGCAATCATCTTGTCAAGAAGCACTAGCCTTGATATTGGTAAAGACTTCAACTCAAAAAACTCATGCCACTACCACCCAAGACAGTAAAACTCTACAGCCAGCAGAATCCGTTTGCTTTCCTATTGGAACCCGAATTGCATTTGCTTATCCCCAATGGTAAATCGCAATGTCACCAACAAACACCATCTGCTCAATCTTTAACCTCATCATTAATTTTCCATGAGACTTTAACGAATTATAGAGTGTGAGCTGAGTGCGTTCCGTGTACTCTTCCAACAAACATGTAACCCAATGCGAAGGATTGCAAACCCTTGAAACTAGACGGCCAGTACACATACACGATTCCACCTTCGATACAACGTTGGCTGAGTGAAGGCACCAATCCCTGGGCGTACGTAGTAGACATGGAGTCAACTGAAATCCGCATTTCCACATAAGCACAACACTTCGTACTCGTTAACCACGCGATGGGATTTTTTGATCAGATCATTAAAGGTTTGGATTCTTGAATCCTCTTGTTTTCAATCTTAAAAACGATTAGTCACATTTGTTCATGTTTGAAGACGTGAGAAAAAGGGGTTCATTGATGGAGAGATAGATTGAGAAGAAGGCTGTCTGGGTTGAATGTTCAGATGGTTCAGGATAAAGTTGACGTCAAAGACGAAGTTGGAGGTGAAGATAAAAATGAAGCTGGAGCCTGTAGATGTTGAGAGAGGAACGAGAGTGAAGGAGGGAGGTTCCAGGTTATACTACCTAGGTAGACTTTAACGAACAATTAATTGAGAGTACTCTGTAATTATACTAATGAGGTGGTGAGGTGATGTACTACTAGATTAATACAGATATCTAGAATCTTTGACTTTTGTTTCTGTTATAACAATGATATTACTTTAAAACCAAGAAATTCAACGATTTGATATATCCGTGGATTTATTAACATCCAATATCTACAAGTACACTAAACTGAATTAATTGTTTTCTAAATAAAAGAAATATTCCCAATAATTAGAATGATAAATATGTGCCCCCCGCGTTCATTATTAGATCAATCCACAGCCGCATTGAGCTATCTAATCGTATTATCGTAAGAACTATTCTATTCAGGTACAAAGTGGATGTCTGATCTCACGTCTAAAAGCATGCCATACTACTACTAGACATGTACTACTTACTACTACTACTAGATACGGCCATAGTATCATTTATCGATTGAGGTTAGAACCTCAAAGGTTACCTATCAGGTTAGCAGGTTAGCAGGTTAGCAGGTTAGCTGGCCAGCTAGCTGCTAGTTGGCTAGTTAGCTAGCCAGTCAGTTGGTTGGTTGATGAATACATGTAAGTATACGGAATACGGAGGTAAAAAAGACGGAATAGCTTAGTCTACCCAGGTAACAATAAGAATTCAGAAGATATTCAAACCGCCTACTCCGTACATAGATAGTCTCATAGTCCCTACATTCCATTGAACGAACCTTGAAATCCTCATACGCGATCACTTTCACCGTTGTTTCATCACTCGACGCTTCCTCTTCTTTCTCGTCCTCTTCTCTCATCATTTTCAAGATTCTTTTCTTTTTGATCCAGCGCTTTTCAATCTAAATATCGACCGACAGTGGATCAAACAAGGATTGTAATATCAATCCATCAAGCAACTTGAAGCAAGCAATCAAGGAAGCAGGCATTTCATTACTTCGTTATTACTCTGTGCATTATTAACTACCGACCGACACAGTGCTGGAGTACAGTAGTACAGTAGTACAGTAGTACGATAATGTATTATTGAGTGGGATTGAATCAATGACCAGGGGGTTCCCATTAATCATTTGAACGGATATCGATGCGAATCAAAGAGGGACAAGCCTAGGACCTTTCTTCAAAATTAATCTACATGCTCCCAGAAAGAGGATTGCGAACAACCTTGGAACCTGGAAACCAAAGCATCCATCCATTACTGCGCAGGACCCCAAGACAGCATTGTGCTAATCTGCCTCTACCCTACCCGCACGCACCACCCAAGCGATAGAAAAGAAAAGAAAGAAAGAACGAAAGAAAGAAAGAAAGGAAAAGGAAAAGCGTACGGAGGTCTATATTATTGTCGTTTTTATTATTATTGCTTAGGATTTGTGATACGATACAGTACGGGTTGAAAGGGTAGCTGAAGGCTGTGCAGGGCATACGCTGCATCCGTTGCATACGAGATAATCCCATCAGAACCCTGGATTATTGGGCTCCGAAAGAGGTCATCAGCGTATAACAGGGGGACAATGGCAAGAAAATCTAGCCTACAGCCGCTGACACTGGAACCTAGTACTGGAGGAGGAGGAAGAGGAGGTGGTGGAAGTAGAGGAAATGGCACAGAACTTAACATTAACATTGAACAAAGTCCAAGATCTCCTTTGAGTGCAAAGTCCCCGAAATCGCCGAAATCACCCTTCAGATTCTATACAAAGAAATCACAATTACTGCAACATCAATCACAATCACAATCACAATCCCAATCTTGGGCTCAAGAACAAGAACAAGGACAGCAACAAGAACAAGGACAGCAACAACAACAAGGACAACAACAACAACAACAACGACCTCATCAACAACAACAGCAGCAACAACAACAGCAGCAACAACAACACCACCATCACCACCAACATCAACAATCTCAAAGAGACGAGACTTGTTCTTATTCTTCTTCTTCTTCTTCCGTGCAAGAAAGCGACCAACATATATCAGGAAAAGATCCATTGTTCCCATCCTCAACTGGAATACCAACATCACAAACCCTCCCTTCCTTCGCATCATTTCAATCTTCCACTTCTGGGACTGAGACTGGAGCTGGAGCTGGAACTGGAACTGCAACTGGAGCTGGAACTGCAACGGGAACGGGAACGGGAACGGGAAAAGGAACTGGAACTGGAACTGGAACTGGAACTTCAAATAAGATCGGTGTCAAGGAGAGACCTTCACGTACTGGATTCTTTTCCAATTTTAAAGCATCAAAGAGTGCAAGTAAACTTCAATCATCAGAATCATCATCAGATATATCTCTCAAAGTGAATGTTGTTCAGGACACCTGCAATAATATGTCCAGAGACACAGACCGCCCAGCAATGAGTGGAAAGGTTTCATCGCAGGGCACCTGCACTAAAAGAAGTGGTACGACCCATTACTCTTGTTTCGTCCCTTCCTCTTCAGACAACAATAATAATAATATCGTTGGCTGATGGATTTATGGATTCATGGATTTATGGATTCATGGATTTGTGGATTGATTGTTGATTGTTAATTGTTGATTGTTAATTGTTAATTACCCATATTGAGTGATTCACATAAACTAATAATTCTTATCAAAATAGATTCGGGTTCCATCAAATCATTATCCAGAAAACCTGTGCCGAGTTCATCAAAGTCCGACACTTCACTGTCTGATTCAAATTCCATCAATAATCGAAAGAACAAGCCCAAGCCATTCAGTCTCCTCGGCAGATCAAGATCATTACGAGATGATCAGAGCCCCGCTGAGCCTTCTCCGCCAAAAAATAATTACTTGGACCCCGACACTCCCACACATCATCACACGAGTTCTGCCGCGAGTTCTGTGAAGACTACAACACCCGTGAGAAGCGACGACGATAGGAATTTTAGGGAGATGTCGACTCCAGCCAATATTCGACAACGATCGGAGGATCGCCAACACAGTCGCTCTAGGGATCATCGTGGAAAGGAATCCTCAAAGGAACATGGCAAAGAGAATACAAAGGATGGTGGCAGAACACAATCATCCTTCTCCACAACATTCAAAGAGGCCGGCGGACATGCATTCTTCAACAATATCAAATCGCAAGCAACAAAGGGAGCGGGAGCTATACATAAGAATTTATTTGGCAAGGGAGGAAGAAGTGGTAGCTCTACACATAAGGAACCTTTAGTTGATGATGAGCATTACGTTTTAAAGGTCATCAACAAACCTCTTGTCGAACAAACGCGACTCACCAGAATATCAAAGAGATTGGAGGATTCGAGGGATAAGACTGAATTTTGGATGCCATCTTTCCCATGGAGAGCGATTGACTATTTGAATTACAAAGGCAGTGATGTGGAAGGTCTCTACAGAGTGCCTGGTAGTGGACCACAAATCAAAAAATGGCAGAGGAGATTTGATGAAGGTTTGCAAATCTTATATCAGAAGATGTTTCAAAGGGTCCACTGACACACCGCTAGAAATTGATATTGACCTGTTCGAATGTGAAGATCTTTACGACATCAACATCATTGGCTCAATGCTTAAAGCATGGCTTCGCGAACTCCCCGATGAACTCCTTCCAAAGGCTGCACAAGATCGAATCGCCAGAGAGAGTGTGCGGGCTCTCAGCATGTTCCACAACAACTCGTTGATGAACTTTCCAACCTATCACCATTCAACTATTACCTTCTTTTCGCCATAACTTGCCATTTATCTCTTCTACTCGCCCACTCCGAAAAAAATAAGATGGACTTTAGGAATCTATGTATATGTTTCCAACCTTGTATGAAGATGGACGCATTCTGTTTCAAGTTTCTTGTCTGCGACTGGAGAGATTGTTGGAAGGGGTGCAAAACCGAAGCGGCATACATAGAACAGGAATATATGCTCTTCGATCAGATGCCACCCGGAAGTGCTGGAGGGCAAAGTAGCACCGCCGTCGAAAGCCATGATGAAAGGGCTGTTAGCAGCTCCGACAGCAGTAAACAATCAAGTGTTAGCCTCGAGCATCAGGGCGGAAAACATAGCCATGAGAAGGGACGAAAGACCAGCGGAGAGAAGAATCAACGCAGAAGTCCGGAAAGCGAGAGAGGCCAACGTCAGGGAGAGAATAATCAACGCAGAAGCCCGGATATCGAGAGAGGACAGCGTCAAATAGAGAATAGCCAACGCAGAAGCCCGGACATTGAGAGAGGTCAACGTCAAGTAGAGAATAGCCAACGCAGAAGCCCGGATATCGAGAGAGGTCAACGCCAAGGAGATAGTAACCAACGCAGAAGCCCGGAAAACGAGACAGGCCAACGTCAAGGAGACAATAGCCAACGTAGAAGCCCGGATAGTGAGAGGAGCCAACATCAAGGAGAGAATCATGGGGAGGGTGCCATGAGCCAAAGCAACAGTATGAATAGCATGGACACTGTCAGCACCACTTTGACTGTTATGCAACCGGCTCGAGGCGATCTGAGACCATTGAGTCCCATCAAACCACTATCTCCGATAGGTTTTTGAGACCCTCTACTCAACGTTGAAACATTAAATAACACATGGCTTTCCGATTTTCCCCCAAAAGTCACATCAAAAGATCGCATATCATTATGATTCTACCTCTAAATATTAGGACTTCGCGGGTTTCTTATAAAATGGTATGAACAAAAGATAGCGACGAAAATTGCATTGTCTCAGTTGGTTTTCATTGCTTACGAACTTTGGGGAACGAATGGATTGAATGCATTCTACGAATTTCCTTTAGTACAATCACGGACAAAACGCCGGCGAGATTTATATCTACACACGTTTTGACGTTTTGTCCCTTTCACGCGACACAAGTTTTTCCTTTTCCCATTTCGATGGTTTTACAAAATTTCATACTTGTTTTGTTGAATACCCTCAGCGCAGCATGGTTGAATCTTGACAGCAAAGCATATCAGCACAAAGGACGGGTTTAATAGGGATGGGGTCTGGTATTTGGAAATGGGTAGTGGTACATGGAGTGGATTGTCATTTGTTTTTGAGGAATTATAAGCGTGGGCGTGATGGAGAGAAAAGGATGGAGGCTTTGCATGATTTGTTAAGAAGCAAAGAGATGAGGTTCCGCTTGTCATCTTGTGTTGAATGAGACCTATTAGCTATTAGGTACGAGCGATGTAAGGTGGATGAGGAATTGTTTGTACGATAGTGATAGTATAAGTGGTCAGAGAAGTCGGATCAGAATCAGAGTGAGAGAGCATTGGAAGTTACCAAGAAGAATATCGGAGATCATATGAATGGCAAAAGTCAAAAGATTGTCTTGCCATTCATATCTTCTTGTGGAAGTTGAATTAAAATCAATGCTATGTACTATTATGACTTGAGACTTCTTACATTGGGTGTTGCTGTGATGTAATATGATCCGATGTAATGCGCAACACTTTTCCCTTGCCCCAAAGCAATGATTGTCCTCATAACGCCAATGATACCCATTCCAACGCCATACAATAAAGTCCACCATCGATCCGTCTTCAGTCATATCTACCTGCCCCCATCTTTCTCATCATCAGATCAACATTTCGTTTCGAATAATTTAATCACGCTTTCCTCCATGGTTCTTCCTGTCATTCCTTTCATTCTTCCTCTGCATCCTCTCGTTCCTCCTGACCTTTTCCTTCCTCTCCCGTCTTCCATCATTCTGTCTCTCAGTGCCTTCCTTTCTCTCGCGCTCTTGCTTCTCATTCACCTCCACAATCCAATCATCTTCTCCCTTCTTGTTAATTCCCTTGTATCCCCATTTGGGAACCCATTCACCAGTAGATTCATCATATACGAGCTTCTTCTTGGCCTCGGCAGTCTTGGGCTTGATGCCTTTCTTGGCAGCGAATTTCTGCCATGTGGTTTGAGCGACTGGCGGAGGAAGTGGCTGAGGTATTTTGTTAGTATGGGGTTGCTCCAAAACGTATAGTTGAGATCAGAATCTGCAAATGAGACACCAGGAAGAAAATATCGCATACCTTTTCTCGGGGCAACTTGGTCGCAATTCCTGGCAAACTCAACAAGACTCCATTGGGCGTTGATGCAATAGGGCAGGTGCTTAACAACTGGTTCAATAAAGCTTGTGCGCCATCGCGGGCAGTAGCAGCGAGGTCTGCTTCGAGATTTGCGGGGGTGGTGAGGAGGAGAGGATTGGGGTCTTCGGCGAGGAGGAGACCGAGGTCGAAGGTGTAAGGCGTGGGCTTGTTGACCGTAACGGGGAGTTTGGAGGGCTTTTGGGGGGCGGCTTCGGACATTTTGACTGGGGGATTGTAGGAATAATTGATCTTTTTTTTGGTATTGGGATATCTGAAGTGAGGATTTGACTGAGAAGAATTGAGATAGAGGAAATAAATTTTGGATGGCTGCTTTTGCGGGAGATCCTTGCGCGGCCGCATTTTAGCGCGGGACGCAATGATCCTAGTCGAGAAAGATTTCTGGAGCGAGAGAGGGACGGACGACACGTCGAGTGAGGAATTGGGAACTCCAAAGCCCAGTGTATTATTCGCAGATATGGCGTCCTCGGGATGTTGGAAATGTCTTTCGAGACCGAGCACGTCCCAATTGATACAAGCCAACCATGCCACTTTGCGACTTCCGGTTACCGCTGCGGCTGCAACAGCGGGATTCTCAACAAGTGCTGCGGTGTATAAGAACCCGCTGGGACTTAAACCGAAGGGACCGGGAGCGTTTTCGCAGAATCAGGCGAGGGGTGGAAAGACGTTGAAGATTAAGAAGAAGCCCCCTCCTGTCAGGACGGGAAAACCCCCCGCCGAGGGAGAGAGAAAGGCGTTGAGGAAGAGGATCGTACTGAGTAATACCAATGCGCTGGAGGTGGAGGGTTTGGAGGATCTGGGGCTACAGAATGTTGGGAGCGAGGCGTTGGTAGCTAAGGTGGTGGGGTTGAGTGGGAGTACGGTGGATAGTTTGAGAGCGAGTGAGGCATTCAAAATCACGCAGGGGTGGAATTTGTTTCGGAGGCCTGCGATCTTGATTAGGAATGAGGGTGTTATCTGTGTGAAGGCATTAGAGGAAGCGGAGGCAGAGAAAAAGACAGAGAGACTGGTGATTGATGGTGGGAGAGTTTCAGGCAAGAGCTTGATGCTCTTACATGCTATGGCTTCGGCTTTTGTTAAGGGATGGATTGTTTTGAATATTGCGGATAGTATGTTGTTACTTGTTTTCTACGGATTGGATCATGCTAATAAAAATCATAGCTCAAGAACTTGTCAATGCTTGCACCGAATATTCACCCATGCCTGATACAACACCCACTCTCTTCTCTCAAAACATATACACTGCAGCCTGGCTAGGACGTATCGGCAAAGCCAACGAAGCTATCCTTGATAAACTCCAATTATCACAAACACATAGCCTCCCCATTCCTCTTCAAGAGAATATTTCATTACTACGACTTTGCGAACTCGGATCTCGCGAAATTGAGCACTCTTGGCCAATTTTCCAAGCATTCTGGAAAGAAATCACGGCTGCAGATCGACCCCCAGTTCTCATGTCTGTAGATGGACTCCAATGGATCATGAAAGACAGTCTTTACCGAAACGCAGATTTCGATTTAATTCATGCTCATGATCTAGCTATCGTCAACCATTTCGTCCAATATCTTTCTGGTGAGAAATCCTTACCGAACGGAGGTGCGGTTATTGCAGCCACATCACGTAGCCACGCACCAATATCCAGATCCACAGATCTAGCTATCTTGCAACAATTAAATCGACAAGCAGAGGAAGAAGTTACAGAGCGCGATCCTTTTGAGAAAAAGTATGACGAGAGAGCAGACAAAGCGTTACAGAAAGTGCAAGTCATGTGGTTGAACGGATTAAGCAAGATTGAAGCAAGAGCTTTGATGGAGTACTGGGCACAAAGTGGTGTTTTGAGACAGAGAGTTGATGAAAAGACCGTCGCCGAAAAGTGGGCATTGGCTGGCAACGGAGTGGTAGGAGAATTGGAGAGAGGTGCCTTGAGAATGAGGATTTAGATGCCGGACGAATTAAGATAAACTAGGCACATATGTACAATTATGAAGCTGGTGTGAATAGCCCCTAGATGAATGGATGGACGAATGCTGGTTCCTAGTTACAGTAGAATTGTATATTTTTTGCCTCCAAGTGGGGTGTTGGTCTAGTTCCTCACACCCCTAGTCCCGGATGGATGCGGCTTTTCTGATGTAAAGTATACTCTGTGAAGGTGCGCCCTCCGTCAACGCAAGTACCGATCTTTCGTGGAGAAATGGGGGGATTTCGTCACAGTGATAGTATAGTACCGTTGATGCAGCCGTCTCCTGACCTGCGCTTGAGAGCATACTCTTTGGGTGTCTTTGTATGCTATGTTATCACATAGGGTATAATTATCTGAGTATCTATCCATCTATCTATTTGTTTATCTATTTGTTTATCTATCTATCTATCTATCTATCTATCTATCTATCTATCTATCTATCTATCTATCTATCTATCTATCTATCTATCTATCTATCTATCTATTCCATGATTTTTGCTATGATATTACAGCTGCTTGTCTTTGTCACGGATTGATATTGATACTTTGACGGGGGGCTACCTCATGATGAATGCTACTTTTCAGTTTTGGGATGTGGGATGTGGGATGTGGGATCTTAGAGCTTTTTCTTTTGGATGTAAGTAGGTAGTAGCTAGGTAGGTGATTGATGCTCCACACTCGAACGGGCAGATGATTCACGGGGATTATCGTGATGGAATGCGTAATAGGCAGCGATTCCATGCGGATATGAAAAGATACTTTGAGTGACGAATTTCAATCTTGCGAGCGGGGGGGGTTTTTTCTTTTTGGATGCGTCTTCGGAATTTATATGGGTAGATGGGGATGTGGATTTGGATTTGTTTTTGGATATGAATCTGGTAACGAAAGGTGTGGGACCAGGTGGATTTTAAGGTTATGTTATTGTTCGTCGTTTGCTTTTTGTTTTTTTTTTTCTAGGGAGATGGGATTAGATTTGGTTCGGTGTTTGGGTGTATCATTTTCGGGATGGGAGATGAGGAATGGTGGATGGGGGATTATAAAGTCGTAAATGGCCGGGCAAGGTTAATTCTCCCTGTTATATCCATAGTCGTGGATTGATTTTGTGGTGGCGTTGAAAAGGAATAGGGGAATAGGAGATTGTTTAGCGGGTGTAGTGGGCTGGAATATTGGTGCTCGCTTGTGTGGGTTCTTGGAGGATACTTGGTTTGTTTTGTTTCTTGTGGGTGGTGAGTTGTTGAGAGATAGGTATACGATTTAGCGATATATGGCCAGTGCTATATGGCGGAAGAGGGGAAAAGACGCATTTCCGTAGGTGTAAGTCAAGGAATCGGTGAAATTATAGGGGAATATATTCCCGTGAAGATCTCAACTCAAGAACATGAGAAGTGTTAGTCGAAATGGATTTCGATGGCATCTGTTCATCTGCTCTGCTCTGCTCTACTTTCCCAGTTTATAATAGAAGAAGCAAAACCCCTATCAAAGAACTTTCAACTTTCATCTCAGATACATGCGTACATTATACAGATGAAAGATCGCAGCACATAAAGTCGAATAGAATAGACTACCTGCAAAATCTCCTGATCCCAATTTAGCTCAGCTCTGCTCAGTACAATAATTGGGCACGAAACTGCAACAAATAGCAGCACAAATGAAAATAGATGAATAACCTTACCTAGGGTTAGGGTTACTCGAGCTTTACAAATCTCAAAAGGAGCTGCAAAGTGGTGGTTTATATGCAGAGAAAAATACGATACTGTGGAACGCGCAAAGCACTCTACGATGCACTTCAGAACACAACCTTCACCAAATGAACTGCGGAGCAAATTCGCACTTATAGATGATTCCAAATTTACGTTTCGTTTTGGCGTTATTTTGCGGATTATCAAGAAGCATGGTATCATATCTCCAAGTACATCTAAGGCTGAGTTACATCCAACCAACCTAAATTGAAGCTCAATTCAGCGTTGGGCCTAATCCAGCTCTCGATGCGAATCAACCTCCCCAATTTTTCGCACAAGGCTACGATCCTTCCACTGGTGCCTATGCAACTCCAATCGAGACTAGGCTAAGCGTGGATGGAAGGAGAGACAAAGCTCTGGATACAAGAACTTGAAAAAACACCAGTAGCACCTCCACCCCACAGCACTATCCCTGCAGCATCCCAAGGCAAGGACGAGGATATCGGAGCAATGATACCAATTACATCGATCGAAGTTGACAGTACACTAGTTACATCATTCGGAACGACCATCAACAGAAAGGATACACTTGCAGGGTTAGCAGATAAAGCTTTTGCACATGCTTCAACTGCTGGTTCGAATCCGACTGGTTTACGCTACAATGAGCACGAATTTCACGGAGCTAAGCTCGATTCTGAAGCTGCAAAGAAGTCAACTGCTGGATATCGACAATATCTTGCCTACGAGAAGCTTACCAATTCCGAGCTCGATAATCCCACGGCAGGTAATGCTAATATTACTTTTGGTATCCGGCAGGCTCTATCAATTGGTTCTGGTACGGTCAATAGCCCCCTCAGAATCGTCGAATTTCACATCCTGGAATCTGACACACCATTTCTAATGAGTCTTGCCAAATGGAGAGACTCGGTGTTCCTCTCAATGATATTCTATATCCGGTGGTGCTCCGATACAGTGTTTCTATATCCCAATATCCGGTTGTGCGCAAATTTGGTCATCCCTTCCTTCGGTGAATGACCAATTCCTGCTTGTACCCCCCCTTTTGTCTGACACAATATGCTTTCTTACGAAAACTGAGCTCAAGTATCTACATCACGGATTAAACATTTGACCGAATTTTGTGCCGACTGTCAAAGGTACAGCAGATCACTTCGCAGATTCAAGTTTACCCTTCATGATGATGCCGATTTCAATTACTTTATCTACATCAATATCATGTATATTGACGAAAATCCAATATATATTGTACATTATCGATGAGGCTACGCGTTTCCAGGCTGCCAAATGGCTTAATAATACATCTGCGAAGCACGTCTGGAATATGTTGAAATACTGTTGGATCGACGTTTATATCGGTCCCCCGGATCAAGTTACTCATGATGCTGCCGCATAATTAATTAGTAAGAAATTCCAGCGATACGCTGCGTCCCTGGCAATCAGCATTCAGGCAGTCTCTATTGAAGCATATTGGTCAAGTGGTTTAGTCAGGAGATATCATACAATGATTTGACAACTTTACAACACCTTCACCACCGACCTCGAACATAAGATTGTTGTAGATAACTTTGAAAGCTGTGAATGATACAGCAGGACCTGATGGTTTGGTATCAAATTTGTTGGTATTCGGAGATTACCCATGTGCGAGTTTCAGCCCTCATCTCCAACCATTGTACGGCGAGCTATAATAATCGAAACGGTGATGAAAAGAAGCTGCGAAATCAGATACAGAACGTTGAATTATAGATATATTGCGATAGCGCAATGATCCGGCAAGGATACCAGGACATGATCTCCCCTTTATTTCAGAAGTCATGGTATATAAGTAATCAGATGTTGGTGATTCGCACCTTGTTATCAGCGATTTCCTCTTGCTGTTTTGTATCTGCTTCTACTCGCTTATTCTTGAGACCAAGGTTCGACCTTATTCATCAGCTTAATGAATGTGTCGTCTTCATATAAATTCATAAGCTTTGCCAATTTCTCTTCAGATGCCGCTCCGATCCATTTCACATGAGCGGCATCGTAGAAGTCGATGTAGGTCGCTATCAATTGTTAATATTTTTGAAGTACAAGACATGAGACTCGGACTATTGACAACTTACGTTCGCCCTTCCCGTCATCATGAAGCATCCTCTCCCTCAAATCTGCCCATTGCACTTTCAAGTCTTCAAGTATAGCAGCTTCCCCACCACCTCTCACCTCGGTAACATCCTTTAAGTCGCATCCCAAGAAGCTTTCCCTGGTCGTCTTGAAGTATTCACGCGATCCGTCTTCCTTATCAAGAGCCTTTTCATACACGTCTTTTACAATCCACCTGAAAATAGCCCTCATTATAAACTGAGCGCCAGAGGCATCATACTCGTCTACCTTATCCACGAGCTTCAAATCCCTATATCCGTCTTTCTCCGTGAACCTCTCATTCAGCAGCTTGGCTATTGGTGTAGAATCGTTCAGGGCCCGATGCGGTGGCTGGAGAATCTCGACAATTGGGACCGTCGCGCCGATATCAGTCATGTCTGGGAAAAGCCTTTCGCATAGTGGTTTGATGCCAGGATATGAAACCTTCACTGTGGTGTATGGTATTCCTTTATAATTCAAAGCAAATCTTGTGAACCAGCATGAAGGTGACCAAGCTTTTGGACCGGAGAGATCATAAAAACGTACAAGTGGCTCGACGCTGGACATGATGAAAATTTGTCTTGCAGACCTATAGGGGTGAGAGGATGAGAAGGGAGAGGAGGGACATTTTGATGATCTTATGTATAGATCGATTCGGCGACCAAGGGCATGTTCCTCGGCCTAGTTGCTCGGAAAGGCTGGTAGATAGATCCGCATGCATTGTTCATGCAGGGTTTAGTGCGAGACGCGCAACTTAGCGGACTTGATAAGATATTCTATGCAACTTCGCGGCGCAGCAGCAGGCAGGATTTGCTCAGAGAACGAAAGGGTAAGCTACTTCACAACAGTCCCTACGGTACTAACATGTTGGGGAAAGTATAGCAGTTCTACTGATGTCTATTTTGGACCATATTTTACATAAAAAGTAGTATAATTGTCAGGATAATCACATGACGCACTGGGCTTCGCGCTAACGCCTCGGCATTCTATGTAGTCATCATTCTACGACCACCTTTGAGATAGGGATCCTTAGAGCAATAACAACGTATTAAACGGATACTATTATTGTCTTTCACCTTACACCAGAGTGCTCAGGTGATACCAACAATAACCTTTCATACTTATCAATCATTAGCTTCTAACCTTACTAGTTAATTTTTTCAATCTGTCATTCCTTCGATCCCTTTTCAACTTCCTCTCAACTCTCCAACTTCGCTTTCACTTCAACAGATATAGTAGATGAATTAAATGTAATAAGCAATCTCGCCCCTTCTTATTTTGCTCTATTTATCCCGATAACATGAGTCGGTATTTTATCGAAATAAGATATTGCATTTTCTACTTCGTCTTCGCCCCTTTATCTTATTTCGCCTTTTCATTCCTCATACCTTAGTACTTACTAATTGAGAGTTCGTCTAGATTACATAAGACTTGCTTTGAGATTTAGAGATTTCGTCTCGTTGAAAAGTTAAATTCCCCAATGATTGGGCTATAGATCAATAACCTAGCTACTCCCAGAATCGCGGTACCCTAGAGAGTCGAGAAGGCCACATCCGTCTTCACTCAAGATTCGCGACGGCAAGCAATCGCGCGCACGATGCTGCTTCCGAGCAGCGTCTAAGCAGCAAAATTGGCATTCGTTCTGTGATAATCTTCTAGCTAACTTCATCTGGACGTTCGAAAGGAGTGTCATCAACAGCTGCGCAACAGGGAGACGTCACTCCAAACCCTGAGATCTGAATTCACCGCCACAGTCCTCCGCCATGGCTCATAGCCTACCCACATAGCCCTCATCCTCGTCTCTCATCTCTTATCTCTCACCATGTGACTAGCGCCAGAGTGAGCTTACTTGCTCTTATCAGTGGATGTGCTCTGGATATGATGGATTAGTCTATATCACTCTCCAAGTTACGGGATTGAATTAAAAAACGTGCTGTAGGGTGGATTAGTATCCTCTTCTCACTGGGCCTTTCTGCAACATTGATATCGGGAGCAGTCGGAAACATCCTATAAAGAGGATGAACGTTCTCTCAACGTTTGGTCTTGTCGCCGATATCAGAGGAAGTGGTGAACATTCTATGAGGGGGATAAATATCCTCTTCTCGCTTGCTCATGGGGTTGTTCACGTTTGGTACAGGAGCAGATATACTAACAGTGGCACGAGTGACCACAAACGCCATGCTCAATCATGAGAAATGCATACTGATCGACGGTTTGGATGGTGCCGTGGAAACGCCAGATTGTGATAACATCTGTCGATGAAGAATATTATTCGATAATCTCCGAAAAAAAGTACATCTCATCTATGTATCGAGGCAGGACTTCATTCTTTGCAGCATGAGATTTTGTGATACGAATCCTTCGGTCGAGAAGCTGTCGATGAGTGGTATTCCGAGAGCGTCACAGCAATTCTCATTGATCATTAGTGCTGCGAGATTGTATTCATGTTGTCGCATCGCGAGCGCCCTGCTAGCTAGAAATCCAAAAACGCGGCGCCATGCCCCTCACTTGGCACGAATATCTTGAATCTGGTCTATATCTTCCGGGATACGCGGCAGAAGTATCTGTAGTATCATATCCACCTCTCCTCAATATTTGTTGCATGATCCGCGCCGCCTTCTACAGGCAATTGTTAATGATTGCACAGTACCATAGCTAGCGCCGCTGCCTCTGCCCTGGCATCGTCCGAACTTTGCAAAGAATCAACGAGCGGGAACTTCAATGCGGCGAGTTATGCATCGGCGAACCGAGCACTTTCGCAGCGCGCGGGCTTTGGTCTAGCGCTAAGCAGTCTGCAGAAGTATGCTGCAGGCTCCTGAGGTCCTTACCCGCACTTCAAGTGGCGCACGCAGCCCTACCCTCTCCCCCTTCTCTGCAGCCAACCCCCCCCCCCACTTTCATCTTCATGGAACATCGCCCAGAACTTCACCTGCATTCCATCCCGTACGCATGCCCCGTCCGAAAACGTAACCCCCCCCCCTCCCCGCCCGCCTGCGAGCACGAATCACAAGCTGCCCGGGTACAATCCCATCTATTCCATCTATACCATTCTGCGTTTCTGCCGTGACGACTCTGACAACCGTTCTACCAATCTCGATCTTCCGCGCCGAGATACCGTGTAAATGTTTGACATCCGGATTGGAGATTGTGAGTTTGTTGGAAGCTTTCTATTGCATGTATTTTTCGGTGATACGTTTTGGGTGGGACTTGTAGAGTTGTTGGATTGGGGGTTTGACTATTTTGCATTAATCTATTGTAGATGGGTTGTATCTTGTCGCTATAATTACCAAACTGCCGTTTATATTCTGTAGAATGGGATTGGGTTGTACGTTGGTGGTACAGTTAATTGGTGGTACAGTTAATTGGTGTTTGGATTGGAGTGATCAGTTTGTAGAATTTTGGGTGAAGGGGGGATGAAGAATGGTAGGCTGTTGGGATTGGGATTGGGATTGGAGAGATGTATTACTTGTGTGGCATATAAGAAAGTGATGTATGCATTCCAAGTCTCGGGTATTCATTGTGGTATTGATTTTCATTGTGATTCTGGTCGTGCTCGTGATATGATACAATGCTAGTAATCGACGGGTATAAGACATACATACAAACCAAGGATACATGAAAATGGAATGCAAGAGCTCCAAACACGAACGCGAACGCCGACAGAATACCACCGATACCCCCACGAACACTTGCAAAGATCCGCATCTCCATCCCAACATCCATTTCACGCCGAGAAACTCCCCCTAGAGAACAAAATCATCAGACATCAAATCCACCCCGCCAGATCCGCATCATCCTCAAAACTCGCCGAACATACACTCTCAGAATAAACGCTCACACTGTACAAACTCGCACTATACACGTCCCCAACCCCACCCCCGACCCCACACCCCCGCAACACTTCCGACCACTCTCCTCTGCCCTGCGCCACATATCCATAATCCAATATCACATCGTCGACACTACTCAGCAAACTCTCCAGGCACTCCAAGCCTCCCCGCGAAGAATTTGGAGTCCCCAAATCGCTCAATTCTTGATATTCGATCTTGGTATCGCCTTTTGCTCCGCACCCTGCTCGTAGACGTGCATGTGTCTCACCTCGGCGATGATCACGCCTTGAGATCGTGCTTGCGCTACAACTGTCCCCGTCCCTCCATCTGAATCTTAATTTCCCCCGGATATCCTCCCATCCGCCCACCCTTCCCCACAGCCAGTTTTTCTCGCACTCCCTCTCGAATATATCTTCCAACCCTATTTCTTCTTCTTCGGTGGGATCCAGAAATCCATGCGTCTTGGTGCCCTCGTTGGCATCCCTCCACTTTTCTATCGAGTCGCCAAGGCTCTTTGATTTAATCGATGAGGAACGTTTACTGGATGCAAATAGCTTCTCTTTTTCGAAGATGATCTCGATACTCATCAACCCCTCCATCTCCAAAAGTGCATTGACGAAATGATTATCCCCTAATAATTCACACCAGGCGGGAAATTCTAGTGCTAGATAGCGTATCCTATGTAAGTTCCTCGAATATAGAATATGGTTTCCGAGATCGGGGTAGAGGGTGTGAGATGAAAGGAATAGAGTATCGTGTGTGTAATCTATGTATGCGTATGGATTTGAAGGGAGGTAGTATGGCTGAGCGAAGGCGAGGGAGGTGAGGTGGTAGAGGGCGAGGCGGCGGGAGAGACGGTGTATGCTAAGAGCTATTGGGAGGGAAGTGTTGGTTTTAAATCTCGGGAGGATGTCTTGCTCCTGTTGTGTGGGCGCGGTGGTTGAAGTGGATGAGGAAAATTGAGGGGTACGGGCTGTATATTGATATATTTCTATAATTTGTGGTCCTGGTAATGTATGCTTCCAAATATTTCTCTGGATGTCCAATGGCAACGAACCAAAATGAGGAAACGAAGTTAGAGGTTCCCATTTATTATTTGAGGACTGGTTCGGTGTTATATCAGATGTCGGTGATGAGAAAGAAAATTTGGACGAGATACTAGAAGAGCGAGAGTATGATAACGAAGGTGGGTGACTTGAAGAGAGATTTCGAGATTTTAAAGGTAAAGAAATGGGGTTGGGTCGCTCATCTTCTGGTGTAATTGGATATGTAAATATACCATAGTCATGAGGTGGTTTGACGGCGGATTTGGGAGTACTGTACTCAAAAGGACTATAGACAGAGACTGAACCCGGAGATGGCATGAATGGATCGCTAAGATCTATTCCGGGGAAATTGAAGTCTGACATTTTATAGAGTATGGGATTATAATTCCTTGATTTCGATATATGAATAGAATAGGAGAAGTTTGAAGCAAGAAACGTCTGCAGTTCAAGAAATACTGCAGATTTGAACACTAAGGAAAAAGAAGAAGAAGAAGAAGAAGAAGAAGAAACGAACGATTGCACTCAAAATTCCTCACCAAAACACATCGATAATTTCAAGACAGAGATCGGACAAGATGAGATGAGAAAAGAATTCGTTTCTTCTCGAGCTGAATTCAGGATGAGTAAGTAACTGGAACCTTAGAAGACTTCTTATTGTAGCCAAGAAAGCACACGGTATACTATATTTAGGTGAGAGACTCAGCTCAACTCATTGCACTGCAATGATCATCTGTCATCTAGTAAGACTAAGCTCGGTGATGTCAAAAAATAAGGGATACCAAAAAAAGATGAGAGACGAGAGACGGGAAGAAACACCAACACATCAAACATGATGACAACAAATCAAGACATAACCTTAAAGTTAGCCATACGGACCCTAAGATTACGAATGAAGTAAGGTTAACGACAAAGGACCGTATGTACCGTATGTACCGTATGTGCCCTGCGCCGGATGCATATGTACTGGCGGTACTATCTATGTCCTTAGATATGTAGGTGCTTGTTAGATAGCTTATAAGTACTACTCATGTTCCCTCGAAGGATTGTTGGTGAGATTGTGGCTGAGATTCGCTGCGACCCTGTTAGATCGGTAATCGTTTGACGTTGGATGCAATAGAAGACAAGACAGGACAAGACGAGTAAAGTAAAGCCATTGAATTGAGTAGGATGCCAGTGGATGCACATTGTATCTCCACTAGTTCTATCCGGTTACCACCGCCATAAGAAGGTAGGAAGTTACTAGGAACTAGGAAGAGTGGTGACTTAATCGATTGATGTCATCACCATCAGCAAAAAACACGAGAAACATAACCATTCAGGCCAAGCGAGATGTTTCTCAACATGTGATTTATGTAAGTTGGTTGAGGTTTTGTTGCATATCGGAAGAAGAGGGCATTATTTAGATAAGATGTGTGTATGTTATATATATCCACCTTAGTCTATTTGACTATGTTTCTGATCTGCTAAGCATACCTAGGTATTCGTATTTTGCTTATGTTATATTGGGTATGCTAATTATGCTATGTTATGTTGTGTTTGCTATATTATGGATGTTATGTTATGTTGAGTTATCCATGGATGTTGTCGTCATCATTGTTGTGCCTCTTTTTGTAATTGTTCATTGTTCATTGTTGGAGTCTGAGATGATTTATGATGATCAGCATTATGACAATTGCGGCACATGTTCATACCGACCGAGACTTCCGGGTTTCTTGTAAGGTTAGCAAGAGTAGAACTATCATATATATATATAACCTATATGTATGTATATATGTATGTATATACATCCATATCTATTTATCGATCCATCGATCCATCGATCTACAGTATTTATCTATCTAGCAGTAGGTGTTCAAGGTCGTCTAATTATAAGGTTAAGGTTACTAAGCAATTCTTTTCAAATCAAAGATGATACTCAACTTGATACTCGGTATCTAAAATACAAATCAAGACGACTATATAGATAGGTAGGTGTCTAGAAAATACATATTTATATTCCTTCTACCCCTCAATCACTATTCAAGCGTTAATAAGATATCATAACATCACAACATCATAACATCACAACATCATAACATCACAACATCAATTCGTCACACACATCTAAGCACCTACTCACGTGATATTATATTCATCTGTATTTTAGACCTGTTCCACTCATCCATCTACCACTGTATCTGCATCACCCACCCACCCACCTACCACTACTGTATCGTATCTTATCTAGATCCCAACCGATAAACAGATAATCTTGTTTTTGCGACATGCAACAAAAGCAGGACATAACACCCATTTAAGCTCAAAGTCCGAGACTTTAAATCAGAAGTCCGGAGGGGAAGACGAACAGAATTTGAGTTTGGGTTTGGGGGCTGAATTTGGTTAAATTTCGGTTGGAGATGATGCGGGAATGCATGTACGTTGTAACCTTACGGAGTAGGTCACTGGTGGGTTATGTGTTGGTGCGTGATCATCGGTGGTAGCCACTGGTAGGGAACCTTAACCATAACCTAGGTACCTACCTTACTTATATTCAGCTTGAGACCAAGTTGGATAATCTTAGGTTAGAACTAACCAAGTCTTTCCGAGCTTATACAAGTATCTGTTTGATTGTAGGATACCACCTCTCTCTCTTTCTCACCAGCGCCCTTGGTATAGTATGGGCATGACTTCTGTTCATCATCAATAGCCACCTACTCGAGACAGATATTCGCAAAGGGAATTACACTGCCGAGATTAATGTCAACATGAGCCTTGCATATCCGAATAAATTCACACAAGTTCACGGTCCCGAAATAAGTATTCTGTGGCGACCACAACATCATCGAAAGGTACAACGCGTGAAGATGGATACTCTACCGATGATCCAGATAGCATCCCGACAGATGAATGGTACTCTGATTCCGGGGATTGTGGTTGATGCAGATGTGCGTCGCCGCAGATGATAACCCTATATATGAAGTCCAGATGTTGAAGATCCTCGAGGCTTCAACGTCTATTCTAGATCTGGCACTGCTATATATAGACTATAGGTACAGCAAGTGCTGAGCCATATCCGTCAATCTAAATCAAGCAACACATTATCGATTGGGAGATATCAAGTCATCATGGCATTTGTAATAATTCCTAGCATTTGAAATTGATCTGTTGGTTATGAGCTCTATCACGAAAGAGGAGTTGCAATTGTAGTTACATACACGTTAAGCAGGTAACCTTAAAACACTAAAACGAATCTGTCTTGATGATCTGATATCACTCGACACCAATTTGATTTGGTTTTCATATCGAAAATATGACGATGTGATAATGCTTTTCATATCCACGTTTTTAGGTGGTCTCAACACTTTTTTCATCTCGATAACAAGTGAACTGATTCCTTCCCCGAAAACTCAAATTCTCTCCTTACGCAAACTCTGATCGACCGTTTTCTAGTGCTGCATCTCTCATTCTCTGTATTGAGCTTTGGTAATACTGAATGTATCATGTCGAAAAGTATCTTTTTCTTCGAAATCGATATGAAACGTAGAAAGATCATTGAATAGGATCTCGATATCGTGATGGAAGAATTTTGTGCACACACATCCTGCCATAGGCGCCCAAGCTGGGTTTTCTAACACCAATCAAAAGGTGCTCTAATGTGTTTCAGTCACCCCAGACATTGGCGACAAGTCATCCCGCCACCTTCCTCAAAGCAAAGACAATCCGCTCAAGGCAACGGAAGATTGGCTTCCTCGGAGCTCAACAACTCCTCCAACTCGAAAGCCCCAATGTTGTAGGTCCGCACAACCCATTGAAACACAGGCCAATAAACCTCCCTCAGCCCCTCATTCGAGGACCCCACGCTCGTACTCCTCCAAACATACACCAAGCAGTCCACCGAGCCATGCCGAAAATGGCCATAACGCCCCCGAATCCGTCTCTCAATATAGGCCCGGCACTCTGGCACCTCCCACCGATCCGCCACGAGCCACGCCCGAATCAACGCCATATCCTCCCCATTCATCAGCCGATGGCGGTCCGCGCGCGTGAAGTACGACGCGGGAATCAGAAGCCCTTCTTCGCCCAGCAGCGGATCGATCTTCTTCCGATTAAACCATTGGATCAGAAAGGCGAATGCGAGCCGGTGACCCGCGGCCTCGACCCGGTAGACTTGCACCCCGTCTTCGTATTCCACGTCGTGGTTGAGCACGACGTTGAGGATGGGGGAGTGGTGACAGAGAAGCTGTTTGTTCACGCAGAATCTTGTTTGTGTGGGTTCGCGTCCGAGGATCAGGATGAGACAGGTGTTGGTGAGGCTTTGATTCGTTAGGTTTTGATGTCGAGGGCTTTGGGGGGGAGTTGGGAGAGGGGTATACGTACTCTGTCCTGAATTCACCTTCCCGGACGGCGGCCAAGGCGGGCGCGCATGCATGCCCGTTATATTCCATCGGCTCTTCGGCTTCCTCGCGTTCTTGTCCTTGTTCCTGTCCCTGTTCCAGATCTATCCCGCGTGTTGATATCAAATCCCCATCTCCATACTCCGACGGTTCTCGCGATAGATAACTGAAATAGCTTCCTCCGGACGAATAGCCATCGTCTGATAGACTCATGGCGTTGGGATAGTGGGCCATTTTGCTTCTTCGCAATTGTCAAGCCCCAGGATCCGATGTTGTTGTTATTGTTGTGCGGGTAATTTTTACTTTTACCACGAGATTGTGATGATCGTTTCGTTTCGTTTCGTTGATGAATTATTTGGGGTTGGGATTGGGGCTGGGCTTGTCTTTACCCTTTGTCCATGGGTAGTCGTAGATAAATATAGACGTAGATGTAGATGTAGATGTACAAGTACAAGTACCAATACAAGTACAAGTACAAGTACAAGTAGACACCAAAGCTACGGCAAAAGCGACATATCAAAATACCACCCAACCTACCACATCCACGCGCCCGCATCCTCAACCTCTCAGCTCAACCATCCACCCACCCAACCATCCACCCACCCATCCATTCATCCACTACAGCAGCGCAAACAACCTCCATCCATTTCCAAATTTCCCACACCGTATCTCCATCGACCCACCGGAGTCAGGGCCCCGACAGCATTGCTTGCTTGCTTGCTTGCTTGCCCGGCCGCCCGCCCCTTCACGGTGCTGTGTAGAGATCCGCGGACTGACGTGCGCGCGGAAACACAGGGTGGATATTCAGGCTGTTTATTTGCATGTCGTGCAGCAACGTCAACGTCAACAGGCCAGACACCAAATCGGCAAGATCGATCGATCAATCTGTCCGCACATAATCCAACAGCTAGATAGGTCAACGGGGATATCGTCGACAAGCTAGTGTTGGCCACGTCGTGGTGATTTATGATCTGCTTGGGAGGTAGGGATTGAGTGTCACTAGATAGATAGATAGATAGATAGATACAGAGATACAGATATACAAGATTTCGATGCACGATTCACGATTCACGATCCACGACTGCAAGTACAAGAATTCGATGGACGAGCAAGCAAACAGAAGATGGGGATGTGTAGGTAGGTACCCAGGTGTGTACTCCCAACCCACCCATCCATCTATCTATCAACATCCAAGCCAGTAAAAATGGCACGCACCATCACCAATGTCACAAAAACAATGAACAAAACCTAGGTACCTACCTAGTATTCCTTCGGTTCAGTAGGTTGAACGTCGTGGTGTGATGTTATGTGAATTTCATCGCTTCTTATCTATATACACCCGTGTCCCTATGGGTTCCGTGCTCATACCCATCATATCGCATCACATCACATCTATCGGTCACTTGCCTGTTACCACCAGGCTTATGGACAAAATATACTCATATACAACAACTTCCACCTTCCACCTTCCATCTTCCATCTTCCATCTATTCAATAGACACACACATATACACCGACACAAAATTAGGAAAAGAAGATGAAAAAGGAAGAGAAAGACGAGAAAAATCCTATTCTTCCTTTCTGTGAAATCCAAACTCCATCCAGACTACCATCCATCCATCCATTCATCATGCAAATCTTTAAATTGAAAATGAACAAGAAAAAGAAAACCAAACGGATATCATATCTGCATGCCAAACTCAAAGCCGGCAGTCTTCCTCGCGAATCAATATGCACAATTCCCGGTACTGCCCACCCATCTCCAGTCAAATCCCATTATTATGCACAAGCAACGCTGTTCGTCATATGTCCCCTCGAAGCGCTTGCCTCTCCTCTCCATTGCTCCACTTCCCCACTCCTCTTACGCCTACATCATCACCCAATCCCCTTGATCAATTGAAAGACCCATAACTTTTAAAGTCATACCCATTCGTAATTCTATCCTTCCCCTTCTTAGCAAACTCCTTCCCAGCACTTCTCGAACTCTTTGTATTTCTATTTGCCTTGCCAAGCACCACGCTTCCCCCCTTGCCTTTTCCTACCCCACCATTAACCGAGATTTGCGAACTTTGAGGTAAACTATTTTGACTGGCACTCATTCCACTTTGATGAAGCTGAGCCATTAATGATCTTCTCGCTTGCTCCATTGCTGCGGCATCACCAGAATCACTATCAGAATCCGAATCCGAATCACTGCCTGCGTCTTTAATTTTCTTAGCTGTCTGAGCCACCAAACTATTACCCTGACCAGAAGGAGGTATGATTTGTGAGCTTGCTGGAATTGGAATATCATCATCATCAGAACTATCATCACTATCACTGTCCTCTTCGGACTCCGACTCCGAGAACTCTTTATTAAACATTTGAGATGAAAGCTGTGATTTGGATTTGGCGAATTGACCATTTGGCAAAGGTTTAGGTTTAAACAAGGCAGCTTTTTGGCTATTAAGGGACGATAAACTCGCACCGAAACTGAATGTTGGTGGTTTGATACTTGGCTTCTTGGCTGGTGAAGAAAATGATGGACCTTGGACTTCGAAAATATCAGATGTTAGTTGTAGGTCAACTTCATCTTGGGTATTATCCCCATCGCTGCTAGAACTCTTACGTTGATTTGTGGTCTTTACAGGAGAGACCAAATTTCGCCGAGTATGGCTTGGCAGTTCCGGACTGGACCTTTGTGCTGGGGCATCTGGCATTTCCACATCCTCATCCTTACGCTCCTCGTTATCGTTATCACTATCATCTTCCGAACTTTCTTGGGTCTCTTTTATTTCTGTTTTGATTTTTATATCAGTCTCCTTTTCGGTGGTATCATCTGTTGACTCTTCATCGGAAGAATCATCCTCGGATGAAGAAGAATCCGAATCCGAGGTTTGATTAAGCTCATTTTGAGATTTGCGCTCATCGCCAGATGGTGCGTTAGAATGGAAGACAACTGGTGATCGGCTCTCACGTGGTGATGATTGATTTTCGCCCATTTCTACATCCTCATCAGATCGAGCGATGTTATTTAGCTCAGCTCGTAGGGTTTGAGGACTGGTAGACTTGTTTGGTTCTGGCTTGATTGCAACCTCTTCTTCAGAATCGGAATCTTCCGAGTCGGAACCATCAGAGCTTGGAGGAAGTGGCACTTCTGCAGGCTTTACTGGTGACTTTGTTTTTTCTAAAGATAATGTTAGCTTGTGCTCCTTCCACTATCATATTGACAAGTGACCACAAAGACGAGAAGATGAGTATCGTAAGGAGCATCGTCCTAGATTTCTACACAATGCTTACATACCTTTGGCAGGTATTGATCGATCGGGCGTTGAAGCAACAGTTCTTCTTGGTTCTGGTGTAACAGTTTTTTTCGGCAAGATTTTCGGCTCAGTCGAATTTTTTTGGAGTACCGGTGGAGGGATGGGTTTAGGCGTTGCAGATCGTGCCTTGGAACCTGCCCTAGCTGCTACTAATGGGGGTTGGTTCATAGCAGATGGTTTTGGTGGTTGTTTGATCGGAGTCGCGCTACGATCGGGTCGTTTAAAGGTTTTAGGTAACGGTATTGGCGTTTGACTTTGCGCTGGAGCCCGACTGGAAGCAACAGGGGTTGTGCTTTCTTTTGGCGTTTCAACTAAAATTTTCTTGTGCAGTGATTTTGCGGGAGTGACTGCTTCGCCGAGATCAAAGGAGACTCGTCTGGGACTTTTTGGTGGTAACGGCATCTGAGCTTCTAGACTAGTATCCTTAGGAGCTGGCGAAGAGCTCCTCATACTCTCCGAGGAACGTGATGCTTTCAAAGATGACTTCTTGCCTCTTGGGTAATGGGGAGTTGATGATTGACGAGGGAGTATGACGCCAGGAGTATTTCGCTTGTTGACTGGCGTGCCCTTGCCGCTTCCTTGTGGGGTGTTGGATGCTCTCTTGGAGCTTTCAACAGCCTCTGCCTTTGTAGATTCCTCTTCAACTGCTTTCCTTTTGTCCTCTTCTTCAATCTCTTTGCGCAATTTCTCTTTCTCATCCTTCAATCGTTGAGCTGCAAGAGCTGCTTCTTCCTTCTGCCTTTTAGCAGCTTGTTTCTGTTTCTCCCCCGCCTTCCGTTCCTCTGATTTCTCCCTGCGTATTCGCTCTGCTTTGGCGGCCACAGCTTCTCTTTCGGACTCACGTCGGCGTTCATCGGCGGCCTTTGCAGTTGTAGTTTGCGCTTCCTTGGACGCTTCTTCACTTTCTTTGCTTTTGCGAATTTCCTCCTCGCGTCTTCTACTCTTTGGCGTCAAGGGAAGTTCTTTGGGAGTAGAGGTTGATTGAAAAGCTTTGGAAGCAGATCGATTGTTATTCAAAGGCGACATGGCTAGCTTTTGGGAACCAGGCAATCCTGCTACCGGGCTTTTCTTGAAGCTGAGGTTCGTTTGTTGACTCGTTGGCTCCTCAGTATCAGTCCCAAAGTCATCATAAATGCTAACGGCGTTTCGAGATGATCGATTCTTAGGGGTGTTTGACTTTGCGCCTGGGAGACTTGTTTCCAAGGGTTTTCTGCTTCTTGGTAGATTTCGAGTGACTCTGGGGAAGTTGTGTTTCGCCTGCCATTGGACTTGTCGCAGATGTTGAAACGGATCGTCCGCCTTCGGTAGCCTTTTGAATGTGATAACTTGCACGTTTCACTCCTGCACTGCTTTGTGGTGTGCCCTGAATCGCGCGGTGGAGGTTCTTGAAATGGATTTACAAGTCCTCTTGGGGACTTGTTCGACGATGCGCGCATTGGTATTGTTCGCGGGGAAAACTTTGTAACATGGTCAGTTATTGCAAGGCTCTTGTATGGAAAACTTCGCTTTACCGGCGATGGAGATGACTGGGGGGTCTCGGAGATCATGAGAGAGACCTCTCTCTTACATTTTGCACAGTATCATTATCCTGATCTTCATCCTCATGACCTAAAATAGCACTCTGTTGTGAATCCGGAATGACTGCTTCTGGCTTTTCTGGGATCCCTTCCAGCCTTCCACCAGCCCATGAATCTAACTCCCGAGAAGGGATTGGGTGATCTGGATCTATCGCCGTCCTCTGACGTTTTTGGGGATTCCAGAAGGGTTTCCGCATTTCCATTTAAAGGTGACCGGTCTCTCTTTTGACCAAGAACACTTATTGGATTGAATCGAAGAGCTGACGTTGGTGGAAGAGAGTCTCTGATATTTGGTTTATTCGGAGCTTTTATGATTCGAATAGTAGACACATATTTGGGAATAGAGGTCCTAGCAGGTCATCTTGAGTGACGTCAAAATAACTCATCATCCATACACTTCTTGATCGCAAGTGGCCTAGATGAAGCAAGCACAAAATTAGAACCCAGCGACTTCATCTTCAAGTTCCAAGATTTCCAACGCTATATTCGCAGCAGCGCAAACACTTACTGGCCATAATTAATTTCATGAACTCTTGAAGCTTCTGTGCAAAACTCTCGTATGGTGATATTTGGTGAAGTAATAACTCGAAAGCAACGAATGGGGCGATCCTTTTCCTCGGGCCGCATCTGGTGTAAAGACCTTCACCCTGAGTGAGAAACCTGGTGAGGAGGGGGATTTCCATCATAGAATTCATGATAGAATTCATGATGGAATTTACGGAGTAATAATCAGATTGAAGTTATGCGAAACAGCAAGAGAGCGCTGATATGCAAAGAGAGACAACGGCGAAAAACGAACGGCATAGAGAAAGACAATTGGTTAAGAGGAAGCTAATTGCTTTTTGAATAAATAGAGTGGAGAATAAAGTAAAGTTGAAAGCAAATCGCGCCAGAACGCGTGAAGCTCTGTTGGAAAAAAAAAAGGTTGTGAATTGTGTGTGTGTGTAAGGTTATATTTTGGTGGGGATTTTTGATAAGATGAGAATCATTGAGATCCATGGATGGATATTGAAAGACGTTATTGGTTTAGCTAAGTGAATGAGATGAGTAAATATAATAATTAGTTGTTAAATGAATGAATAAATGAATCAATGAATAGATATATAAATAGATATATAAATAGATATATAAATAGATATATAAATAGATATATAAATAGATATATAAATAGATATATAAAATAGATATATAAATAGATATATAAATAGATATATAAATAGATATATAAATATATATATAATAAGATAGATATATAAATAGATATATAAATAGATATATAAATAGATATATAAATAGATATATAAATAGATATATAAATAGATATATAAATAGATATATAAATAGATATATAAATAGATATATATACCTAAGTAAATAAGTAAATACTAGAAGATATTATTTAATATTATATTTATTAATATTAAAGAAAAGATTTACATTCGTTTATTTCTTTTATTTATCACTTTAATATTTATAAAAATTTAATTCACCTTTAGTTCTAATCCTTCACTTTCTATTATTTATCATCCCGCGTATATATGATTTTTAATATTTCTAAGGTTCTCTTTTATTCTCTTCTATTCCCTTTTTATTCTTTTCTTTCCTTTCTTTTCTCTCTATATTTGATTTGATTTGATTTTGATTTCAACTTCACCTTCAATCAACTTCACATACAACTATCTTCATCATATAGAGAGAGTACAGTATTTTTTTATACGGCAAGGTTCCGAATCTATCAAGCGAGTCAATCCATCCATGACCTCGGGAAGGAGCGGAATTTCTTTTTTGCTTGCTTTCATCCGATGAGACTAAACAAGGATTGAAATGATCCGAGTAAGCAACCTCCAGCTACTGTATCAATGAATGACAACCTCCAGCTATTACTGCAGGTGTATTGAATAAATCCATTTTGGCCTTTGATCAACTGGACTGGTGAACCCCGATTGGAATAATGCCAATGATGACCTCGGGATGATGGTGAAGAAATATATTTTTATTCAAACATGTAAAGTACCCAGGGGCCAGTAGCCGGTATTGATATGTAATTAACTAGCAATTAGCTGGTTCTTTTTTCGAAATCCATGTAAATAATGACTATGGTGATGCTGACGCTGATGATGGTGATGATGATGATGATAATTAGTTAATGACAATCTATATATGTCATGAACCGTTCTTTCAATTATATCATCATCATCGTCGTCGTCGTCATCATCATCCAGTTGGACCCTTCTTTGCAGATCGGTAATGATCCAATGCATACTCGGGTATTTTGATTCTTCAAGGTTACTTCTCTAATAAGTATTCCAACCCTCTCCTCGCAAGGTTGTGCTTCCTGCATGTCCTTCCCTCTCGTCCCTCTTTTCCAAACACTCCGAGTAACAAGCAAAATCACCTGCACCTCAAACCCATATCTGTCTTATCAGATTCCCAAGATACAACAACAGCAGTCCCAACATCGTTGCCACAACGGCCATGCCCACCAGGACCCATTGTCTCAGCTTAAAGGCATCCGCAACTTCCATCTTCATCATTTTCTTCTGTTTGGTGCGCCAATGCCACGGTTCCTCCTCCCTCTGCTTATCCCCCTCGGCATTTGGTCCACGAGATGGTGATTTGATGTATGCATATGGCTGTGGCTTGAAGACCAATTTGTGTAGAAACTCTCGGATGCGCCCAACGAAAGTGTCTGGGTATGTGCGGGGTTGCGAATGTTGATGAAGTCGAAGAGAGCTGTTGCGCCTATCGATGAGGAAGAGGGATATGAGGAATGAGATAAAGGTAATGGGAGCGATGATAAACTATCCAATTCATTAGATCTTTGGTGACAGAGGTTCAGTATAGATGGTAGATAGGAGCTTACCCTCACTACAGCGCTTTCCTTTGGAGCTTCGGGAAATGTTGGAGAAGCTGGTGATCGACGTGCTGGCGATGACATTGTGAAGATTTAATTATACTATATATTGTATTGTATTATATTATATTATATCATTGACCTTGAAATTGATCTTGAAATTGATTTGGAGGCCAAAAATTTGGACTTTCTTAGAGAACGGGCGTTCCCATTGCTTTATGTATTCACCTAGATGGGAGATGGTGGAAAACTTTACCTTGTCATCGTTGTCTTTATGCTCTTCGTTGTCTACTTCGAACGGAGTAGATCAATTGAGTGATACCCCGCCAAGTCATGTAAGGAATGGGATCCGGTCCATACGGAGGCACAAGACAGCTCAGCCTTGGGGGTGACGTTTTATTTTGATTTTTTATCGGGCTTTTATTCCACGTTTTGCGCACCGCTTCATCGTACTCGGTTCGAAGGGCAAACTTAAATCGGCGGCTAGATAGAACGAACTATATTTAGGAACAATTATACTCCCGGGCCTGCAGAGTATTTAGGTACTCTACTCCGTACTATTGAATACATCTACAGTATCTCTACATGACGCCATGCCAGTAATGAGAACTATTCTTTTATGTCCGAATGTGACGAGTATTACTTTCGTTTCAAGCAAGGTCGGTTAGGTAGTACTTCTACTATGCCTTAACTTCCAACTATCCCCTTAGCTCAGTGGCTGAATGCAGGTCTGTCTGGCCCGTCTGGTCCGTCTAGAACTCACCTGGGCAACGTTAAAACTATCAGCATACCTACTTTGATATTCCATCTCCTTCTTTTTCTTCTCATCACATCTCCAAATTGGTATACAAGGACTTCGATTGTCCGCATTCAAGAGTCTATCGTGACAGCAAGTTGTTTCCTCCACAATATTAAATGAAGGAGAGACTACTAGAACTATCGGGAATTACGACGGACCGTCGATATCAATCAGACAACATTCGCATCCTTGGGCGAATCTCAATACGAATGAAATTATTTAGTGCAATGGACTACAGTGTTCGATTTTAGGAGATTACCAGAGCGTTTAGCTGTCAACGACAATGTCATTTCGAGTCGCCACAAGAAGTTGTCCAGCCTGGCATGTCAGCACACTGCAATACAAGTTTCCACGACTTGAGATCACAAAAGGCTAACATCATCATAATTATATGAAGAGGACAAATTCTCACTAGCGCCGGATCCCCAAAAAGGCAATTTCTCACTTCAATCAACAACCATGGCGACGACCTATCCTTGAACGGTATTTGCGGTGACGATCCGCGTAAGACTTCCATGATTCGAACAATAGGGTGCAGAAAGCCTAGTGGCGTATAGCTGAAAAAATGCAAAATCCTAGATAGAAATTATGAAAGTACAAACCGTGGAATAGACTGAGTTTTTTACTTTCTTTACACAATTGGTCGTGGTCATCGATCAAAGATGCCAACAACAATTCCTGGGCACGAAGCCAAACCCGTCGTGAAGAATTTTTTGGATCTTATGGTATGGAGGCACTACTTCGAGCATTGGAACATATGGCTGTTGGATATGGCTCCATATGTAAGTTGACATGAGAAAGCGAATAGGATAACTGTGGTTAGTTCCGTCGAAATTATGGAGGAACTTTGTGATGAAAGTACATTCGAAAAAGCAACCCCAATGTCACTTTTGAAAAAGGCGATCGAATATCTGGCCTATTTCCAGCTACAAATGACAATCCGGATTGGGGACAAACATGTAGAGTTTTATTTACCGCTTTTGGACACTTAGCCGTCGAGAGAATGTACGATGGTGAGTTTTCTGGAGTCATTCAGTGAACAGAAATATCCATACTGACGCTAAATAGAAATGTAAGATATAGGAAACTAATTGCTCCTGAAAATGGGCCAGATGAGACCATTCTGAATCGACCACTGCAACGGATGATTTTACTAGATTAACTGTTGGTACAAGTGCCCATTGTGTTGTGGACTTTCGCTTCAATTCTTTCTATTCAGATAAGACGCACCATCCGCCGATGCCATGGTGGGATTTCTATCGGAGTCTGGGTATAGAGCTAGAGGGCAAGGATTTGCTATCATCATGATGATAAAGAAGAAAGCTAAGTAGACCGAGGGTCGAGACTTTATGTTTGAGGTTTCTCAGGGTCTAGTGCAACATCGAAAGGAGAACCTTACAGGAAAGAAGGATTTGCTTAATGCTATGCTTGGCTGAAAGGATGCTCAGTCTAAAAATGAAATAAGAGATGATTTGATCATAGTGAATATGATGACTTTCTTTGGCTAAGTTATGGTGTAGGAGCACGAAATTACATCCACCATCTGGACTACTCTCATTTATTTTCCTCAACCTAATGAAAATGGCAGATGATATCACTTATCTCAGCGAGAGGTAGATGGAGTAGTTGGTAGATAACCAATTCACGTGGAACATTTGAATAAACTCAAATATTCGAATGCAGTTCTCAGGGAAACTCTAAGACTCAATGAGTCTCCAACTGCTCCAGCTGTCACAAAACAACTTGTTAAAGCGGTCGATGGGATAAAAGCAAATCTATGTCGTGGAAAATATCAACTTGAACTAACTGATAAAATTCTCGCACTCCCTGGGATCATGCAACAAGATCCACTTGCATATGGCGCCGATGCAAATGAATTCAGGCCGGAGCGTATGATGCAAGACAATTTCAAGAATTTGCCGGATACACCATGAAAGTCAGCGTCTGAATTGTTCTCGTCAAGATAAGCTAATAACTAGATAGCCATCTGGAAGTGGTATTAGAGCATGTATTGGACGTGATTTTGCGTAGCAAGAAGCCTTGACGGTCACAGCCATGCTCCTACAAGATTTCGATTTTCGTCTCCACGATCCCGGATATCGATTACGCGTCGAGCAAAACCTTGCTATCAAGCCGAAAGATCTCATAATGCGAGCGCCGCTTCGTCATAAGATGACGGCTACGGGTTAGAGCACCACCTCAGAGGTTCACCATCTCAAATCTTAAATTTGCGGGTTCGTCAAGGGCCCGCTTTGGAAGCACCAGGCATCTCAAGTTTGAAATTAGATCTAAAATCCATGACAATACTTCTGGAATCAGTACATGAGGAATATGACTGGCTTTTGCACCAAAGATGGCTTTAGCGGCTTGGAAATATGGATTTGAGGCTAAAGTTCTTGAAATGGATAGTGCAGTTGGCGAATCATCAACATCTCAACCAATTGTTATAACCACAGCTTCATAGATCCTTCGAACAATGGCAAGATGCGCACCACCGATTCAACTTCAAAAAAAAAAAAAACGCCTCGAAACCATGTCCACCGACTCCGAAATCTACGAGCTTGGAGTGTTAACCAAACGTCTCAACGTCATCGCCATTCTAGAAGGCTATCCCTCCATCAAACTCCTCATGAGAGTGATAATCATCGATTTGCACCCGGGATATCACATCTAGCTTATTACCCCCTACCTACGCTACGGCCATCACATCATGACACCATACTGCCATTCCATGCCATGCCATGATATCGAATCCTCCCTTCCAACTCCACCGGCTCCCCATATCGCATACCTCATGGATAGCGGTAAGTACGTTCAAAGGTTCAAACGCCCAAATAGTTCATCGGGTGATCATCGCAAGGTTTTCGCATGATGTGTTTTTGGTGCACAGAGCATGGTGGCTGCGAGATTGTAATGTGATTTCCATTCTTGATCCTACCTCTCTTTCTATTGCGATTTTCGGTTCAGTTCGACTCTTGCGTCTGTCTGTCTTGATGTTCGTCGGTCGCTTCACTTTGGCATTACAGTACTTACTTACTTGCTTACCATTGATTGTAAAGATCCCTTTCATCATTATTCTCAAAAGTAACCTACTCTTCCTAATCTAAGTCTTTTTAAATGATTTCATTTCATGTCAAGGTTTCGTCAAAATGCATGATTCCCTTTCATGTCGTTGAGAAATTGCTTGGCTTTTTTCTATTGTGCGCCGAAAGCATCTCGCTCTAGTTCTCCAGGGCTATGGCAATTAAGACTTATTATATTATAATAAGTGGAAGGAACATATGAACTAGTAACCACTTGACAGTATATTCTAAATCGCTTTGATCTTTTTCGTAAGAAATAATGATAACCTTGATGATGCTGGTAACCTTGGAAATTTATGATATCCATGGATGCTTGAATATATATGTAAATATACTTGGCGTTGTTTTGGGTCAATGCCGGGCTAAAAATCTACAAAATAGTATACATCTTTTAAATTCTTTTTTATATATTATAAAACTTTCATTTTTAAGAATTTAAACATACTAAACGTTTATTTTTTAATTCAATAATACTATATAGAGCATTATTTACAATTTTTAATTGATTTGTTAATTTATTATAATTTTTTAAAATAAGTTCCGTTTTCAGTTAATTTCTAGCCTGGCATTGACCCAAAACAACGCCAAGTATGAAGTTTATTGATAAACCAAAATTGAGAAATTTAACGGGAGATTTTTAACTCGAGATTTCGTAATGTTTAAATCATTAACCTTAAGCCTAACTCGAGAAAACTAATATTTACAAGCCAGGCGCAATTTTATATATCCATGGATACTCTGTATATAAAAATATACTATCGATTGGGGAAATGTGGAGATCCATTACTCTGTAACCTTACAATAAGATTAATCATCCGTTCTCCATCAGTCCCTCCTTTTCGCTTAACCTTAAATCTCTGCGGACGAAATTTTTCTAGCGCGTCGAGCTCGGGGAACTCTAGATGTATAATCTGAAGCAGTGATCACATTGTCAACAATACAAACAAACATCCGGCATGGTGTAGTGGCTAGCATTTCCGCCTCTCATTCGAGACCTCAGGGTTTCAAACAGGTCGCGGGAGACCGGGGTTCAATTCCCCGTACCGGAAATTCTTTTTGGGGATGCGGGAGGTTGTTTTGTTCTCGCGACTGACTCTTTTAATAGTGAAATCCATGGACTCGATTTTGGCATCTTTTGGTGGGTGGTCTCCGGGTTGTGTGGTTGGTGAATATTATCAAGCTTTTGCTTATGAGTGGTTGTGTGAATTTTTTCCTTTTTACTCTACCTAGGTATTCAATAAGGTTACCAGACCAGGTATTGGATGAAGAAGAAAGTGGTATAGTTAGATTTTGTTAACCTTGTAGGTATTTGAATCATGCGTGTTTTGGAAAATCCATCCTAACCTTATTCAATTATATGCTTTTATCGCGGTGACTAGGCATGCGATTAAACACCGCCACCACCAATGATAGATGTGCTGACGTGCATATTTGAATTTCGCTTCCCCTATAGCTACGTAATCTTGGCATCCCCTGCTTGCCGATCCATCCTCCTCACTGTTCCCGTGCACTGTTTCCGTAGACCGATATCGAGACCTTAGCCTCTAATAATCTTTCGAATCACCGTACGCGTTCCACATGCGCAATCAATAAGGTTGGTTCTACTACGCGGTGCCAGTTCTCGTGTCTGGCGAAAAAATGCAGTAGTGGAGTGAGTGTGTTTGGTGCGAACGAAGCATTGTGGGGATGTAAATAAGCTCGCTCCGGTGTCCCGTGCCGGGTGTTCGCATCTGCAAGATGAAGGCGATGACGCATCCCATTCAGATGGCAATCCGGACACCGTCCAATGCAGAACGTAATCTGCAAGAAAGACATCAAAGGGATTGCGACGATTGTGCGGAGCGATCCCTCTGCAGCTTGGATGCTTGAACTTTCCTCTGTGGGGGAGCATCTCGGGGACGAGCAGTGTTCTTCCGACTGCTCGATTCGGAGGGCGGAGATGTAAGGGCGCGCTTGATGTGGTATTTTGTCTTGCATGATGTTTTTTGCTCATCTTTGGACGTGTTGCGTGGTGGGTGTGGGTTTCGGGTGGGGGCTATACGTAATTATAAATGCGCAGGTTGTTGATTTGGTGCTTTGGAATGAGTATCGGGATAGTGCGTTGTTCTTTTGCTTTGTATATAGAGAGAGAGAGAGAGAGAGAGAGAGAGAGAGAGAGAGAGAGAGAGCTCGGGATAGTCCAGTGGAGGATGCGACGTTGATCTCATATATCTATTTCATCCCATCGTGCGACGGGGGAATCGCAAAAACCACGTTCTAAAGTGCGGCATTGCATAGAACACGGGAAAATTCCTAGAAATACATGACTGGGAAAATTTAGCAAAACCTCGATGTTGTGGATGGGGATGAGGGAAGAGCAAGGTCTGGTCGAACACGGCTGTTTCAAGATTTCCTCGGCAAGCTCGTCACTTTATTCGGCTGGGTACTTTGAAGCTGCTGGGTGGTAAGTGCAGGGTTGCAATAGAAGGGAGAGACGCACGATGACACATGTCATCCGAAATGAACGCACGGTTGGAAGTCAAAGGATGAGGGAGCGTCTTGTGATATATTCCATCTTCACGATATCGACGGATCCCGAGTTTAACAGCACGGAACCCCCCTTGGCAGAGCTACGCCGCTCACTCGACCACTAACTGCACCCCATCCCCTGGGGCCATCTCCAGTCCCCTTTGTCCCATTTCTGCTCCTGAGAATTTCTCATAGATATTCACGTTACCACAAGAGGGAAAGACAGCCCCGCACCTTCGCACCGTCGCACCCCTCATTTTCTCTTTTCATGCCAGCCCTTGGGGAAGTTGGCTGCCTCTGCCCTGTCGAATTCAGATTCCGAGGGCCAATCTAAAGATGGTGATGTACTTTGAGAGGGGCTGCTGGTTGGCTTGTTAGTGCTGGGCTGAGTGGCGATGATGGGGGGGTCGAGAGGTTGAGCATCGCTGGGCTGGGCGCTTCTGGGTTCAGCATCAGCAGATTGAACATCGGCAGGTTGAGCGTCGCCGGACTGGGTATCGGCTGGTTTGTTCCTAGATAAATCGAGCGAACCCATGTTCGCACTTGCTTCGTAGGTAAACGGTGTATGAATTTCGTACTTTGCAGTAGCTTACCGACAGCATGCTATATTCTTTAAGGATCAGATAGCTTGAGTCATATATTGAACGGACTAAAGAGATTTATTAGAAACATTTTTTTTTTAGTTTCCATCCATTCTATGCATAGCATTCATTGAAGATGAAGAATATTCTAGATTTGAAGTCTATTGTTTTGTGGAATCTGAGGTGTTCCAGAAGGTTGCTAGAGTCGTCTAGAAAAAATTTCAATGCGAAGGGTTTGAGGAGGATTTATTGTAGTTTGCTGAGTTCGAGATTTGTCTAGTCTAGAGCTATTTGGTAATAGGCGGGTAATGCAGCTTCCACTCTACTGGTACTTCTCGGCAAAATAGATGATGATATCATATTGCTGTGACGAGGGTGGACTGAACTCTGGTAGTTTAGGACTCGGAATGTTGGAAGCTGTATTTGATCTGGGTGATAGTATGTGATATACAGAGGGACAAACATAAGAGGTGGTATGATACTCTCAAGGACTGTTCTCTTTACCTCTATTAAGTTTCATTATGAAATATCAAAAGAAGTAGTTTATTCGAACATCCTATGGGTTTCTGTCGAGGGAGAGAAATTCAAAGACGCTGCACTCACCTTCCAAACAAATCAGAAATGGAATCATGACCCCCAAACTCGGGAGCGCTAGCCTAATCAGATAATCCTCATAAACACGACACAGAATGGGAGAAATAGAGGCTAAAACGAAGAATAGCTTCATTGTATGATTGATTTCTAGGCATCTCCCCTCGAGAATTTGGAATCATCCACGCTATTTCCACGAAACAAACACCATCCCCCACCTAACGCAGAAAATGCACAGAGCCACACGCAGCACATAATCCACGCATGCATTCACACAATCCAATTTTCACACACCCCCCACCCCTGATTTGCCCCCATCCCACTCGCCAATCTTCCCACATCAAACCCAGCGACCCAAACCCCAACTTATCCATCCATCTCCAAACCCAAGCCCACTTTCACGCAAGCGAAAATTCGATGAAAGTCGCCAGAAAGATTACTATGAGCACCTCGCTCGATGCATCCTTCGCAATGCTCGTTGAACATCGAATGTCAAGCCTGTCCACGAGCATTGTCACTGCAACCAAAAGTCCAATCAACGTCCACCCAGAAGCAACCCCGAGAATATCAGAGGACCAAGTTCGCTGCTATATATAGATATATTCCCAGCACGTTTGAAAATTCGAGAATCAAGAGAGAAGAGAGAAGGAAGAAACGAGCTCGCCTGTTCGGTCAACGACCCAGATGAGACATCTTATCCAGTCCGGACAGCTGGGGTGAGATTGAAAGGACGCAGAAGATGCGGCGTTTCCTCGTACAAGTTTCATCATCCCTAGAGTGTAGGGCGGGAGAGAATATATATTTGTGTTGCCTGTGCGCTCCCACTGGCTCGGTTCGCTAGTCCGCCCAGGCAGGCTTTCTCCTGCTGAAAGGGTATGCTTTAGGGAAAGAGCTGGTATGGAGCTTGGCGCGGGATGCGAAAGGAGTGCTGAGGGAACGAAGGATGCTCATCGCTTATATGTGAGGTGCTTCATTTATTGTTATTTCCAGAATACTAAATGCTTTAGCATGGCATGGCATGACATGCTAATATGGAATGACTGCTGATCTAATGTGTACAGATATCTTCGTATGATGCAGCTATGCATGAGCTTTCAAGATATGGAAGGAACTTTATTAGAAAGTCACTGTTTGGAAATCTATTTAGTCTACTGCTCCGCTTGGAGAGACCGACTGCTGAGCTACCCGAGGCTTGGTTCCGATTTGAAAATGGCACTCAAGGAAATAAAATGAAATACATTTCAAAAACTCCATATGCGATGCTAATGAATAAATCTTTTTTGAGAAATGAAGCCGAGTATGTATACAGAGGTATATACAACTTTCAACACTAAATTTGGCCAACCATTCAACAATCTATTATACTGGAAACAATCACCAATAGCCCTACACAATTAATCTTGCTTCACAGAATCCAACTCTGCCTCCACTTCTAAAATCCTCATGCCACCTGCATCATCCCAAGCAATCCTCCCTTCCATCGCGGGCCCTCAATAAATCCTTTCCCGCAACCTCTTTCTCCCCCGTAAAAGGATCCCATTCGAAACCCTCCTTTAACCACATCCACCTTAAAAAGGCTCTCAACTCTTTATCTTCCGGAACAACTCTCATCCACTCCGGTTGAAACCCTTCTTCGTCATTGCCCTCCCCATTCCATCCTTGTGCTTTACCTAATAGGATATCACGGCAGAAGATGCGCCAACTGTCAAGTGCATATGGTCCTTGTGTCATATGTCCGATTTCCCAGGCCATACGCGAGTCCACCGATTCCTCGGGAAGGACTTCACCTTTCTTGGCATCACGACCTAGACCTTTGGCGGGGTAATCATGGACTGCGTAGCGTTTGCCTTTGAGCGGCGGGTTTTTCGCAGAAAATTTTAGCGTAGGTTTGGTAGGTTGCTGCACGTTGATTTTGTAAGCCAAGATGCCGAATTACTGAGACGATGTCTTCTTTTGAGGCTTCAAAGATTGATTGGGGGGTAGGGTATTTATTCATCAGGTCGTAGAATACTGGTATGGCGTGTTTGCCATGAGTGCGATTCAAGAATGTAACGGCTATGAGCAAGCGAAATGGATCATGAGCGAGTTTCTCCTGAATAAGTCCGAAATAGGGTGCGGACAGGGGTGGAAAAGGAATACACGAGATTATGCCTGCAGAGCGTTTCTTAGGTGACCCTTTCTTTGGGAATTGATTATTGATGGAAGCTTCTCCTTGTAATGGGATAGAATCCTTTGATTTGGATGGAGCGAGAGCGAATGATTGCGTAAAGTAAGGCGAATGTGCAGGTGGTCTTTGTCTCTTGCCTGACATTGTAATCCTAGAGGCATCAACTTCAGTCCTGTCAACAGCGTTGATATCCGAGGCTAGAAAAGGATACTCGGTTATGCTTAGCCCGGATAGCTCAGAGGAGTCACACTCATTCGCATTGGGATCAAAAACGTCTGTCTTTTGTAGGATAGGTAGTTGCATATAGTCAACTGAATGCAGTAGTTTCGAAGGTGTTTGTGATTCGGAATTAGAACTTGAGCGGGATTCGCACGTGGATTGATTCGTGAACATCATCATCGTTATTGATCCCAGGAGTGTTACCTGTTCCTTCCAATTCATCACCCATGGCTTCAATCATATCGTCATTATGGTGACTCAAACTAATATCCAGAAGTTGAATACCACTCGTAGAGCCTGGCCCTTCTACGAGTGGTTGGCTTTTGCCGATCTCCTGGTATTCCTGGCTGGAGAATCGAGTCCAGTTGTTGCAGCAGCAAGAGCTGCAGCTCTAGCTTTAGGTATCCTTACACGTTTGGCCTTTGAAGCATCAGCATCGAACAGGTTCCTCTGCAGATTTAGAGGCAGCCTTAGCCTTATTGACTGCCTTTCCTGGGGGTCTCCCCTTTTTTGCAACTGCTGCTTTTGGCTGTGCAGGCGATTTTGAGGGTGTCTTTACATCTTGACTCTTGGTAGCAAGAGGTGTAGTTGAGGATGTCTTGGCCTTTTGGCTGTTGGATGAAGCAGGTGCTGTAGGCTTTGTTGGTGTCTCCTCAGCTTCCAAACGGTTGTTGTTTCTGACTCTCTTTCTTGAACGCTTCTTCGCACTTGCATTGGCCTCTACTTCTTCTTTGGCCTCTTCGAGCTCTATTTCTGCATCAGCTGCCACAGGTGCGGCATTCTCCTTTGGGGTATCCTCTTCGGTTTCATCTCCTTCCTGAGCAGCAGGTGATGATTCTTCAGCCGACACTACCCCCTCTTCTTGGTCCTTGGAAGCTTCTTGGCTAACTTCTGAGTTGACTTTCTCTTCCTCCACGTTCTGTTCTGAGATTTCTTCTGGTACTTTCAAGCCAACTTCTTGGCTCTCTGTTTCCGCTGGAGCCTCAGGCTCAATAGCAGGCTCGGGGCTATCTTCGATGAGATGCTCAAGGGAAGGATACGAGACAGGAGCTGTGTCATTAGCAGCCGCTTCAAGAGTTTCCTTTTCAGGCTCGTTCTGATCCTCGGCATCCTTTGCTTCGGGAGCATCTTCCATAGGCACATCATCATCTATCTTGCTCTCAGCCTGAGCAACAGATGCCTTTGCAGCAGCAATCTTCTCCTCGAGACCCACAGGCGCCACATTTCCCTTCTTAAGATCTTTCCAGCTGCGCTTCGACTTGACTTTCTTGCTGCTCTCCCCCTTCACTTCTTCTCCCGACTCAGCCTGCTCGCTCTTTGATTCATTCTCCAAGCCCATAACCTGCGCCTTCAATCCCTCTCCAAAGAATTCCGAGGTCTTTGGTCCCTTGGTCTTCTTTTCCCAAGTCTTCTTCGCACCCTTCCCTTTGTCGTTTTCATTCCCATGCCCCCTCTTCGAATTCTTCACCTGTTTTTCCACGGCCGGGACCTTCTCCTCGCCCTTCCTCTTTTCTGCTGCATCTTTCTTCTTCGCTTCCAAATCCCTCTTCTTCTCCTCTTCCCTTTTTTTCTTCTCCTCTGCCTGCTGCCTCAAATTCTCTTCATATCTCTTCGCCTTTTCTTCTTTCTTCTGCTCTTTCTGTGCCAAAGTTTGTTCCTCTCTAAGCTTCATTGCCTCTGCCTTCGCCGCAGCTTTCTTCTCCCTTTCAAGTGCCTGCTCAGCTTCTCGAATCGCAGCTGCAGCTTTTTTAGGTGCTTTGATTTCTTCCTTTCGCTGTCTCTTGGCTTGACGCTCAGCTTTGAAATCGCGTTTACGTTTGTTGCTACCCGCGGGTTTTTCGCCGTCGACTGGCGCAATAGTTTCGTTCTGGTCGGAGACTTTAGCTATTTTCCAGAGTACTATGATGATGATTGGGATATATGGTGAAAGATACCTCATCTCGAGAAGGTTTTGCTGAAGAAACAGATTCTTCACCCTCTCCTGCTCCCGCAACAGATTGTACATCCTTCATTTCCACATCATTGGCGATTTTTTCCATTCCAGTTGGCGACGCTGCCGCCTGAGTGCTGGTTCGTTTCGTCATATTTTTATATATGTGATGTCAATTCGTTTTGGTAAATCAATTGAGAGAGAAATCGAGAGACAGAAAACTTAAATTATGTACAAGTAGATCGAGTCACAAAAACCAAATATGCGCTGCTCACAGACACTTTTGAATTAAAAAAAAGCAAAGGTAGCAGAAAAAAAAAAAGTTTCCCTCGAGGACTGAAATCTGGGGAAGCAACTTTTTTTTATTTAGCGAGGATCTGTTGAAACCTTTTTGTTACCGCAACAATATTCACTCCAAGGGGTCCACCGAAATCACTAGCATTAATGGATAATTTTTATAATTTTGAGCAGTAGGCAGGTAGGTGGGTAGGGAGAGAGGGAGGGAGAAGGGAGGTAGGTAGGTACATATTGGATACTCAAGTAATACTTGGATCATATTGAGCCACACTAGTTTTGATTGTAAGAATCAGTATGACAGCGCTTTAAATCATTTTCAAAGTCAAATGGATATTGGGACACATCTATTTTGCTACCACTCTTGAGCGTTTGCTCCTAAAGTGAAGCTTTTATCTACCACCTTCATTCGAAAACTTCTCCTTTGTACAATTCGCGCAGTAAGATAAAACTAGTAGCACATTTATTTCCTGCCCTTTCGCTCCCCCATTAAACAAAAAGAAATTGAGAATCTAGTGATGTCTAGGACCATTGCCAGTAACGGGGGGGTTGTACACGATCTTTCTTGTCTTGATAGGAGACCACTTGTAACGCTTAACCCAGACGCTCAATGCAAAAAGCATAGATCCAATAACCAAAACCTTCATTCCCATCTTCTTTCGTTGATCCATCTCGGGTTCGGCTGACCAGTTGAGGAATTCAACGACATCTTTAGCCATTTGTGATGCTGATGCTGGAGTACCATCTTCATATTCAACGAGATCGTTATAGAGAACACGAGCCATAGCAATACCGGTACCTGGGAAATATGGGTTGAAGTTGAGTCCTTCTGGGACCTTGGCTCCTGCTGGAGCCTCATCTGGGTAACCAGTCAACAAACTGAAAATGTAGTTGGCACCGCCGTGTCTGGCCTTGACCATCAAACTAAGATCAGGGGGCAAAGCTCCGTTGTTGGCAGCACGAGCGGCTTCATCGTTCTTGTAGGGAGATGGGAGGTAATCGGAGAGTTTTCCAGGTCGCTTTTCGATTTCACCCTCATCGTTTGGCTCGCTGTCGTATTCGTTGGCTTCGGCTAGAGCCTTTGCCTCATCAACGGTATGTGTGACACCAACCAAAGCTCTGTATGGAATACGGCTCAAAGAATGGCAAGAAGCGCAGACTTCTTGGTAAACTTGGAAACCTCTTCGTAGTCTATTGTATTGTTAAAACCAGTCAATCTCTTTGACAGAGAACGGAATTCTTACGCTTGATGATCGAATGTCTTTGCGTATTGTTGATGGACCCAAGGGTATTGTGTTGGATGGAGACTGGTGTCCCGTCAGTATCGGGTTCCAATTTATTCTTCCCATCTTCCCCAGTTTTCAGTTGATATTCCCGGAGTTCCCATCACCCCACAAATGTCCAACTTGACCTGGAAAGATATGTGACTACTCACCCTTCTTCAACTGGTGTCATAGCGTTTAATGGCTGGCCGTATAGATGATAGTACCAGGCGAGGGAGCCGGCTGCTACGGCGGTAGCAGCACCCGCGGCCATGTTAATACCGAAGGGAGAGGCGGCTTCGGTGGAAGTGGAAGTAGATGCGGCACGCTGTAATATCAGACATTAGCAATCAGTTCCACATAATGACTTGATCTCATGATATAACGGTCCTCCATATCAAAGTGGTGTGGTTGTTGACATCGGAGATGGGGAGTGATTGTACCTTTGTAGCGTTGATCGCATTATTCCGCACTCCCCCGAACGAGCGCGTCGAGCGCAGGCATGATCTGGCCAACATGTTGAGCAAAATATGCCTTGAGGTGAGAATCACTTCAAGGTGGGTTCGAGAGCTCAATTGAATGATAGGATTCGAGATTGAAGTTGTGAGGTGCGGCGACAAATAGTTCGAAAATGATCCGAAAAAGAAGCTAAATTATGCCTTAGGCACAGGCTTACCACTGAACGGATTTTGATTGGCTGATGCCCATTAAACGATTATTTATCGGCATCATCGCTACAAAATCTCAACTGTCATCTCATCCGCGGGAATGATGAATTTTATTATAATATTACTTCAGTATCATAGTGTCATGGTCCATGTTGACGACTTTTGTTCTAGTTTCAGTCCTGATCCATGGCCTTTTTACTTTGTCAAAAAGAGGATTGACAGATGCACGCTGACAAATGGCATTACGCAGGATATCATTGGCCTTTTCATTCCATGTCAAATTATATAACAACTTGGCTTCAACATCATATATCATTGCTTAGCAGCAAAATCTAATTATTCAATAAACCATTTTTTCCCATCCTGACTCCTCGCTATTGGAGGGTTCTATGCTTCCACGGTTCTGATAGAAGCCCATATTTCTCTATCTAATTAGACAACCACCTGAAATTACTGATTTGTTCTACTTTCCATCTGCACCATTCTTGAGCTCTCTTCTCTGCTTGACAGCCTTGGCGAGAACTTCAAGGACTGACTCGGTGTCATCCCATCCAATGCAAGCATCGGTAATACTTACACCGTATTGGAGACCGGCCTTTCCTTCTTTTGGAACCTTTTGAGCACCTAGTCATAGATGAGTATAAATTTTGGTGAAGAAAATGGTTAGGTGACCTTACCCTCGTTTATGTTGCTTTCGATCATCACGCCCATAATGGCATCCTCTCCTGCAGCAATTTGCTCAGCCAATACAGCTGCAACCTTTGGTTGATTCTTGTGGTTCTTCAATGAGTTGCCATGACTGCAATCAACCATCAATCTCTGTCTGACGCCGCTCTTCTCAAGTGCAGCCTTTGCCTCTTGAACACTCTTTGCATCATAATTGGTACCCTTGGTACCACCTCTGAGAATGACGAAGCAGTCCTCGTTACCAACAGTGCCGACAATGGCAGCGACACCTGGCTTGGTAACTGAAAGGAAGTGATGTGGATGTCTAACAGCACCAATTGCATCGATGGCCACACCAAGACTACCGTCCGTACCATTCTTGAAACCAACTGGGAAACTCAAACCACTAGCCAATTCCTATGCAGTTGACTCTCAGTGGTCCTAGCCCCGACAGCTCCAACACTCAATAAATCTGCCAAGAATTGTGGCGAAATAGTATCTAGCATTTCACTAGCGATTGGCATTCCCTTCGCAGTCAAATCCACAAACAATTGTCTGCTTGTCCTCAATCCCTTGTTGATCTTGAAGCTGTTGTCGATATCAGGATCATTGATGAGACCTTTCCATCCGACAGTTGTTCTAGGTTTTTCGAGGTAAGAGCGCATGACAATTAAGAGATCATCTTCGTATTTGTTCTTGAGGCTACAAGTTTGTCGCAATATTCGAGCGCAGCGGCTGGATCGTGAATTGAACATGGTCCAAATTACTACCAGTAATCTCCCATTCTTGTCTGCACCAGTCACAACATCAACAGACTCATTGCGACCCTTCAAGACTGTAGCTTTAGATTCTGGGGTTTGAGGGATTTCATGCTGAAGTAAATCGGGAGGTGTCAATGGATTGTATCCTCGAACTGTAGAATGACTAATTGTCAGTCACATTCAATTTTTTGTTGGGAGAATTAAAGTCTTCAATACTTACTGCGCCAATCTTCAGTGCTATCCTTATGGCCTACACTCTGATTTTCTATGTAGAAAGTCTTGAATGAGTCAGAGTGATTTCTTGTGAAATGAGGCATCGTGAATGGCAATGAATGATAATGCTTGATAACTTACCGACATGATGTTTAGATGAACGTGCTTAATTTATATTTTGAGAAAATATTTGTTCTCTTCAATTGATAATTTTTATATTCAGTAGATACCTAGGTAGGTAGGTATGCTGAGGTGAGATTTCGTTGAGAATTGAGGATGCACCTTTCGGATCCGTACGCGGGCAATCAACTGTGAAAGAAACATTCAAGGCGATACAATACTCTAGCGATGTCATTGGTGGGGTCCACCCTTGTAGTTATTAACATGGATCGTTGATTGGTCAAAAAATCCATGAGTATTTTGGGATGAGACCAACATGGACCATGATCAACGGGAGGGAATACAAAACCTCATTCAAGGTGCAGTGGTCTAGCAGATCTCCGAGGGAAGATCCCCGAAAGATGAGTTTGAGCAGATCGGCTAACAGTGTCTCACGGACTGTCCAGATTGATCTCCGAGGAAGAACAGGAGAAGGGAAGTAAGGTAAGCCGTAATATTTCTCTACCTTCTAATCAAGGACTTGCGTCTTCTATCTAACCTTTACCGTAAGATATACCCATGTGTTGATCTTGTAATTCTCACTCATCTGCCTTGGCTAACAAGTCCGGAATATCGTCAACAGTGTTCCTGCCCTCCAAAATACCTAATATTGTTAGCATGTCATTTCATTGTAATATATAGAGCTAGTGGCTCACCAATAACAGCAGTGAATAATGGGTATTCGCCTTCCTTTCCCCTAGACTTCAAGAACTCATTGACCTCCTTTGCGGTACTGGTTCCTTGTAACTTTTGTCCATTCAATTCTGTACTCTCAACTTCATCGACTGTAACTCCTCTCTCAACTGCCAACTTCGCACATCTAAAGTTTCGTCCTCCACTGCAACTGGTGATCAAATCAGCAACACCGGCACTTTCTTCAGTAAAAGTACCAGCATGAACGGTCTCTCCAAAGAATTCTTTGCCAAATTTGACCATCTCAAGAAGGCCAACTCGCATAACAGCGCCTTCGCATTATCTCCCAACCACGCCCTTCAACAAATCCCGCAGCCAGTGCCACAATGTTTTTGAGAGCTCCACCAAGGGAGACTCCTGCTACGTCGGAAACCATCCGGACATGAAAGTAAGGGCGATGGAATAATGTCTTGAACAAGGCATGATCCAATGGTGGATATTCCGATGGTACGGCCTTCAATTTTGCCTTGCTAACTCTTCCTTTAACATCTTTATGTTCTTCATCTGCTGGTGTGATGGTGAGATTAACTTGAGAGCTTGATGGAGAGGGTCCAGTCGGTGTCGCAGCACGCGAGTCCATTGGAGGAGGATCGTATGCAATTGTGGTCTCACACCATTTTTCCAATGCAATTTCGCTGGCAATATTGGCACCTGAAAGGGCTCCGCAGTATATTCCTAGCCCTTCACCAATCCATTCACTGAAAAGACTTATCTCCGAGGCAGTTACATTAACACCTTTTATACAAGAAATTCCCCGCGCGAATGGAAGGATGTGTCCTTGGAGTTGTTTGGAGATACGCCCGATAAACTGATGAGGAAGGTTGAAGATCAAGACCGAGGAGTTTGCAACTGCATCTTCTACAGAAGGGTTGGCGATCAGATTGTTTGGGAGCTTGATATTTGGCAAATATTTAACATTTTCGTGGTACTTGTTGATAATCGAGGTAAGCTTTTGTGGGGTATTATTGGAGGCATCGTAGTGCTTGGAATCTTTTGGTATGGTAACTTCCTCCTCGTATACCCACATCTGAACCTCTTCCTCAAACAAATCGGAATGTTGTTTTGTGTTTTCTGCCACAATTTTGCAATGGTACAACCCCTGGCAGATGTCAATAAAGTGATTCATTTCCTCTACTTTGAGCCAACTAACCAGTTTCCAGATCCAACCACCGTGACTTTATGTTTCTTGCTCCATGCTCCAAGGGTCGCCATCTTGTTCAGCTGAGGGGTGTTGAAGTGTCGAGTGGTCTGTGCAAGTCGTCGGAGGGTTTGATTTGATGCTGTTGTAAATCTTATGAGCATGAAATCTGTTTTGAGGTGAAAGTAGAAAGGGAAGAGGGGGTATAAGAGCAAATACGTAAAGGGATGTAAAGGGAGGCAAGGAGAGGCAAGATACTAATGACTCTCGAGACTTTGAGATAGGTAGCATAGGATTATGATCAAAAAGCCTCGCTTGTTCTATTCTGTCTCTTGTGATGGCTCGTGATTGAACAAGGGTACGCTGACCGCCTCCAAAAAGGGAATGGTGTCATGTTGTATCCATTTTGTGGCTTGTTCAAAATCCCATGGGAAGCTGTTTGACGGCGCACAAAAACGCAAAAAACGACAGCGGGATCCAATGAGCGCTACCGTGATCACGTCGTGAGACGTGAGATAGTGAAAATGACTCGATGATTCCTTGTATCTGATTATTAAGATATTGGATGAAAGAACAAGTATGATATGATTCTCAAAGTATCTGACTTGAGGAAGAAAAATGGCATTGTACGGAGTACAACTTCTCCATCTTTTCGTGTCAAGGTTATGTTGAGTTGTGTTGTACATGTATGTACATTGTACAGAGTAGTTGGAGCTGGAGGAGTTTGATCTATTGAACTAGCGGGGCCCTAGACAAGAATAATATGGAATTTTGTATGCGATATGTACTTAACGCATGCTGTCGTTGTTTTCGTCACTTATGACTTGGTTGTTGTTATATTGATGATAAATATCTTTGGAGTTTATCACTTCAACATTCGAGATTTGGGGATTGGAAGAGCTGGGGACTTAAAGGTTACCTAGGTACTAGGTAGGTATTTATTTATTTATCAATTTATCTATCTATCTATTTATCAGCCCGTACCTAGGTTAATAGCAAGGAAATACCCGATAATGAGGTCTAACCGACGAGATGGATCTGCTGTACCGTATCTGGTCTGATGCATTGACAAACACTCCATTCCGGTCAAGACAGTAGCAGTAGTAGTATTGTATTATTGATCATGATTCATCAAACCACTCACCAGTCAAGTGTACCTGTTGTACTCGACACTAGGTAGGTACTCGCTGGAGGTACTTTGAACCTACCTACCTACCTATCTACTCCGTAGACCCTTCCCTAGACGCCTCAGTAGACGCCTCCCTAGACGCCTCCCTAGACACCTTCCTAGGCTGCTTCTGTATATCTTTTTTAGTTGTCAACATGCGGATCATCAGTCCCATTTTAGACTCGGAAAGCTTGTCATGTCAGCTCATATCAACATATACAAGCTTCATGTACACCACACCACGTGCAGCAGGACTAACAAAATCTTCGGCGTGAGACAACAACAGTAATAGTCTAGGCCTCGATATAATCCATTCATCTTTCACGCGTGTACGAGAAATAGTACCTGACTACGAGTATTATATCATGACGTATCAAATTAGCTTTTCCATTTTTACTCCGTAAATGCTCCAACAATTTTCACAACCAATAGACTTCCTTGACTTCCTTGACTTCCCAGACTTCCCAGACTTCCCAGACTCCCCAGCCTTTCTAGACTTCATAGCTGCTTTTTTCTTCTCATACTAAGTAGGTAAAGCTATCATGGATGTATGTTTTAATCTAATTCGGGTCTTTCCTATGGTGACAAGCATCATACCCGCGCCCACTATTCAACCCACTCACTCACAGTCTCACACCCACTGCTCCCACTGCTCCCACCACTCCCTCCCACCACAACTCCAAAGGGGCCCCGCTTCCAACCTACTAGGTAACCTCTACCAAACTATCAACAAACACTTGGAAGCTACACCAAGCTCTTACAGCTCTTAACCTAACAACCTTCTCTAGCATCTTTTAAATAAGTACACTTCATCCCGTATCATTTGCTCCGGTTTCCTCTTTCTTCTTTATATTTATCTTCGACATTCACCCTTTTAAAAAGCCTCTATCACCTTTCTTGTTTCTGCCACTCGTTCCCGTACCCCGGTTTTGCTACAACAAATCACTTTCCACATATAGAAAGTTGTTGTTGACTCTCCAAATCCGTGGCACCAAAGACGATGGTTTCCAACGAAGTCTATCTACTCCCTCTCAAGGACGACGGGAGTCCGGAGTATCGGGGGGTATATATATCTTACTCCTAAAGGCACAGAGCCAATAACTGTTCGTTTTGCTAATTGAGGGGACGTCTTCAATATGTCGAGAAGGCAGTCTCTGGGTAAACATTCCTGAAGAAAGGTGTAAAATTCCAGAGAGATCAGTTCGTCAATTTAAGTGAGCTTTCTACGGCAATTTTCCTATCTACTGCAGGCACTGATTGTATAGATTGGAACCAGATTTTAATCGTACCATTGAAATATCGATACCCATTCATTCAGCGGGAGCATTCGCATTCTACACTACATACAAAGCTCTGCCGGATTTGGATGATACAAACACTGCCCCTATCGAAACCACCAAATCCCCAGTATACTATATTGATGTTGCTCCAACGCTGAAGCTAGACGGCCGGCAACTTCCTTTGCCTGCGTTGTCAGTCTTCTCCGTCATTTCCAAATTTATGGGAAAGTACCCAAAGATTGGGAGAAGCATTTGCGTGGCATTAGTGAGAGAGGATATAACATGGTCCATTTCACCCCCTTGCAAAAGCGTGGTGAATCCAACTCTCCATATAGTATTTATGATCAACTCGCATGGGACCCTGAATGTTTCCCCAATGGCGAAAAGGATATCAAAAAGTTGATAAAGAGTATGGAAGTTGACTATGGTCTTTTGGGGTTGACCGACGTGGTTTGGAACCATACTGCAAATAATAGCGCATGGCTTGAGGAGCACCCAGAAGTTGGCTACAATGTGTCAACAGCTCCATGGTTGCGTTCGGCCTTAGAATTGGACACAAAGTTGCTTGAATTTAGTAAAGATCTCGCCAATCAAGGTCTTCCGACAACGCTGAACTCTGTCGATGATTTGGTGAAGGTCATGGCTGGCGTCAAGACCGAAGTCATTGCAAAACTTCGTCTGTGGGAATACTATGTTATTCATGTCGAGAGAGACGCCGATGCAGTAGTAGAGGCTTGGGCAGCAAACAAGATTTCATTCCCAGATGGTGGGTTCGGTGGATCTGGGTTTGGTGGTTTAGAAGCCATCAAAAATGCTCCCGTTGCTGAGCAGGCCACCTTTTTAAGAGAGAAAGGAGTCCTCAATACAGATAGACTAGGAGAAAGATATAGAAGAAAGGTGGATCCTGAAGTTGGTGCTGCATTACTCACGGCTTTATTCGGAAGGTTTGAAGGCGATGACTCGAATAGTGCCGATCGAGCAGAAGCACGAAGCCGCTTGACAAACATCTTGGATGAAGTCAACCTTCCGTATTATAAAGAATATGACGTCGACGTTGCTGAAATTCTCGACCAGCTGTTTAACCGCACCAAAATATGTTCGACTTGACGACAACGGACCAAAAACTGGGCCCGATCGACGAAAAAAACCCTCTCATTGAGTCTTACTTCACGAGGTGCCTAAAAATTCAACAACCTCGAAGCAACAACCAAGAGGATCTTGCCTTGGCAAACAATGCTGGATCTGGGCGCGAACGCACTTATCGATAATGCTGGTCCCAAATCTCGAGCGTATCTGCGCCGTGAAGTCATTGTCTGGGGAGATTGGTGTCAAAATTGCGTTACGGAGAATCTCGCAAAGATAGCCCCTTTTTGTGGGACTTTATGGCAAAATATACACGCCTCATGGCTACGTATTTTACAGGATTCCGAATCGATAATGCACACTCAACTCCAATACACGTTGCTGAGTTTCTTTTAGATGAGGCTAGGAGAGTCAGACCAAATCTCTATGTGGTCGCAGAACTTTTTCACGGGTCAGAAGAAATGGACTATGTTTTTTGTCAAACGCCTAGGTCTTAGCTCACTCATCAGAGAAGCAATGCAGGCATGGAGTACCGGAGAAGTCAGTCGTCTTGTTCATCGCCATGGCGGTAGACCTATCGGCAGTTTTGAGGTCGATGAGGTTTCCGGAGCTGATCAGAAGATACCCAATGGTAAAACCAATGGATCAACTCCCGCTAAAGAAATTATTCGCACCATCCGATATACTCCAGTTCATGCCCTTTTTATGGACTGTAACCCATGACAATGAAGTTCCCGCTCAGAAGCGTGATGCTCGAGACACCTTAACCAAATGCTGCATTAGTTGCCATGTGCTCTAGTGCAATCGTAGTGTTATGGGTTATGATGAGATCTATCCAAAATTAGTCGAAATCGTACATGAGACAAGACTGTATACTTCCGCTTCGTCTGAGAAGGAAGTTAAAATTGGAGCTGGGGAAGGCGGCATCGGTGGTATCAAAAAGCTTCTCAATCAAATCCATAGTATTATGGGTAAAGATGGGTACGCAGAAACATACATTCACCACGAAGATCAGTACATCACTGTTCATCGAGTGCATCCTGAATCTAGAAAAGGTTATTTCCTCATTGCCCATACAGCTTTCCCTGGCTATGGCAATGGAAATGGAGGTTTCAATCCGGTTCATCTCGGAGGCACCAAGGCTAGCCATATTGGCAGTTGGATGTTAGAAGTTGACACTTCTGACGAGGCAAAGAAGGCCGTATTGGATGACAAAAAATATCTAAGAGGATTGCCCAGCAAAGTTAGTAACCTTCCTGGCATTCGTATGGAATACAAGGATGGAGAAACAACAATCTCCGTACGAGATAAATTCCCTCCCGGAAGTATTGCATTGTTCGAGACATGGATACCTGCTGCTGAGCATGCAACCGGTCTCGATACGTTTGTCACCTCGGGGGCGAAGGCTGCATTCTCAGGACTAGATCTGGTTGATCTAAACTTCGTTCTATATAAATGTGAAGCGGAAGAGCTCGATTCTAGTGGCGGTAAAGATGGAGTATACGACATCCCTGGTCATGGAAAACTCGTATATGCTGGTTTACAAGGTTGGTGGAGCGTACTCAAGAACATAATCAGAGAGAATAACTTGGGGCATCCCATGTGTAACCATTTGAGAGAAGGACAGTGGGCACTCGACTATATCATTGGCAGACTGGAGAGAGTGTCAAACCAAGCCGGCTATGAACGTTTACAGAAGCCAGCGACATGGTTGAAGGAGCGCTTCGATGCCATTCGAAAGATGCCAAGCTTCTTACTTCCGCGTTACTTTGGACTGGTTATTCGCACCGCGTATCGAGCTGCCTGGGAGCGGAGTTTGGGGCTTATGAACAAGAATGTTCGTGAGGGACAATGGTTCTTGCAAGATTTAGCTATGGTCAGCGTGCAGCAGACAGGATATGTCAAATCTGCATCTCTGTACCCTAAGAAGGCCGTGCCAATCTTTGGCAGCCGGCTTACCACATTTGCAGTCGAATGGGCTAGATGTTGGGGTCGGGATGTGTTTATTTCTGCAAGAGGTCTCTTTCTTGGCACAGGTCGTTATGGTGAGGCGAAAGAGCATATACTCGCATTCTCAAGTGTCTTGAAACATGGCATGATACCTAACTTGTTGGGCAGTGGTAATTTGCCACGTTACAACTCTCGAGATTCAATCTGGTTCATGTTACAAACCATCCAAGATTATACAAAGATTGTTCCAAACGGGTTGGACCTTTTGAAAGAGAAGGTACCCTCGACGCTTCTTACCTTATGATGACACATTCTTTGATTCCGATGATCCAAGAGCATACTCAAAGACGTCAATCTTAGAGGATATCATCCAGGAATCCCTTCAACGTCATGCATCTGGGATGTCATTCAGAGAAGCAAATGCGGGCCCCAATCTTGACATGCAAATGAGCTCTAATGGGTTCAATATCGACATCAAGGTTGATTGGACGACTGGTTTCATCTTGGCGGCAACCAAAAATAACTGCGGTACTTGGATGGACAAGATGGGCGAGAGCGAACGAGCCAACAGTAAGGGAGTCCAGGAACACCTCGTGATGGTGCTGCTGTCGAGATCACTGGTCTCCTATATAGTACCCTTCGATGGGTTGCAGATCTCCACGAGAAAGGCAAGTACAAGTATGCTGGTGTCAGTACTTCGGATCCCTCCATAAAAGTCATCACATTCTCAGACTGGGCGGATAAAATCAAGGAGAATTTTGAACGCTGTTACTATGTTCCATTAGACTCCAAGGACGACTCGAAGTATGATGTGAATACTCCTATCGTCAACCGACGAGGTATTTACAAAGATTTGTACAAATCTGGTAAAGAGTACGAAGACTATCAGCTCGACCAAACTTCCCGATTGCAATGACAGTTGCCCCGGAACTCTTTGACGATGCTCATGCACTCAATGCTTTGTTCCTCGCGGATAAAGTACTTCGTGGACCTACCGGGATGGCGACCCTTGATCCTGCTGATCTAAACTATCGACCATACTACATTAATTCCGAAGATAGTGAGGATTTTGCAACTTCAAAAGGAAGGAACTACCACCAAGGTCCAGAGTGGTTATGGCCTACTGGTTTCTTCTTGAGGGCCTTGTTGAAGTTTGATCTTAAGAGAAGAAAGACCCCAGCGGCCAAAACCGAAGCTTTCCAACAAATTACTCGCAGGTTAGCTGGCTGCAAAGAAGCCATTGTCAGCACTGATTGGGCTGGCTTGACAGAATTGACAAACAAAGATGGTTCTTATTGTGGTGATTCGGTAAGTCCATTTTTTCCTTTACTAGTCTGATGAGTTCTAATGTTGTTACAGTCACCAACGCAAGCTTGGAGTGCGGGTTGTTTGATTGATTTGTATCATGATGCTGCGCAATATGATGTTTCTCAGTTATCGAATAGATGACCCGGAGAATCTGAAGGAAAAAGAAAATAGATGATTGGACGAGGATGATTAAGCAACGCATGAGACTCAGGCTAACGAATGAGGAAATGAATAAATACGGAAATGTGTGTATCACACAGCACGGGATGATTGTTACGGAAAAAGCGAGCATGGGGATTATGAAAGTGGGAAGAGGGAAGAATAAATGGGAAAGCAAAGGAAAGGCACGGTAGACAGATGGACAATTTGAAGTGAATAATTGTTAACTCTTGATTGGTTGATGATGTCTTATTGATATGGTGACCTGCATATTTAGACTGGAAGCCCAATCTCTTAGAGCACCTACACTGCATTCATATCTCCTTTCCAAGTTCCAAATTCATACCTTGTTCTCCAATCTTCCCCCCTTGGCATAAAACATTGCAAAGAGCATGACGTCCTCGATGAACGCAATCGAGAATACTCGTCCCAACAACACTTCCCTCTCCCAAGACCCTGGAAGATATCTCTCGCCAATCGACTAGCACGAAGACGGCCAAGAACAGAGCGCAAATGAAAACCCAAAGACAGCGCTCTGAGGGTGTGGATGATGAGGCGTGGTAGCATGTGTGGATTTCGCTTTCCCGAGCGAGCACCGTGGAGGATCGCGGTGCGATGCGTGGGGTTCTGTTTGTGGGCGTGGGTGTTGTATGTTCTTGAGGGGTGGAGGGTGGGGGATGGTGGTGCTGGGTGTGGGTGTTGTTGTTGTGGTGGTGGTGGTGGTGGGGGATTTGGATTTGAATTTGGATTTGAATTTGAATTTGAATTTGAGTTAGTCTTTTCTTTGCTTTTGGTTCGTTTTCGTTTTCGTTTTCATTTGCTTGTTCTTTGGGTTGATGGGGGGTTTTGTTTGGGGGGGGTTGTTTTCGTCGTTGTTGGGGTGGTGGTGGTGGTGGTGGTGGTGGTGATGAAGAGGAGGAGGAGGAGGAGGAGGAGGAAGAAGATGATGAAAAAGAAGATAAAGAAGACGATAATGATGAGAGGGATGGATAGAGGCTTATGAATTGTATCGTTTCCCGTTGAAATGGGGGCCTCATGGATGATGGGTTTAGAGTGGGGGAGTTGGTTGGTGTAGATGGGGCGGTGGATTTTGGACTCCTCCTCGGATTCCAACGTCCTGTGCTTGGTGGGTGGATCTCTGGATGGAGAGAGAAGGGGTGTTGTCGTGTCGATGTCGCGTGGCTTGCGGGCGGAGGTGGACTGCGTGGCTGCTGGGCAGTTTGGCGGGCGGCGGGATTTGCGCTGGATTTTAAGTGTGGTAGGTGGGGAGGTGGGGAGGCTGTGTGGGGAAAGTATTCGGGACAGGTTTGCTTCCAGGTGTGTGTTTTCCATGGGGGTAAAGTTAGGGAGTTGGGAAGCCCGATTTTGGGGATGGGTTCGGGGGAATCGCTCTCTTGCGGGGAGGCAGGGAGAGGGGGCTTGCGTCTTCTGGAAGGTTGGTGGAAGGGGTTGTCGTTTGTGAAGATTACTTCTGGGGTGTTGGGTGAGGATGCGGATGTAGATGGTGTTGAGGATGAGGAGTGTGTGTTTGGTTTCAAGGTGAGTTTTGCGGCTTTGGGGATGGGAGTTGACATATTTTGATTTTGGGTGCAATATCTGATGAGTTGAACATTCAATACAAGCAAAGCAGAGCAAAGTGTAGACTTATGGATGAAGTTGAGATAGGAATTGGTACATTTATACTGTATCGCTTGGGCTTTCATCACAAGGAGATCACAAATGAGACAGATATCAGAATGGAACATTCTGAAAGATATTCTGTGTCCATGGACTTCTAGAGGCATATTAGAAGAATGGTCATACAACGGTTTTTATGGTGTAAAGTAGCCAGCATTGAGTTTTCTGTTGATGAAAGAAGATAAGAAGGATCTAGTTTCACCGAAGTAGTTGTGCGAACTTTCTTTGAACAAAAGACTTGTAACAGGTTTCCATTTCTACTTCATTGGCAATAGAATTACGTGCATGTTTGATTACTCACAAAGGAAAGAAGACTCTCTTCTAACGGTGATCTAGTTCCATGACAATAAATAAGCTTTGTATAATCTGAATGGGTATATTGAATCATGCTGGAGTGTCCAAAAATATCCTAGATATCGAAACTTGACTCCAAACTACAAACACCCTATCCAAGAAACGCAAATGAATCCTTCACTCTCCCCAAACATACGCCCAAGCTTAAAGAGACCTAAACACCTGATCACATCCCTCGAACCGACAATCCTCAAAGTCCAAGATCATCCCAACCCACTAGCAGCAGTATTCACCCATCTCGCTTAATCAATATATACCAAAAGTATCGCGCATCTCCTCGTCAAAGGTGGTATTGACAAATCGACAATCTAGCTTAACGGTTAGACACGACAACTCGAGGTGCGAGTGATATCTTTGTGGGGAGCATACGATCCCTTCGGAGTCATTGGTATCACTATACGATTGGTCACCAAAGATTAGGGCAGACGTGTCCGAACTTTTTGGCATTTTGGATGTTGCTCTTTTCGAGAGGAGCTCTTTTGAAGGTCATGAGAGGAGATATTTGATGAAATTATTTTCTGGGAACTTTGGGAGGGAAAGTGAGGGGAAAGGGAGGGGAAAGGGAGGGGAATCAACTTTATATGTAGGTAGGTAATTGATGACGAGATGGATGAAATGCGGGTAGATGTGGAAATGTGGATCCACCTCGTTTGTGGAGATGTTCAAAGTTTCGTTCCTACCCAGTTCTTAATATGCTGCTTTAACATGAAACTAATCAAACAGACTATCCAAATTTCGTAAATAACTCCAAAACTGATTCAACATCGACTTCAAAATGATTGGTATCCTCCCCCCAAAACCTGATAGTTCTTCCTCAGAGACAGATGGAAAAAAACGACGCAAAACAGAAGCTAGCATTTAGTTTACTCTCCTGACTCACTACTTTCACTGTCTTCATCCAGCGCTCTCTCCGCATTCAAAATCCTTCCCAACACCTCCTCAGTGTGTTCCAAAAGCCATTTACCTTCCTCCTGCTCAAGATACCTACTCAACACCTCGCTCTCTTCGTAAGGCTCGCCCTGCTCATTGATCCTGAATACACCATTCCCACGTCCATCTCTCATAATCATAGCTCTCGCTACAGCGATTCTCCATCCTGGTGGAGATTCCGCCCATCCTGCTACTTTTCCTTCATCTCTCCTCTCCTTTCCAGGTGGATATCGAACACTTGTTGCTAGATATACGATGCGTTCGCCTACTTCTTCTGTGGGTACACATATGAAATTTTTGAATAATGGCGGGAGAGTCCATTTGAGCATTTGGGCAGGATACCATGAGATTCCTTGGGCTGGGACTATCATAGTATCCCATGTATCCGAGCTCAAAATCCCAGGGAACGCATTGATGAACGTGACCTCCGGATACGTCTTGGCGTACTCGGAGAATAGGAGGGAGGTCGCATGGTTGACTGATCCCGAGTCCAAGTAACCTTGACTGGATTCGAGGGTTTCAAAGTAGAGTGGATTATCGTTTCCGGGTACCAAGAGAGAAATGATTCGTGGACAGCGACTTCTCGAAAGTAGTGGGAGCAATTTGGTGATGAAACGTTGGCGATTGTAGAATTGAAGAGATATCTCAAAGGGAATGCCTCCACCTGCCTGATCATCCGATATATGCTTTTCCTCATAGATACCTCTATCTTCAGATGACAAATCAGTATCCCGAGTATGCACTCTTGATAGAGATTCCTTGGAAAGAAGAGCTGATCGAGGAGATAAAAAGGTGCAATTACCTCTTCGGGATGGGAGTCTCATGAATCCACAACTCATCACCAATAAATCAACATGCGCCTCCAATTTCTTGATCTCATCGCATACCCTGTCGACTTCGGAAAGTAGCCCTATTCGTACATTGAAGGTTTTGTAAGCGCCAGCCGGATTAATGGTTTCCAGTTCCTTGACAAAGGAAGAGATAGGTTTGCTTTGATGAACCCAGCTATCGATTACATATATTCTGGGTGCCTTTTGATATTTTGCAAAAGTACGAATAGTGGCGCGTTCAAATTCATGAGATGCGCCTACGAAGACGGATACGAGGCCAGGAGGAAGTGACTGAAGGGTTTGGTTGGAGTTGACTACTTGGCTAAGGGTGACCATTTTGATATTCTGGATATTGAGATTGGATTGATGGGAAACGTATGTTCATGGTGATTCAACCGATTTATCACCCTGTAAATAAATACTCGTGTAAATCCGAGTTGGAGTTGGAGTTGGAGTTGGAGTTGGAGTTGGAGTTGGAGTGGGCTGTTAGTCTGTCATGTGCCAACAGAGTGCCCCGAGATTGCATATGTGGTTGAGGCTAAATTTGGGATTACGGCCGGATCCCTACCCGGATAGGTGAGGGGCTTTGGAAAGCTGTGCGACATATCTTGAGAATATGATAGTTTTGATTTGGCAGGCTGAAGATCTTGCGTCGCATCGATTTGTGTAATTGCATACAAATCGATGCGATAGAATAGATAAAGGGAAGGTGGAATATGGATCTTCAGCTAGCTTAGCTAGCCACACTTAGGGCGCCATCGGATCGACTTTTTGAAGAATATTCGACCACATTAAGAAATAATATTGGCTTAATGTATTTGTTGAGGTTATGAGCAAGTATACTTATAATATGTAGTGGAACCTTCGCATAGATGGTGGATTCTCATCAATTAGTTGTATTCTAATATATCGTCTATGAAATCCAATATATCTCCAATACATCAACTTCACTTTATTATTATTAATAATAAGAATAATAATAATAAATATATATGAGCTTCAATATTTATATTTGCTTTGGAATTCCTGCTGTATTGAAACATCGATCCGAACGTACCCTGAGTTGATGGATAATATGTCAAGTACTAGAATTTACATATTTGCAAATCCCTCTATTCAAGAAAGGTCTTTCCATCTTTAGCAATCATTCATTGGCCCTTGATGTTGTTGGGAGTGGTCCGGTGTTGGGCACCTTGTAATCCATTGACCCTTCCATAGAGCCATTTAAGCATTGCTGTGCTTCCCGTCATCGTCAATGCCGCTCCAGTAAACAAAACGGCTCTCTGTGCTGTGTCAAGATGCCCAAACAATGGGTATGGATAACTAGATACATATTAGTACCGAATTAAACCTTTCATAAGATGCAAATGGTTGGCTATATGATGCTCACAATCCGTTGTACTTAAAACATTGCTCTACCCAAGCCCAGTATGCAACAGCCAAAGTTGATGAGAGACCCATGGCAGGCAATGCATTGATCGTCCATGGCGGGCTCAAGAAGAGCAGATCAATCGTCAACAAAATGGCGGGCATAGCATGAAACCCGACATCAGCATAAGGGCTAATGTAGATCTCGGGGGGAACTAAAAGCTTCTTATCAATAGCCGAGATTCCCCAATACAGTACAGATATCAAGACCTCCAAGGGAGCCGAGCATAATGAAAGAGAGTTTTTGAGTAAAAAAAAGTTTTGTGGAAAGAGTGATGTCGGCGAGGAAACCAAAGACGAAGGTAAGAAAAGCAAGGGTAAGTCCAATAATGGTGAGGTATTGGAAGTGCCAACCATAAGAAGAGTTGATGAAGGTTGGGAAGTCAAACAAATATTTGTAGGAGAGGGAGAAGGAAGTGAGCCCAATGAGGTGAATCAAGGCAGATATAGTGGGAGAGGGGGAGGGTAGACGTTGAAGTGGATGATGGGATCCGGAGGCCAGCTTCTTTGCTGTTGAAGTAGATGCCATGTTGTTGTTATTTGAATGACTTCTTGGAGGTCTTGTAGTATGAAATGATATTCATGGATACCTGTACTCCGTATATATCTAGATCAGCAATATCCATAAGGTTGAATATATCCGTGGATATATTTTCTATTCACAACAGTGACGTTTAAGTGGAGCAGCTTCCAGGCCAGCCTTGCCTTACTACCGAAACACGCTAGTATCGGCTAGCTTCAGCCTTGTTATTTTGCGATGCGCATCAATCTGATGTTATATTCATCAACTATTTAACGACATATACCTGTTGCTCTGATCTGAACAGCTAGGACCTTCAACTCGCCAAAATGGCAGATATAGGGCCCAATCCTAACAAACGGAAGCTTGATGCGGAAGATGAAGACTCTTCTTCCGACGATGATATGGGACCTCAGCTTCCATCTGCTGATGCTCCCAAGAAGAAGCGTCGCAAGCTTCCATACGAAAAGCTCTATATTTCAGCTCTTCCCAAATCTGCGCGGTATTCAAAGTCTCTTATGCACAAGGAGCAAATTGCATTTCTTACGATGACCCCTTTGACGGATTTTTTAATCACAAGCTCCATCGATGGAGTTGTGAAATTTTGGAAGAAAGGAGGCGATGGCATCGAGTTCGTCAAGGAATTTAGGACTCACGTTGGAGAAATTAAGAGTGTTTCGATCAGTGCAGATGGGCGAAGCTTTGCGACAGCTGGAGCAGACAAAACAATCAAGATATTCGACGTGATGACTTTTGATCTCCTGTCAATGCTAACTTTAGAGTTCACACCCAAATGTGTTTGCTGGATACATCGACGTGGTGCTTCGCTTCCTTTACTAGCTGTCTCCGATGAGGTCAATCATACGATCCGGGTATACGATGGCCGTGGGGAGAACCAGGAACCAATTCATACAATTACAGGCTTGCATCGAAGCGTTGTCTCGCTGATGGCTTTCAATGATGCTTATGATTGTGTGATATCAGCAGATGAGAATGGTATGATTGAATACTGGCGCCCAGGAGGAAATTACGAGAAGCCTGATAACGTTTTCGAGTATAAGTCTTCTACCAACCTATTTGAATTCAAGAAGGCCAAATCAACACCTACTTCCCTTACAATTTCTCCAACCGGATCTCAATTTGCAACATTCTCATTCCCTGACCGAAAAGTCAGGGTGTTTGATTTTCCAACTGGAAAATTATACCGTACATATGACGAATCGCTGCAGGTTATCGAAGAAATGCAACAGGCGGGGACATCGTTGAAAAAGTTAGAGGATGTAGAATTTGGTCGCCGACTTGCTACAGAACGTGAGATCGAAACGCCAAACTTACGAAATAAGGCTAATGTTATATTTGACGAGACTGGACATTTCATCATTTATGGATCAATAATGGGTACGAAAGTTTTGAATACTTACACAAATCGAGTTGTAAAGGTATATGGAGGAGATGAAAACTTTAGGCCACTCAATATTGCTATGTACCAAGGTCAACCACAAAAGAAGGGAATCACAACGGTTGCAATGGCAGCATCCAATAATCCTCTCTTGCAGGAATCCGAAGTTCGGGATCCAATTTTGTTTGCCACTGGAGTGGGTAAAGTGCGGTTCTATATGTTTACAAATGATGACGAGATCTCCAAATCGGAGCGGGATGTCCAGAATGAGAAACCGACCAACACGAATTCCAAGAAACTGGCAGAGGCGAAGGCTGCCGAGACCGGAACGGCTGCTGTTATTCACACCACATATGGAGATATACATATACGCTTGTTCCCAGACGCGGCCCCAAAAGCAGTGGAGAATTTTGTGACGCACTCAAAGCAGGGGTATTACAACAACACTATATTCCACCGTGTCATTCGAAAGTTCATGATTCAGTGTGGTGATCCCTTGGGTGACGGTACCGGCGGCGAAAGTATCTGGGGGAAAGAATTCGCCGATGAATTCAGTCCTCTCAGACATGACAAACCTTACACGGTTAGTATGGCAAACGCGGGGCCCAATACCAACGGTAGTCAGTTTTTCATCACAACTGAAAAGACTGTAAGTTCATACGTGGCCTTTTACTTCTTTTGCCTCTTCCATGATTCATCTTCGTACTGATTCATTCCTTATAGCCGTGGCTGGACAACAAACATACCATCTTTGGAAGGGCCATTCAAGGTTTAGACGTTGTTCACAAGATTGAAAATACGAGAGTCTATAAAGAGAAACCTGAGGAAGATATCAAAATTCTCAATATAGATATCTTATAAGAGAATCGCTCAGTATTCCGTATACCCTTACCCAAACCAAACCAAAGCAAACCAACCGATACCCATGCCCACATCCATACCATCAATGATCAAACCAACCAACAGATTTAAATCATTTGAGAATTGAAGCTACAGCTACCTGTTATCAATCAGGTCCATAGGATAGGTCGATATAGCGAAAGGGATTATTTTAATATAGTCCATGCATGACTAATCAACTATTAACTACTTACCTTACCTACCTCTCTCTGCCATGTTTTATTATTGTCGGGTATCTCTGCTTGAAAATCTCTTTTTCCAACGTTGGGTCTATGATGATTGCTTACTCGTACACCTGCCTATCTACCTACTCCAGGGCTAGATAGGTACCTAGATACCTAGGTAGGTACCTACCTACCTAGTCAGTCAAGACCAAGACTTAAATAGACACCTCCCATTGGTCAATCTTTGGTCTTATCAGCATTGGTGATATATTAGTAGTCCACGGGTAGCAGCATTGGCGCTTTTCATTAGTCATTGGTAGATCTACCTAGTAGGTATTTATGATTATTGCTGTTGTTGTTGTTGTTGTTGTTGTTGTTATTGTTATTATCATCTATTCCAGGTTAGCTAGGAAGCTACTCCGCTTCTACTTCTCATTGATCCAAACTTCCAAAGGTGTACTTACCTAGGTACGTACTGTATTGTGCAGTACCATCTACCTACCTCCCTACTTGCCTACCTGCCTACCTACTTGGCCTGGTAGTCAGCTAATGACTCTACTAGTAACGTTTTTCTTATCTAATCGCAAACTTTAAATTGTCCCTCAATCCCTCAATCCCTCAATCCCTCACCCCACCTTTTCCATCTTTTTACCTTTCTCCACTCTATTCACACTGCCCAGGTGTAATATGACAACCTTGGAACTTGGAAGTACAGAGCAGTTCTACAAGTACTAGTAGTTCTACAACTACCTACCTACCTATCTAGGTAGGTACTTATATTAACCTCACCTGCCTAGTATCCGTGACCTGACCTTCACCTACCTCCCTTCGTGCTTACTTACGTACATAGTATCTATCCATGATCTCCAAGTCTCTACATTTACAACACCGGCCATACATCAACAGCATCGACAATAACGACAATAACGACAATAACAACATCTACAACAACAACATTACGAATCTAGATTGCAATCAACGTCTTCTGTCACTCAAACATCCAAACCATCTTCAACCTTTCAATCCTTTATACCCTCTCAAGTTCTCTTGATTATTGATTGCTACTCAGGAAAGCTTCAATCAATATATCCAAATTTCCTACGATTCAAGGCCAATTCCCTTTCATTGCCATTTTCTTCTCATTGCTCCATCTATAGCTATGTCGATGGCGATAAATTCAATAGTGCCATCTACTAATTTTAAACCCTATTCTACTTATGGCAAAGAGCCCCAGCAACCCGAGTCAATGCCTGGAATTGATACTAGTATCGTCATTCGTTTACAAACCACTCATATTCCGGTTTCACACTTAACATGCCACGCCCAAAGAAAGTGGGAGCACCAGAGCCTAAGAAGAGGAGTAGAAACGGTTGTTGGTACGCTAGTGGTCAAGATGATATCATCGATTTTTCAAAACTGAATATATAATCTTCCAGGCCCTGCAAAGCTCGAAAAGTAAAATGCGACGAAACTCGACCAACATGTGTAAACTGTTCGAAACAGAGCACCGTCTGCGATTATAGCATACGATTGAATTGGGAGGGAAGAGGCAAGAAGAAGCCCCAGAATGATGTAGCCAACGCACAACAAAACCTTTTGGTTTTGAATCCAACGACTCAAGCTTCGCAAATCGCGAGTAATCACTCATCGAGGGCATTGACAGGCTTTCAATCTCTTTCCCCGCTGTCTACTTCTCAAGATGAGAATGCTACCCGCAACGATGCGAAACCTAGGGAGCATATGGCAAATATCTCTATGATCGATCCCGCCTTAACTGGACCTTCTTACCCGCCCATTTCAACTTCACAGTCTGCTGTGTCCAAGGATCACGGCCGCTCGGATCAAGAACGCTCTCAAAGTTTTGAGCCATACCAATTCAGTGCTCCCATCAGTTCACGTTCAGCACAGTCGCCTGGCCTCTCGATATTTGGCCACCTTCAAGTTGCGGATGAATCTGGAAGTCCAGTTTCAAACAGAAGTGCTTTTTCAAGCACCGAAAGCCCAATGCCCACCCCGTCGTATGTCGGAAGCAGCTATGGGACGCCTGCAGCAGAAAGCTCTACAATAGAAAGACCTGCTAAACGCCCTCGGTACGAAAGCTCGCTCTATAATTCACGTATGCTTCCTCCATTGGTTTGCAATTCCGATCCTACCAACGAGCCACGGAATGCAATGACTGCTGAATCCCAGGTTGAAACCGCATCAATACGTGTGTCCGATACTCCCAAACTCAAATCTATCTCAAGTCGCAGATACTCAGGCAGACTTTCCGTTAGTTCATTATTGTCTGGCCCTCCTGATGCAGAACCCTTAGAGCAACATAGCAATAGCAGGGAGTGGGATTACCAAAGCCAAGATTGGACACCTTATATGCATGATGTATATCAGGATACCGAAACATGGGGAATAGACCGAGGGCTAGTGGATTTGGATATCGGCAAGAATGATGACGCCAATGCAATATCGGAATCTTCTCCTGCGTTAGTGGGCATCCACCAAGAGTTCGATGTAGACAATGGAGGCGATCTATCACCAATGGAATTTGGATTCGGCATGGAAAGCAATGAAACGGCTCTCGAAGTTGGATACTACGATAAACCGGTTTCGATATCGATACCTCGTGCGCTCCAGCCACTTCCAACGAAATTACTTGAGAATCCTATGAACCTGCTAGTGAGTATTCCCATCATCTATTTTGATTTTTTGCTAATTGATTCCAGTATTTTGTAAGTGCTTCCTTGTGGGAAATCTTGAGATCTCGTACTGATTTTTCCTAGCACCATTTTCTAGACCACACAGCGGGTTGTTTAATACCGCATAATTGTTCATCCAATCCATTCCGGAGTATCTTGCCACAAATGGCAGTTCGAGATGACGATCTTTTGCATCTCCTCCTTGCATACTCTGCCACGCATCGAGCAAGACTTTTGAGACAGCCCGAACCCGCCACTCGGATAGCTTTGTGGGTGAAGGACATTTTCCCTAACCTTAGGCATGCTCTTGATGACCCCAACAAGATTACCTCGAATGTTAACCTGGCGACGGTAATTATGCTTGCGTCTCTGGAAATAATCTCTCCGAAAGTCTTTGGGGTTGCCGTCCCATGGCAAAAACACCTCGAGTTTGCGCGTCAAATGCTCGTCGCGAGGGGTGGAGCCCACCGCATGCAAACGATATCCCGGAAGGACAAAGTCTCTTCTTTCTTATGGAGTTGGTTCGCGTACTTGGATGTCCTTGGAAGTATGAGTGGGGGCAAGAATCTTTCGTCTGCTTGGATGTTAGACTATGAAACAGAGGATGAAGAAGATGGTTACCAGATCGATTGTATCCTTGGTTTCACCAGTCGTTGCGTCCGTATACTTGCCAAAGTTGCTAATCTTGCTCGTCAATGTGATTCACATCGCATCAATTCAGACTCAACCATTAAAATTGAATGGCAACCATCTGATGACGTTATCATCCGCGCCCGCAGACTAGAAGCAGATCTCATCGAGTCACGTCGCCATGCAGCTAAACCATGTACTCATATGCAATCCAAATCTGAAGCAGAGTATGGATGGGACAGCCTTGAGGTAGCAGCGACAAATGAAGCTTTTCATTCTGCTGGCCTCGTTCATCTCCACCGAAGAATATTTGGAAAGTCCTCGGGTCACGAGGACGTGCAGCATGCTGTTCGTGAAATACTTGGCTCCTTCAATAAAATCCGCAAGGGGAGTAGTGCCGAAGCTTGCCTGTTGTTTCCAATGTTTACGGCTGGGTGTGATATTCGGGATGAGAAGCAAAGATCCGATATTCTTGAACGAATGAACCGGGTCGAGAGATTCGGAATGACACAAGCACACACAAAGCACGAAGACTGATGGAGAGGGTTTGGGAACTAGGAAAACCATGGGAGACCCTGGTGGGGGGTGAATTCTTTGGTTGAGGTCTGGGATACTGTATGTTGGAAGTATTGTATTCGATTCTTCCAATAAGTCACATGGTGACTGGATATTGAGTATTCTTACCAGTGATCGCGGTCCTTAGATGATCGACATACAACGCACTCAGTCTTTGAGTATGCTGTATAGACCCAAATCAAAAAGCGATCCTGCCTCAGTTGGACTCGAAAGGAATAGAATGATTCCTTTTATCCGCAAAAGACGAGCTTTGCGAATTTTAATAGTCCTTGGTAAGACAGTAAACTGCCATTGTCGTTACAAATTGGAGCGGATGAGTGGTATAATAGGGCGTTCGGAGTCTGTCCGGACGCCTGACGGTGGCGTGGATACTTGGGTCTGACACCTGGGAGAAGGACCTGGGTGACCACGTCTTGCTGTTACCATCGTTGTGGAATCTTTTCTGAAGGAGACAAGCGTGATAGTAAGCGTCCCAACGTAAGTAGAGACAACTTTGCTCCGGAGCCAGCGCTGGGGACTCGGCCCCAAAAGATTCACAGGAGTCGCAGATGGCCACGTAACCAGGGGTTGGGTTATCAAGGGCTATCTCACTTCTCACAAACACAGCTATGTTGCCGGTAGGAAACCGGGAGTTGGGATGGTCACGTCTTCCCTGGGGATTGTCAAATATCCCTAGAAAACTCCAAATACTCATACGTACATACTCTTGATTTGATAACGTACAGGGGATGGATCCACAGGCGCTTCGTGGTAGGACCGGAAAGGACAACAAGCCTACTGCCTGTGAGGTACTTTGTGATGAAAAAGTTCCGGTATCACATAGTGCCATGGTGCGGAAGCACCCTTCCCTCCTATCAAGAATAACAGCCGCCAGTAGAGATTGGTAAGGATGCTATAATGCTCTGCAATAGATGCATATCATTCTGGACGATTCCAGTTCTCGCCACATTTTACGATGCTCTAATTGCTGATGCACCGCCTTGGTGGTGCACAAAAATTAGGGTATCTCTCAGCGTATATCAAGTGGCAGGCCCAAGAATAGTCTAGCATTCATAGCAGCAATCCTAACAACGACTTGGCGGTCAAATTGTTGTTCTTGATTTATAGTCACGATCAAGGGTTGGATGTGACTATGTATCCTTGCTTACCACAGTGCTCACCGACAAGTTCATACTTTTCGCGATGACAGGTTTTTGAGGATATATACTTCAATTGTTTGTATTTTAGCACCATTTTGGATACATCAGTTGGGGATGAAGAGGTTTGTCGAATTGACTTGGTGGTGCGAGCTCACTCGATTCTATCACCTCTTCTTAATTTGTTACTTTGGCAACGGGTTATATGTAGGAGTGAAAACCAATCTAGATTAATAAGGAGTGCTAGCCTTGTTTTTTTAGTAGTTTTCTAGGTATCTACAATCCGGCTCTAAGCCTTGATACATCGATACCGTCTTTCATGCTTGGCAGTGTGATGATGGGATTACAATGCATGGTATTTGAAGCAGCAAATCCTCGAATATGTTAGAATAGAGGTATCCGACATACTGGATGGATTTCAACGTTCCAATTGCCTTCAACTTTCATGTCACGCCTACCTTATCCATATACCTAGCAAATGAAAATTAGCTAGTCACGCCATCAACTCTTCAAGAAGGCATTTCTTCGAGATCAGCATCATTAGTTCTCCGATATGTTCATCTCACACGCCATCGTTAAGGCTTTACAAGATTTTCATAACCGTGGAGATGGAGCGCATGACTATTCTAACTGAATACAATGTTCTACCTGGCAAGAATGTTATGATTGGGTAGTTGGAGTCCATGTTGTTGATTGGTTTGGTTGTTGATGGGTGAAGTTGATTTCATTGTTTGATTTGGGGAATTCAATTGGTTGATTAATTGATGATGAAAATTGCTTCTGGAATTTTTATTGTGGGTGGTATTTTATAAAGTGTTTGTAGTGGAGTGTCGAGAAGTGTCGCGAAGTGTCGAGAAGTAAGGTCATAATCATAAATGCCTTCAATGCCCTAGTGCGTACGCACGCTCGTACTCTACAGCAGCCTCTGTTACATTGTCATCGCGACAAAATTCAAAACGTTCGGCAAGCAGTAGTAGCCTTTGCTTTCTACTGTAGTAAAAATTGAGTTGGGCAGCAGCATACGTGGCTACTTGAACCAGTGGCTACATCGCTGAAATTCTACGGGCGGTGCTGATCTCCGGGTCAATTCAATACATGCAGCTGCCGTATTGCGAGCCGACTCGAAATGTTATTCAAGTTGCGTTTGGCAAGACGAGCTTGACATTTTACATCCCAGGTTCCACAAGCTTTTACAGACGTCGACAAAATCAGATCACTTGAAGCTTTCTATACAGGCTTGGATTCTCCTTTCACAAGGCTCTCAATCACCACTGATCTCGATCTTGAGATCTGCATACTTCTTCCATCTTCTTGCATCTCAACCTCTCATTCAGCCACTCAATAGCCATGAATCCACCTGACGTCCCAGCGGCAAACCCGCACCCGCACCCACAACGCAATGGAGCTCCACCCTTCCTATCCCCAGAGCGAAAGATTATTCTTAAATCTGTACTCTCTGTCCTCTTACTTTTTTTCGTTGGAATACATGAGATATTCTATGAACCCCGTTCAAGCCTACAGCCGAATCTTCCTCTCCATCTTCGCAATCCTCCTTCACTTTCACATACCACGAAAGTACCCTCTGGTGGCTTATTTCTGCATCTTGCTCAACATCTTCATCAGCGTCTGCGATTACAAGAAGCAGGTGAGAGACGGCACAGCTTCGCTCCTCCGCTCTCAGCGTCGTGACTCGTGGCTATACTATCCCATTTGGATATACGATTGTCTCGGGCTTCTTGCGGGGCCGAATCGCAGTGTCGCAGACCGTTTCATGGCCGTGATGCTTGCTGGCTATTTTGCCGCCGTGGTTTTCTGGTTCGGCGCCGATGCCTTTTGGGATGTGGTGCATGCGTTGCAGGATGGCTTCGATGGGTATCTTACTGACTAGGCGACCTTGGTATGGGGACGTGTGGAGGAGGCTAGGGCGAGGGTGCAGGCGAAGATCGAGATGCTGGAGTCTACGACAAAGATGGTTTTGAGATGGGGAGGGCCTGCATGGATTTTTCTCTTGCTGCAGCAGCTTCGACGGGAGGATCCTACATGATCTATTCCTGCCGTGCTGTTTGCTCATCGGATTGTCGCATGCGCAAGGCCACTTGCGCCCTTCGAGGTATGGGGGAATTTTTTTCTGTCGTGGAGGGTTCTGCTTCTGGGTATCTTGTTGCACGGCCGGCTTTCATATCTGTGGAACGCTGCTGCCATCTGGATGTTGACGGGCGTTGGGGTCTCATTTTAGTTAAGGTTCGGGGAATTTACAGTCTGGTTTGTTGTTGTTTTACTCTGCATGATTGATTTATTGTTTGTTTGTTTGTTTGCTTGTTTGTCTTTTGTGTATGTGGTGATGTGATGATATGGTTGTATCAGTATGTATGAGTTCATCTTCGAGATCGATACGACGAAAGGAAAAAGCTATGAAGTCAACCTTGGGTTTTAGCATTCAGATCGCATGAGGTGGACTGTAGTCCATATTGTCTATCACTAGCATGCATGTTGAATGAGAGAAAAAAACCCTTCCTTCCGATTTCGCAGTGGACGGACAATCAAAAAGGAATAAGGGAGTCTTTCGTTGCTGAGCTTGAGTCTGATTTTAGAGAGGCTCTGAAGAATACAATTTCGCGAGGCAATTCTTTTGTGGAATCTCGGGTTGATTTTGTAGAATAAGACCAGATGGCTGGATATTAGGCATATTTCAAGTCGGATAGGGGGGCTATCTCGTAAATCTTGAAGGTTCCAGATCGTCCAGGTTACTTTGCAGCACCGCATGAATAGGTCTCGAATTTTTCTCATAGATGATCCTTAAAACCTCAAACTTTGCTACGAAATTCTGCCGTACTAGGCATTTGCTTACTAGGTTCAGAAGTCCTTTACTGGCTTGCGGTCTCGTAACCTTCGCATTCACAAATCCTGAAACATATATCTTCAGGTCGCAAGGTCAACTATATATCGAACACTCAAACTATTTTCTATCGTCAATCTTTTCTCGAATTTTATCTACCACGGTACACGTGAAGCACTCCAGGTGAATTAGACTGCTTCTTTCCGAGGCCGGGTCTTTCAGTTCGCCAGCTTCATGGGCTTTGGCCTCGACGTCCCGGTTTTGTCGCTGTTTATGCTCGCTATATATGACCGGGCTTTTAAGTTTATGGTGCATCTGGCAAAAGTCTATGAACATCAAGAGTGCGCAAGCGAGTTCGGGATGAAGCTTAGCAAGATCTGCATGAAATGGTTGGCGATGGATATTGATTCGCAGCTTGCTCGAAAAACTTTGAGTCGGGAGTGGGAGATAAGTCAGGCCAAGAGCGGCATGGAGCAGATGAAGCTTGAGAATGAGATTGCAATGGAATTTAGGAAATTTGAGGCTCAATCACGGACTGGAAGTCTTGAGACGGAGGAGCGGGAGCTCAGGACGGAAGTCACATAGATTAAGGATGAGTTGGAGTACGAAAAATGAAGGTTCGAAACGGTAAACACAGAGACTTAATGGTATGGGACCGTTGTGACTCGTCATCTGATATTTGCTGAACAAGATCTTACAAGAGTAGTATTAGGCTGTTCACCGCAGATGCACACTATATCTTGTTTCTTCATATAATCGATCCTTGTTGCTTCTGACTACGCTAAAAGCGAAGCCTCTATATGAAGTAACTATTGGCTTTGGCATTATTCTTTCAGCGTCAGGCTTCAGGCAATAAGATGGCGGGGTGCTTTTGTGATTAGGGCGAAGGTAGGGTGCGGATAGAATGAGAATATCAAGAGAAGTGCATGATTTGCGCGTTACGAGAATTTCAACATAAATATCGATTCGTGACAATGATTAGACGTCGCCATTCACAATCATCTTCAGGAGGCAAAAAATGCGCGACAAAAAGCACCAAATCCTCTCCCAGATGAAATCAAAACGTCACACAATGTATGAAATAGGTCGCGTATCAAAGTGAAGACATATGTCTCCAAGTCCAGAAACTGTGTGATATCTACCTAGGTACTCACTCTCCAGTCTTCCAAGTCATAACTACTAGGTAGTTCACGATGGAACGGCTATTGCATTCCAGATCCTAGATTAAATTCCTCTTCTATATAAATCAAGATACCGCACGTTCCTGCATCGACAAACAGCCCAAACGCGACATTGGTAGAGCAAACCGGCACCCTCGTGGTGTAGCGGTAGGAGTGACACGCCGGAACGCAATAAATCCCTCCCGTGGGGTTTTCCAACCGCAGCCCCCCAACGGGGGGTGAGCGGTTAGGTTTTTGCCTTTTTTGATTGTGATATTTTTGGCCTTTTTCGGGGAGTGGTGGCTTGTGGTGGTGAGGTGAGGTGAGGGGGAAGGAGTCTTCTCTTCGATGTTTCGCATAACGCCAACTTCGCGTATGAGAGATACGTGGATAGAGGATGGCAAACTGGGAGAGATGGATGTCCGAGCTTTTGCATAGGATTGCGAGGTTTCAGCTCTGTCTTTCGTCTTTCATAAGGCTTCTCTACCTAGGCATATATTCCCGATGTTCTTTATCTCGATGTTGTATTATTATGGTTACTTTGACTGGATGGGGGAGAGGCAGGATTTTGCTCATGGTGAAATAGTTTGCATTTCCCATTTTCTCTTGTAGATGAGTTTGTTGTGTAGTGTTCTGATGGTACTTGAGGATCAAGTGTTCTATGTAACATGAGTTCGACGGGCAGTTTGTGTCATTCCCTAGAGTACCACTTTTCTGGCAGGATGCCATATATTCGTAGAATCCTCCCTAAATCTTATTATAGCGTATATTTTACGTATATAGTAGTAGAAGCTTTAAAGCGTCTACATTGAAAGATTTTCGGAATACTATATTAGCTTTAAAATAGCTTTAAATACTAGTATATTATTCTCAATCCCATTTTGATTCTTCAACTTTACTTCGACTCTTTAACTTTACTTCGATTCTTCAACTTTAATTCAATATTATTAATACCATCAATACCATTAATAGTAAGTTATTCTATTCGTTGAAGAATTGCTTTTTTTACTTCGCTTTTATTTTCCTATTTCAAAAATGCCTTTTTCCTTTTTAATAATGTATTAACCATTTTAGATTTTGAATAGCTTTAATACTATCAATAACAACAATAATAATAACGATAATACTATAGATTGTGATATGCTCAAATATACCTAAATAAAGGCAATACGCTTAAATAAACTAAAATCTTGTAGTATGCTTAAATAAGTTTAGTTTAATATATTAAGATCAATAGATTAAACTTAAAATAAAATGTAAACTATTAGTGTTAACTTTTGTTCTTATGCTATATGGATGCTTTGAGATTTATGGATTCCCAAATGTTATATATCAAAAAACCATTTTGAATATGGAATTATGCTATAAACCGGATATGGCATATAGCCATATTTCTGGTACTCTAGGGTGAATGAGGCTAATGACTTGGTAGAACTAAACCTTACCTGAGCATTTGTCTCTTTTTCATTAGGATCATATTGTCGGCTCAATTCCTCATGGTCATCTTGATATAGAATAGAGACATTTAGCCAGTTTTCATTTTCATTTTCATAGTTTATATAATAGGCATGATCGATGAATATAAAAATCCTATTAAAAGGCATTTAGCTAATTTTAATACTTTCGAATTAATAAGGATATAAATGGTATAGTGTATTTATATAAATGGTATAATGTATAATGATCTTAAAGCATTAAAGCATATATTCGTTTGTTAATCATATGATCAACCCCCTTTTTGCTATAATAAGTTAATTTGATAACAATGAAGCTTTACTCTATATTCATCAAAATGGATGAATATAAAGTGGATCGAAGGATTTCATAGTTGCCCTTTTGGAACTCGTTTTAATAGTGGATCAATCGCTACTATGAATTCCCTTATTCGAAACTTTTAATAGTTACCTAAATGTCTCTAATGTTCATGGTGGATATGTATCTAGTTGAATGTACAAGTAGCTCTGTGGAAGATAGGATAAGTAGAGTTAGGGTTTCTACTCCTTAAGCCTTAAGGTTAAGGTTAGTTCTAGGTTACCGAACCTAATATGACTTTGGCATCGACTAATTGCTTCATACTAACCTTACCGTACATCTCACCTGGGCACCACACTTGATCAAGAAATCCCGAGGTCGTGATAGTCCACCCAAGTTTGGAAGATTTCTGGTTCAAAATAATAAATCATAATATACAGATAGATGGATTTATCAGGTAGGTAGCCATATAAGTGGGACTGTCGGATTCGTTACTCTCTGACGAGAGTAGACAATCTTAGTCAGAGCTGAATAAGATTGTTTTGAAGATCTCGTGACCGTAAGAGTGCCAAGACTTGGGGTAGACCTACGGAGTACTGTATGTACTGTAACATACTGACTGTACTTACCTCGGTGTTTCGAAAGCTCGGCTGCTTTGCTGATCCGCCAGGATCCTTTCGGTTCGAATTCCGTGGAGTCCCCATCCCCACCCAAGCATCATGCATGATAAGCCATCCATCCTGCGTACTCCTTACTCGATCGGTAATGTCCACGGGTATTTAGGCAACTGACCTCCCCTTTACTCTCCTTCACTGCATTTTGATTTCGTCATACTATTTTGTTTGATAGATACCTCTAGGTTATAAATAATTGCTTTGCGTTTTCTCTTCTCCCATACAATTGGTACCACCCCGCGACCTATCGGTTGCACAAATACAAAAGTAACTATGCCGACAGAATCAACATACCCCAAATTAGATATCCCACAGGTGGATCTTTGGGAGTTCCTTTTCGAAAGAAAAGATAGAGAATTTCCAGATGATAAAGGTATCAATTACGTTCCACATAATCCCATATAGAGGAGCTATTCCTGCTGTATCAATCACTGACTCTTTGATCCTCAGCAATTTACACGGATGCTGAGACTTCACGATCATATACTTATAAGCAACTGCGAGATACTGCCATAGACTTTGGAAAGGGCCTCAAAGCCGTCTGGGAATGGAAGAAAGGCGACGTGCTTGCACTATACACATCCAATTGTATAGATACTCCCCCAATCATATGGGGCACGCATTGGGCTGGTGGAGTGATCTCTCCTGCGAATCCCGGATATACTGTCGACGAATTGACCTTTCAATTGAAAGACTCTGGGGCCAAAGGGATCGTTACGCAAAAGCCCTATTTAAAAGAAGCACAAGCAGCGGCCAAAAATGCTGGCATACCAGAAGATAGGATAATATTGATGGGTGATGGACGGGATGAGACACACAAGTTTAAACATTTTACCAATATACGGAATTTGGCTGGTACATCAAGATATAGGAGGACCAAGAGTAAGCCAGGGGATTTGGCATTCTTGGTTTATAGCAGTGGAACGACCGGGCACCCGAAAGGAGTCATGCTATCGCATGGAAATATTGTTGCAAATACTTTCATGGGAAACACAGCGGAAGGGACCAATTTAAGCTGGAAAGGCGGCAAGGATGGAAAAGGCGATAAACTTATGGCTGTTCTTCCCTTTTACCATATATATGTAAGCCATTTCGTTGCTGCAAGTTTGTGAATATCACTAACCATTTACAGGGCTTGGCCTGCATTATTCACTTTTCCCTCTACAAAGGCCTTGAGTGTGTGGTAATGGAAAAATTTGATCTAGAGAAGTTTTGTAAAACGATAGAGAAATTCGGGGCAACATTTGCTTACGTGGTTCCTCCTATTGTCCTCATGCTCGGAAAGAGTCCCATAGTCTCGAATTATGACTTATCCACGATTAGAATGATGAACTCCGGTGCGGCACCACTGACACGCGAGCTGGTCGATGCTGTATACGCCCGTCTCAAGATCCCTATTAAGCAAGGTTATGGTCTCAGTGAAACAAGCCCTACTACTCATACTCAGCCATGGGATCATTGGAATAAGTATCCAGGCTCAGTTGGGCGATTGCTGCCGAATCAAGTAGCGAAATACATGAACCCCGAAGGAAAAGAGGTTGCAGCAGGGCAGACTGGTGAACTTTGGATTAAGGGACCCAATGTCTTCCAGGGCTACCTTAACAATCCAGAAGGTACCAAGAACGCGTTGACAGATGATGGATATTTCAAGACTGGAGATGTTGGGCACCAGGACGAGGAAGGCAATTTCTACATCACCGATAGAGTCAAGGAATTGATCAAATACAAAGGTTTCCAAGTACCACCAGCAGAGTTAGAAGGTCTCCTTATTTCTCACGAAGATATAGATGATGTTGCAGTCATTGGAATCTACAATGAAGAGCAAGCAACCGAAATCCCACGAGCTTATGTGGTTCCAAAGAAAGGAGTTGTGGGCGACAAAGATGAGGCAAAGAAGATTGTAGAATGGTTGCAAGAAAAGGTAGCAAGCCATAAGAGATTGAGAGGAGGTGTTAAGTTTGTGGATGTGATCCCAAAGAGTCCAAGTGGAAAGATTTTGAGGAGGCTTTTGAAGGAGCAGGCGAAGAAAGAAGGAGAGAAAGCGAAGTTGTAAGAGAGAAGGAAAATAACATATTGTACTTGATGTTATGAGGGTTTTCTTGATAGATGAAAGAAATGAAGAATGTCAAGACATGTATCTCTTTTATTATTGCACGTGCTATTTCTGCTTTTGTTGATCATCAGATATGCAATTGAGAGCTTAGCCTTTGAACTTTCAACACAATGAAGCAGTTGTGGGATGTAAGTGAGACTTCATTTGTGAGTTCATTTTCACTGCAGTAACTGCTTAGCAAATTTCATGTATCAATAGGTACTTTATTGAAAGGAGTACATCCATGGATATTTGTGAAAGTCTTTTCTAGGCTAGGATGATTCAACAATACCAAAATTTGAGGGGGTGGACGGGGCGGAGGGTCGGCCGTGCGGCCGAGTAGCCGCTAGTTTATTCTGTAATTTAACTACATCAATCTCAGTCAATCTTTAATAGCTGAACCGTTCCGACAACAACTATGGCAATTATTCGTTCTCCAGCAATACGTCGCATAGTCGCAGGTGCAGCTCCTTATCTGCGGACTTCTCAAAGAAGATGGGCACAAGTTCATGATGTTCGATTCTTGGCCACCCAGCAATCAGATAGAGTCCTTGAGAAGTACAAAGAGAAGCTTGATCAGAAAGCAAAAGAGTCAGAGATTGCCACTTATCAATTCTCAATTCGTCTATCTTGACTAACCAAATTCTCTTATAGACAGGGCCTTCGAGATGTCAACGAACTAAAAGCAGCCTACAAAGCCAAAATTGAGGATTTGAAAAAGAAAGCTGCCGTTGCTATTCCTATAAATGCCCCTCCCACCCCGCCACCCTCTCCCGCTGCCTCATCGCCATTTCCTGCAGCTCCACCACCACCCAAAGCTCCCGCTGAAAAAGTGCCATCTTCCAATCCAGGACTGAAGACTTTGTCCTCATATCTTGATCTTGAAAAGATTCGCGCTCTACCACAGAAAGAAATTGAGGCACTCTGGCGACTTCGACACGTCAACGATGCACAATCTTTGTGCGCTGCCATACCTTTGGACACCTACAAAGTCATTGAAGCCACGGCAAAGAACTTTCCTCACTTCATCTTACCGCTTGCAAAGGAGGGCCAAGGTGCAGAAATCCATTTTTTGCAATGGACGTTCCCGGCTGAAAACACCGTCACGGTGCTCTTCACACATCTTGCGGAATACAAACTGAGAGGAGAGTACAGTGAGCCACATACTACCATCACCCACCACTTGGAATTGGACAAGGATAAGGGATTGGTCTTATTGCATGGACAAGTAATTGAAGGAAAAGGTGTGAGTGTCGACGAAGCAAAATGGTTGGTCATGTGTTTGCAGAAATTCTACGGTCCAGTTGGGGAAAAGAGTGATAGGCGTCGATTGTTGGAAATGTTTGGAAGAGGTGATCCCGCTTTCAAGGTTGAGGATCTGGTCGAGGAGGCCGAAAGGATTATATAGACGATCGCCTAACCATTACGAAGTGTACGATACGATTTTACGACCTAAGGCTTGATCTGAGGTTGAAGCTTGTTCAGAATTTATAAGCATATAATGAATCTTCTCTCTGATCTCCTTGTCGCAGTGTACGGAATATCGAAGTTACTGCGCATCATGGTTCGCCTCGGAGATATGCAAGACAAAAAGAAGGAGAAATATTTGGCGAGCCTCAACCCTGATTTTCTCACTTATTCCACAATCTTCGAGAACGGAGCTCATTAGATTCCGCTGGATGATCAGTTTAATCTACATTACCACACTAAGGTCACAAACTCAGTTTTCCTAAGCGGGTATTATGGCCTACCCTTTTAGATTCCATAATACCAGAGTTTTTGGATTCCTCCGGCGATCATGCAGTGGCTCTCACCAAAAGACTCACTGTTCGAGGAGCTGTCAAATATTGAAGTCGATATGATTATCGAGATCATGAGGTTTGTATTGGGAGGGAGGTATTGTCATTTACTTTACTCTAATCTATGTGTTTCTTCCATATCTCCAAAACTCCAAACAACTATGCCATGTTTGCAAAACGAACCTGAAAACAAAACGAACCTCGAAACAATACGGCATTTCCTTCATTTGTACTTATATCTCTTACGCCTTCGCCATTCATTACCACTTGGAATAATCATTCATCTTGTATGGGTTAGAAGAGTTCTCCGAGTCTCTGATGTTAGCAGCGCCAGTGTTAGCGAGGCACTCGATTTTAGTGGGATACTCTCCCACAAAGCCTTCCACCGCCTTTTCATATCGCTCGCCACCCCCAAGATGCTGGTCAGTGTGGGGTTTTCTGGTGTTGTACACTCCATCCCAATCATTCTCGAGCCAATCATATGTCCAATCCTCAAAGATAGGCATATTTTCAAACCTATCATTTCTGTCGAATGAGATCGCACCGCATTTCTTCAATGCTTTCTTGATTCTCGAAATGTTGGAATGCACCCGGCTCTGCAAATTTGTCAAGATGTCCTTATTGAAACTCGGGTCCTTGCAGCCTAGAGACTGTAAAAGATCTTGAAACGCGGCTGCGTGCTTGCCCTGTGAGCTCACTGCCTCGTTCGATCGCATCCAACGAGCAATGGCCATTCTTTCTGCCTTTCCGAAATTGCGGAGAGGGTCTCGTCGTGGTGGTGGTGTTGGTGTTGGTGCCGTTGGTGGTGTTGATAATGGACGGTTGATGTGTGTAAATTTGTTAAGTGATTCTGACTTGGCCCATCGCTCGTCCGTAGTGTTCAATTGCACTTGACCAGTAACGGGAACAACTTCTGGCGCTTCAAATGTGCCAAAAGAGTCTCGAGCGGCGGAGTTTGGTAAGCGGGCAGTATTATCTCCGTTACCTGACCGAATTGGAATTCCAATGACTTTGCTTTCTGCGCGGTCGATCTTTTCGAGAGGGCCTCGTACCACGAAGTCTTGCAATGGAGAAGACTTGGCTACAAACTGCTTGCTAAGAGGTTCTGAATTTGTCTGGATCTGGGTCTTGAAATTGATTTTGGTTCCGCTTGATATGCTCTGTGTGCGGCCTGAGGTAGTGTAGGAGGTGGGTGTGGTAGATGTGGTGGACGTGTTGAAAGTGTTGAGACTTTCGGGGATGTTGGGTGGGAAGATGTTGGAGGTATTCGAGGTATTGAAGGTGTCGAAAGTGTTGTGGGTGTAGAGACTTTCAGGGATATTGGTTGGGATGATGTTGGAAGGATTGGGACTGTAAGACGTGCCGCTGACACGCAAACGTTTGTTTCGACGAGCCACTGCAGAAGGACTGACCGATCGTTTTTGCGAAAAATTCGGTGGCATCCTTGACAAGTTTATTAATACGAACCAGAAATACAATTTTTATCAAGTTGATCAAAAAGATAAATGCCTGGTTGGAAAGGAGATTTCTTTTGGATTTTTTTGATCAAAGTTTGTTTTTCTTTGATTATTGACGAGAAGATTTCTCCCAAGAAAGTTGGCGATCAAGTATAGACAGATACAGAGAGTTGGAGAACCGTCTTTAGCGAAACTAGCGCTTTGATTATCACATTCACGGTTTTCGGTATGTGCAAGGCGGAACCAAGTTGAATTTGAGAATTGAAGTGAAGCCTTAGTTAATATTCCAGATGAATGTAGGTTAAGAGCATGATCTGACAATGTCTCACTTAAGCTCTCATAATAAATCTTGTCCGGTCTTTCCTTCGCTGGGGCAAACTCATGGGATGCTTGACAGTGGATACGTAGATTCTCTGCTTCGTGTAAATCTGTGATCTCGTTCAGAGGAGATATCCTATCTCTCCTTTGCTGATGCCTTTAATCCCCCTTCGAGGTTAAAAGCTACATGTACTATTTATCACTGATTTTCAGTGGTAAAACTATCTTTCATCTCAACTTCAGATTTTGCTACTATCTAATCGTCCTACTGATTCTTTTGCTTATACCGTTGTCATCAAAAACACTCATCATCATATCTTTACCTTCCATCCGGCCGGTTTTAGTCGGTGCAGGCTGCTGATACAGAGCGAGAATCAATCAGCATGTGTTCCTCAACAAGGCTATCTTAGTTTCGAAGCGCAGTCGTCAAGCTTTAATCAAGTCATCCCTTACCAATGTTGTATTTGGCATCCCATTCTGAAAGCCAGCATACTCCGCGCTTTTATATAGCTATTTCTGCCGTACAACGACGTGTGCGATGTTGATTATTCGGCCATCCTGCTCTAAGACCGTAGAACTTTGAAATGCTTCTCTGGCAATCATGGTAGCATGTAACCCGACTTTGAGCTGCATGTGTGTACACACTTCCTGCAAAGAATTCAAGGGCCGTAAAGAGTATATTGGTAGGTTGATCACTCACGGTTAAATCAACATGGCCATACGACGGAGCAAATTCACCTTTGCAAATGGTTATCGGCCTTGGCGTAGATTTCAAGGGTTGAAAAGTGTTCAGATTTAATGGAATGTACCACACTGTACGTCTCTGACTTCCTAGTCTTCATATCGGTTTCCGTCAACTTGGTTCCTGCCATCCTTCCATCGGCAGAGCCGTTTATAGTGTAAGGCCTCAAATCTATCAGTCTTTAATTGTTAAATGATACGTTAGCGAGGGACACCTTAGTCTTCGCTCCCAAGATTGAAGTGCTGAAAGTTAAGAATAACCAACATTCTAAGATCTGCACAACTACTGCTAGTCTCCCAACATCTATCCCAAGATACAGAAACATCCAGAACTTCCCTACAGTCGTTTGATATTCGTCAACTAACATTCAATTTCACAGTGCGATATCTCCATTTTCATCATACAACTCTTCACCACGATTGCCACGAGAAAAGCAACATGAGGTATATCACCATCGTTGTGATTTGCCATCTATCATACAACCTTGACTCCAGATTCGGAGATCCAATGACCTCTATACTTGATTAGACTGTGTGCTCACATTAAGACTAAGAGGCCATAATTCAGTGATGTCTTGATGGATGTGATCTTGAACAGAGCGAGTGCTGAAGAAGTTGGAGAAACATTCACGGCATGGTTAGATCTACAAGTGCCGTGCTCAGCATTCCCCAGCTCTTTGCTAGACATCGCGAATGCATTGTGGTACATGGAGGGGTGTAAAATCCGTTGCAGAAAGATCAGGACATCCTGGCCAAGATTCTGAGACTGAAGATGTATGGTTCTAGGCGCTTTAGTATTTGTATCCGGCAGAAGAATCGCAAATGCTGACAGGGAGGTTAATGGCAGATTGGGTTAAAGGTCTCGCTTGTTTCTCTGGGGGGTCCTTGGAGGGTATACCATCCTACTAGAGATCTTGGGATCTAGACTCAAAATAAGTGATATATACAGCACCCGCGCTTCATTTGCAATAATATTATACATCATCGTGAAGGATAGTGGTGGAATAATAGGCGATTTGGTCAAGATTGATGGCTCCACGTAGATATCTTGATCACAGTCTAGACAGCCATACTTTGCTGTTTCTATCATGGGGATTTCTATAGAGGCAACTATCGTAACGAAAGTTAGAGAGCAGAATGACAGAGATAAAAGCTTTGAAAGGTGCAAAGAACTAGAAACTAGATGGTGAGAGATGTTGAGTCTCAAGGATGAGGATGGAACCGATTCTGTATAAAGTAGGAGATATGCTACTGGATATACGGAAGAAACGGGCACGAATGGGAGAGTTACCCACTTCAAGGAGATATTCCAGACCTGGTCAAGATAATAAAATACTACGCTATGTTGAATGGCTTCCGTTGAATACGCTTAACACAAATAATGTTACTGGTTAAATGGTATTTTTGAGCTGTTCTATGTGACTATATCCAAACTGATCGAGATGCGTGAATGGTGGCACCAATGCCCAAATTTTATCTCATATGGCAAGCAATTCAGGGCCCTTCTCTCTCTAAACGTGTAAGATATGGAAGCAGTTGTAATGCTAGGTTGCCAAACCAAGATACTTTATCAGTATTGTGTGTCTGAAATGTAAATCTCATTACGTTGAGTAGTTTCCTCTTGTTTTAATGCATAGATCTTGGTATAAAAAGCTTCATCTCGCCCATGAGCATGAAAATAGCAAGGTTCAAACTCTTCCAAAAGGTCTCAGCAATATTCGACCCAGCCCAGATCGCACTTCCATGCTTCCCCATGACCTTGAACACATCAAAAAAGAACTCTGGATGACTGTCCAGAATTTGAGAATGCTCACCCATCCAGTTCTCATTATTCCCTCTGGGCCTCAGTCTAAAAATAATAAGGATAGAAGCAAGGAGCCGAGGCTTGTTTTCCGTGCGCGTTTGCTCATATATAAGCTTGATCATCTTTAAACCAAGGTGTATCGGGCCATTAGTTGTGCGACCTGATGTAAGGTCTATAAGTTTGTTCATCAGTGAAGGCATGCGGATCTTTTCCGCTAGGCAATAGAGACCAAAATCTTCGAGCAAAATTGTCAGGAGTGATCCTCGATACAAGTATTCGATGAGAGCAGCGACAGCAGTTGGATGATCTTCTGGAAGGTACATCTCTCCTTTAGTCGCCTCTTTGAAATTGCCATTGAAAGCGGCATCGAAGAACTTGGATTGGTCGCACAGTATCTTTTTATGAACGACATACTTCTTCCTCTTCTTGCCGATATATAAAGTAATGACTTCATTCAAAACCCTGTAGATATCAAGATTAGACATCAGTCATAGAAAACTTGACGTCGCTTGTGAGGAAATGGGGGGAGAGAGAGAGAGAGAGAGAGAGAGAGCTGTGTCTTACTCAGGCGTCATGATAACTAGGCTTGATAGAGAATTCGTTTTTGCAATTATAATCGAAGATGAGGATTCTAAGTATGCCAGTTATCGGCCTAAACCTGGTTCAGATTTAGCTTGCACACCTTCAAAGGCACTGAATTTACTCGACTTATTAGTCGCAGTGCAGCACCATCACTGCGCTGGTCGATTTCTTGATACATATGGTTGATTCAGTTTTGATATTTCGATTGCAAGCCGCAAAGGTAGATGTGATAAAGCCTCACTTGAAATTGAACTAAATTGCTGCCACAGTAACAAATAGGAAATGATGGTGAATTCCGTTTGCTTTTTCTAGTAAGGTTGCCTAGGAAAGTATCTCAAAACCTAAGAAATCTGTCTTCACCGCTTTGGCAAAATAAATCAAAACCCTTCTAGGGCTAACTTACGTCCTCGGCCGCACTAACAAACGTACGGGGATCTAATTCGCGCTAACCCCTAGAACTTGCCGAGTGTTGAACAAATGCTAATCATGAGGGATCTAGACTAAGAGATGCCGGTAGATTGTGCCATCTCTTAGAAACATTCTAGATGAAAGATGTCAGTCTATCATCTGAGTACTTTTATGAATGCAAGGTAGGTTATAAAGGGAAGTGTATGAAAGAATCTCCTTGGTGGATACAATCCCTAAAGTACCACTTTTCTGGCAGGATGCCATATATTCATAGAATCCTTCCTAACTTTTACTATAGCGTATATTTTATATATATAATAGTAAAAGCTTTAAAGTGTTTACATTGAAAGATTTTTGGAATACTATATTAGCTTTAAAATAGCTTCAAATACTATATTAGCTTTAAAATAATTTCAAATACTAATATACTATTTTCAATCCCATTTCAACTCTTCAATTTCACTTCAATTCTTTAACTTCATTTCAACATCATTAACCTTACTTTAATATCATCAATACCATTAATACCATTAATACTATTGTTATTTTATTAATAATAAATTATTCCATTTGAAGAATTGCTTTTTCTATTTTACTTTTATTCCCCTATTTCGAAAATATCTTTTTCTCTTTAATAACATATTAACTACTTTAAATTCTAAATAGTTTTAATACTACTACTAATAACAATAACAATAACAATACTATAAATTTGTAATATACTCAAATATACCCAAATAAAAATAATACGCTTAAATAAGCCAAAATTTTATAATATACTTAAATAAGCTTAACTTAATATACTAAAATCAATAGACTAAGTTCAAAATAAAGATATAGACTATTAGTATTAACTTCTGTTCTTATGCCATATGCTTAGAGATCTATAGATTCCCAAATATTGTATATCAAAAAACCATTTTGAATATAGAATTATGCTATAAACCAAATATAGCATATAACCATATTTCTGGTACTCTAGGGCAAGGCATCTCACATGTACACTAATTAAATTATCCCCTTCATAAGTTGCGCAAAAGCTTTTTCCTTCCCATGAGTATTCCTCTAACGGTCCCCGGAATTAATTACCCAAATTCTTTTCATTCGTTCTAGTTGACAATCGCGGTAGTCATGAAGGTAAAGTTTTAACTTGATAAATACCATTCTAATATAATGATCAAAGAATTGCGATAAGATACGAAACTATTCCTGCAATTCTCACCGCGAACATACTAGTATTCAACTAATGATGTTGTAAAAGTTGCATGGAGGCTGTCGAACGTGTAGCTTGGATTTAACCGTTAACTAATGATATGGTAAAAGGGTTTTGAATATTAGTATATGCATAGGGTTGAGTCTAATTGTGCCAAGAAGATTTAGCCGCAGAATTTGATCTAGGGGGAGGAAGGGGGGTTCTAGTTCAGAGCTATTGAGGACAGGTAAGTAATTCGAGCACATATGCTTTCTGAGCTCATTCTATAACCAGCAGAGAGATTTCGTCCAAATTTAGCAAACTGGTAGGCTTTAAAGCACCTCAAAAATTCTTGGATCGATCCAGCATTTCAAATTCTCAACTTTCAAAATAACAACTGATCGAGAAACTAGCAATATAAACTTCACCTTCATCAAGAAACTATATCCTCTGGGTGATCTTGATCATGAATATCTTGTACTATGACCCAAGGACTAACAGCCAGATCCAGAAGTACGACATGTTCACCCCAGAAAAAGGTACCAAAATGGCCACGCGTCTGTTGAATTCCCCGTAAGTATTCTCCAAAATCCAAAACCCAAACACAACGTTGATAGTGAGTTCCTAGATCCATGGGCACACAAATGGTCAGACTTGTCTTTGGCGAGACCGCTCAGCCTTTCTTTGTCCATAAGAAGCTGCTTTTGGAAGAGATTCCCCCATTTTCCTGCAACCCATCAACCTTGCCTTTTATGGTCATGGTCCAATAGAACTTATTTTGAGGGATGATAAAGCTGGAGGAATTCAAGCTCTTATCGTCTATACCTATGAAGGAAATTTGCGCCGCTTCGGATATGATCAGGCTCACAATAACTCAGTTTCTTTGGCCAGGTGATAGAAGGGACTTCGCGCTTCACATCCAACTTCCTCGAAATCTATTTACTTTGAGGAAAAAATAGATGACAAACTGCTCATGAATCAAATCATAGATCGCATCCAAGACGAGAACATCTCTCATGGCTATCTCTTCTCTCGAAATGAAATCCAAGAGGTTTACGCACCTTCTGAGGAGAATAAGGGTTTGAAGCACTACCTTGTAATGTTGATGGAGGTTGAGATGGTTCGGGCCCAGGACGCCGATGTTATCGAAGCTGGTTTCGATTTGGCAGTTTTAATACCATCTTTGGAAAGACACCTTACAAATATTATAGAAGACCGGGATCGTGGTGCTGTCTTCAATTCCAACACTTTGGGTGCGAGAACTAGACTTCGTCGCTGAATATTCCACGATCATCATAACCAGGCTGATCTTGAAGCGTGGCAGGACCTCGAGTGAAATTAAAGGAGCATACATTAACCATTACATGGAAGCTTTTTCCCTACCGTAAATGCCATTATTGTTTCATATTTCTCGTGCGTCACTGCAAAAAGCTTATCTTTGAAATTGCCCTTCAATGATTGACTCAAACTCATGCGAGAAATTGCGAATTAAGTTTGTACTCTCCGGTACTGTTTGATCCTACATGCATTGTAATTTGCTATCAGTAATCCTAGAAATCCAGAGTATTGAAAGATCCGCCAACACCGTTTTGCAGCTATACGTAGGTCATTTACTCTTCCCAAATGTCTTCAACTCCACTATCGCCCTGATTTAAACATGAGAAACCTCAACATGAGATGATGACAACATTTGGTCGTAATGATTTCCTTCAAAAGCCCTGGTCAGCGAACAAATAGCAGACCTCGCTGTCGCCGTCATTATGAGAGACTCCGCCGTCAAATTCCAATCTGTCATGAATATGGAATTGGCAGGGGTGAACACCAGGGCCAGTGGCAGGTGAAGTGACACCACCGACCACGACTTCTACTGCTTCTAGTTCTTCGTCCTTGTCTTTGATATCCTTGGGAAAATCCTGGTTGAAAGTCGCGAATGCGAGGATCGTTGCCCTTAGTGAGCTTGACTAAGATCTTCATAAACTCTTGGAAGAATTGGTCATTGTTTTTCATTAACCATTCGAAACCAGTTGAGTCGAGGCCTGGGGTCAATGCACAGTAGAGAGCATTCGCAGCGCAGAACTTGCGAAGCTGGGACTCTGGCATAGCATGTTCAAGGATATTATTAACCAGGTTATGGGCAAGAACTGTCGAGCTTACATTGAGTCCATCTTGAATGGTATCCATGATCTTATTGAGAAAGGTGGTGCTCATCTCGAAAAGCTCGGCAAAGACGTACAATTGACAGAGATCAGAGATGCGAGCTCCCTTCTCAACTTGGGAGATTCGAGGACTGACACCGGGAACGCGACCAGTATAAAGATACTCATTGAAGAGCTTAAAGACAGAAGGCCTAGTATCATGGATAGAGTAGATTTGGTGTCGTTCTAATGGCTTATGTTGTACCATCTTGGCAAATCGGCGAGACGAAGCGGTCAATAAGTTGGTGTGAATGGTGAAGACCATGGAGCCATCTACTGCACCAGAGGCTCCAACCTTCAAGGCGACTGTTTCCATACCCATCATACTGTGAAAAGGAGTTAGGTAGATGATCACAAATGAAGGAAGGAGAAAAGCAGGCAATACTTACTCGGTGAACAAAATGTCAGGCTCTGCTTTGACTAAGGACATTGACTGTGAAGGACCAGCTGATTGGGTGATAGATGAGTTGTTCACAGAGGTATCCCAGTGCTTGGTACTCTCTCCTGCGAGCTGTTTACTCTAAGAGCGTGGTTAGATTTACTGAGAAGTCGCTTGCAATGGATGAAAGACTTACATTACCCATTTTGAGAAGTAGGTGGAGCTCTAACCAGTTTAATTTTGAATGAAAACTCCAGGGCTCTTCAAAGAGTTACTTGTTCAGATATATTGTCCAGCTGGGGGTAGATATTTGTTGTTGATGAGTTGTTGGTTATTGTGTCAATGGGACGAGGTGGGGAAAAGGAAAGAAATAACTTTCAAATTTAAGCGACCACTTGAATTTATGAGTTTTCCATTGACTCAGTAAAACTCTCATTCGAAAGGTGAATAGATATTTGTGAGTAGAACAAGGCTGTGTTCCTTTGTGACTCTTATGTCAAGAAGAGAATCCTTAGCCTCGCAGTTCTTCTGACCCCATAGCTTCTACATTTCGTAAGTGACGACCATCCACTTTCGTTTTTACATAAACATCAAAGTCAGCCTTGACTAAGAGATATTAAATCAGTTAATCATCTTGCAAGTTACTCTATTATATCATATCATATCAGACTTACTTGAATTTCAGACGTGACGGATTGTCGACTCCTAGTCATTCTACCTACCTGTGAAACTGTCTGATACGGATGTCTGTAACACTGGAGCGTAAGAATAACACCTGAAGTATCTCTAGGATATTCTCACTAATGGTTGATAGGACTATAAGCACAGAGATAATCACGACATTGGTGGGAAAGGATAAGCGCAAGTTCATTCTCCATAAACAAGTTATGTTTGAATCTGTACAATATCTTTGTCTGGTTTCTTAGCTACTAAATGCAAAGAAAGTGAAGATATCTGCATGAATATGCCAGGTGAAGACTATAAAGTTTTCGAGCTCTTCACTCATTGGTTATATCAGGGCTCAGTACCATATCCAACAAGTGTGAAAGGCATCAATCATCTAGTCGACTTTTACATCTTCACACAGAAAGGGTGTATCAATGAAGTGGCTGACAAGACTATGGAAGTGATAATATCTGGGTATTATTATAAGCGGCCTGAGATGACTCCAGAGCGTGTCGAAAAAATTTGAGTCTCCTATGCGTAAATGGTGCATTCATGCTATGGTGGACAAATTTTGCGACTTTGAGACCCCTGATGAAGATAAAGAGTACAGAGGCTTCTTGCAACCATGTAGCCTTGTCTCTTTGTGGAATATTATGAAAGACAAGTGTGATCTGTGTATAGCTTTCTTCCTTCAGGCGCAGGATCATTCCGAGGTGAATCTACCAAAGGATGTGTTTGGGGCGGACATCTGGGATGGTTGCTACTTTCATCACCATTCAAAGGAAGAAGCTTGCTATTCCAAGATTAGCACCAGTTGGGCACATAACAGCTGCAAGAGAGATGGAAAAAGATTGTTGGGTTTTGGACCTAATCTCTGTGCAAGGCTTCCTGTTAAGCTTTGCACTCAGAGAAACAACAATCTATCTGACGTAGCTGATCAATAACCTTTGCATATTTTTCCCTGGCATACTATGATCCTTTTGGATTAGGAATACTACCAATACTCATCCAAACTTTCTTTTGACTATCCGCCTAAAAATCTGGCATAAGTTGGTTGATGTACGAGTAATATTATGGAATCTGATTTGATAAATATGTCTCTCTCGATACTTGCTTTACCAGTATCTACCAATATGAGCGAGGTATCATCCTCGGGTGTTGACCAGATATGATCCTTTTGAAAAAGAGCACAGAGAAATGTTACCACTTCTTGTATGAGGTTCAATTGAACAGACCAGTTCTACAACATTGACATGAAAAATCCCCACAGTTGGGGAAAATTAGGGTTATATCAGAATATGTTCATGATGGTCTATTGTTCATACTCTTTTCATTTACAATACTGTCTTCATGAAAACCAACATAGTGTTGCCTAGGTATATTGAATGGTGAAGATATACACGTGCTCGAACGCTCGAACGCTCGAACGCCTACCATCATTATAAATCCAGAGAGTCATTGATCGAAGAATGCTTCTAAATCTTATTCTTCTGTTGCTTTATGACAGAGTAAATAAGTGTTTGAAATGTCATCGGGTCACGAGAAGAGCAAAAGACTTTGTTAGAACTTTTGGGTAATGGAAGACTTTCATTCTTAATACCTGTTCATATATTGAGAATTTTCTGGTCTTCTGGCTCAAGGATTCATTGGCTGGCTTTTATGAAAGAGTATACGTGAAGAACCAGGAGCTTTATATGGTGATATGTCTGGTCTTGAAACTCATCAATACATTATGGACTCCTCCGCCATCTATATAACCTAACCGTCCTAGCCTCACTACTTTTACATCTTTGTAGCTGACTCCACCGACTCAATCATCCGGTGGTGTATCGATATACAGTTTCATATCAACGTTCTAGCACATAGCACATAGCAATAAACAATTCTTGGCAATAGAATGATCAGGTTTTCAATTGTAATATGAATTCGTGTCCCTCATTTGGGCAAAGATGCGATGGGTCCAATTCTTTTGCATATCTTTAACACTACTGTTAAAAGCACATTCAAAGGAAACATGTATCTCTTTCATATGAAGCAGGGAGTTTCAGCCCTCTTAATGGGCTGACTATACTACTATATATCGATGTATTTGAAGTGAGACTGAACACAATCTTATCGAGGACTTCACAAATTTGGACCGCGTACAAAGAAAAGCACCAAATGAGCTGGCAAATCGGGCTTATGATGTTCCTAGAAGAAGGAAAAGCTACCCATGTGAGACCTAATTTCAGTGAGCGTAAGAACCCATGTTGCTCTTATTTGTACATGATATAAGTGGAAGATTAATGCGAATAAAGAACATCACAATCGCACGTATAACTATGCAACTGTTATTATTGGCGAATAGAATTCCAAAACTTCCATTATTCACAATGGCATCAGGTCCTGCGTATGTATGGCTTGGAATCTGAGCGCCTCAATCTCCCAAAAGCATAAAATACAAACTGAAAGTAGAGGGTATACAATGAGAAACTAGGTATTATTCTTCAATTTATATACAAGAAAATGGAATACAGCTACCAGTTCATTATGAAGATAAAGCCTAAACTCAACACGTAAAGATAGCAAGAGACATCTAGTAAATGACTTGCTTTTAATTCTACAGAATTCCGATTTTCTCCAACTCCAAGCTTGCATATCTTATGTTCAGAGGTGACTAGCCAACCTGTAACCCGTGTAGGGTTTCCTCTTTTCCGATGGTGGATTAAAATGAAAGTGCTTCAACAGAATCCCAGACCACTTTACAGGAAAGAGGCGAATTGTGAATAAAACCCACGAATGTGAGACTGACGGTCTCCTCTAGGGTATTTTCGAATAGATCTGTTCACCAGCTACCACGCATTCCAAGGCCATCTTCCCTGATTGACGAGAAAAGATTTCCTCATACATGCCCTCATGAGCCATGACTCCAGTCGATATTCACAGAGTTCAACAGCTCTAGACTAGATGGCAGGACTCGGCGAGCTCCATCAACAACAAATTCGCCCATCATTTTTACAATGGATATCACAAACTATTCTTCCAATACACAAACCATCACTAGGATGCCGAGTTCTATGGGCGATATCAGGAAATAAGAGCTATACAAGATTTCTCTACATTCCACACCATATCGCTCTTTCCTAGTGCTAAAGCACATTTACATATATACATCTCCCGACCGTCAGCTGGAGTTCTAAGATCACACGACTAGGGATATATGTAAACGTAAAGCATTGCACATCTCGCCATCTTCGATCTCCTCAACACAAATGCGGACGCCAGATAGCAAGAAGCGATGTGCGACCAAGTCATGAAGCCTGCACCATCGGACGAGTGCGAAGTCTCCATTCTCACATGTGCATCATCTAGCTACTTGAATAGCCCTCTCTCTCTGCGAGTCGTCAAAGGAGCTCGAGAAAACGAGATATACTCGGTAGAATGAATCCAGGAAGCTGTTGATCTGTCGATGAACGAGCTCACCATTTGGAGTTGCGAGATAAACGGAACTTGCAGAGTTTCAACAGCCTTGGAAGGTTTGCTTGATGGCGGGGAAATGGTGTGACGACGAGCTGGGAGTTTATACTGTGGATGAGGTATTGAGGTTCAGCACCGAGACTGAGTCTTGGGTCTTTCCATTGTATGGATCATCATCTGTCTGGCAATTTCCAGCGGCCAGCGTCACCTATCACGGAACTTGTTGCCCAATTGAGAGACTGCGGATTGTATAGCGTGGTAGGGAGTGAGAAGGAGGCTATAGATCGATCTAGAGAAAGACAACATGCTCCGGAAATTGTCATCTCAGTACCAGGACGTTCGACACATTCTGAGAATTATGAGTTTGCTTTAACCTTCTCAGCTGAGGCAGTTCCCTCAGAGATAGCCAGATATGAATAAGGAGAACACGATAACCAGAGCGATCATTCTCATCTCATGGCCACGCCTCCAAGTCAAAACGTGAACATGAACAAGCTGAAGAGACTCCCTCCCCTCACTTACCCCCCACAGCACAAGATATCTCCCCGTCTAATCCAATCCGGATCAAAAACAATGAAGCGAAGACCGGTCTCCCGCCCACGTGAACGTGAACGTTAATCAAGCCTCGCCAGATGAATCCCAAGCGAGGATGGATCGCTTCTCGCTTCACTTTCCGGCGACCATCCGCGAGGTAAGATGACCGACCTAGTACCAAGCACCAACCAACGATCCCGGGCGTCCTCTCACATTGGGTACAGTACTGCAGATGCAGATTCTTCGAACATGTACCGCGATTGAGGGGAACTAATTAGTCTCAGGATAACAGGCGCGATTAGAAACTGCCAGGAATCAGAGTTGGCCAAGTCCCGCAGCAAGATCGATCATGGCACGCTCTGGAGGGCCAAAGATATGGCCACGCGCTGTGTGTCAAAGATATGGCCACGCGCTGTGTGTCAAAGATGGAAGATTGCCATGTGATATATACAGCAAGGCGTTACAGTTTGTGTAAATTGCAGCATTGTCTATGCAAGTAGGGGTGAGTTAGCAATAATCCACTTTTTTTTTGATTATTTAGAGCTCGAGTGGTTGATCTCGGTGTGTTGCGCTAGCTGGAGGCTTATTTACGCACGTTACGAAACTCCGTCTATGCAAATGGATGCAAGTATATGATGGGTTTAGGAGTATCATTGTCGTCATCGTTGCTGTTGTTAGGTTTGACGCTATCTATTCAGAATTTGAAGTGGTGAATATGTTATGATGAAATAGGGGGGGGGGGGTGTTTTCGGTAAAGTGGAAAGGCAAAGGCGAGGTAGAGAAAGGAATTTTTTGATATAACCTTGATGATAGGATGATCTACTTTAACAAAATGAGAGACGTCGAAACAATTTGCTTTTGATAAGATAGTGATAATAGTGATGGTGTGAAAGTGAAGGTGATGATATTCAAGGAAAGTAAGATTCAAGAGTCGAAATAAAGCTAAAGCGGGATTGAGAATGATAGATGAGTATGTTGAAATGAATATACAGAGGAGTATGTAAAGCTATTCGTGAAACTAGCATGACATTCCGAAGGTCTTTCAATATGAACGCTCAAAAGCTTCCATCACCATGTCCCCACATGAAATACACGCTACATCCGGAGTCAACGGGATGCTGCAATTTTATGCCATGTTGCCATAAAAGTGGCACGCTAGGACATCTTGCAAGATCTGGAGAGACGCCCTAATCCACCTAACCCAAGATATCCCCGACGCCATCGCACTCTCCACCGCACGCTCCTACCAACCACCATGCGATAATGCTCGACAGGATAGAACCCCAACTCATTGAACACATCAACACCATACGCTCCCCGCGTTATCTCCAAACAAAGCGAGTGTTCTGAGGGGGGAACCATCGTTGCAGATATTACGTTGTGCGAGCAAACGGGCCCCGTGGACCCTTTCCAGTGGACTGCGGAGAACACACGGTGGGGGGAATAGGCGATTCTCGACACCCGGGCAGGGTCCGCGACATGGACGGGCGCGCGGGGGAAAATTCGTCTGGAGGACGCGGGGGGTCGAGAGACGGGCCTGGTGCATCACGACGCGGGAACTGTGAGGGATTTTCCCGACAGGGTTGGGCGAAACGTCTCAGGGGGTTGTGTGGGTTCTGTACAGAGCGCGCAGTCTCGTTGGGGACTTTTTTCTTTCTTTCTTTCTTTCTTTCTTTTTTCCATATTCCTGGGATGTGAATCCGAATTGAAGCCATCATCTAAGATCCTAGGCGGTCGCAGAGAGGTTAATGGAGACGAAGCCATGCGTATAGCTAGCGGATCTTGCGCATCCCATCGTCGCACTCGGGGAGAAAACTGTTGGAATGGGAAGAAAACGATCAGGGGACAATGGGCCAGGACAAGAAAGGAGACGAGCCACAAAGCTATAGCCTGAAGCCCAATTTCCGAGGAGTCGCAAGGAGCGAGGAGAAGATCCGAGCAGTTGTCGAACGAGGATGGAATAAGTGATGGGGTTGTCTGGCTGGCAAGAAGAAAAGAGTTCGCAGCATCGAGTGGAAGGCTCTGATCACTTGACCACCTCCCTGTCGCGCAGATGAAGACCCAAGAGATGAAGCCTCGGACCCCCCTTCACCCCATCGCAAGCAAGATTCCACGCATCCACCCCAAGAATTCTCAACTCCCAAATCCTAAAGTAAGACACACCCCATGCCCCATGCCCCATGCCCCATGCCCCACGATCCCCTCCCAAACCCATCCACCAACACCAACACCAATCCCACCTCCCCTCTCACCTCGGAAGTATAACATCTCCCAATACCCACCACATCCTCTCCATGCATCATCTCCTCCCCGTCCCCTCTCACCACCCGCACCCGCACCCGCGCCCGCACCTGCACCACCAACCCCAACCCCAACCCCCAATTACAAGTCTCGACTCAAAAGATACAGATACACATCCACATCTTCTCCCCGCTCCTCACCCCCCTCCTGACCCCCAATCGAAAAACCCAATCCAACCCCCCACCCCCTTATAACAACAACCCACCCCAACTCACTAGCTTCCCCCGGTTCCTGAGAGATGGGGGGTGGGGAGGGGGAGTACTTTGTAGCGATGGCTTGTGGCGGGTTAAGATGAAGGGTGGTGTGATGGTTTGGACGTTTGGAATGTAATTCCCATTAGGTATGATCTCGTTGACGTTTTGTAGTGCGAGATAAATATACATATACATATACACGCACACACATCAAACAAAGTATTAGAAAACATAGATAATAGTTCAATCCATTCCAATCCTTTCTCCTCAGCAAACTACATACCCTTACAAATTAAAGAAAGAAGAAGCTACCTAGTAACGTGATGTAGAACTAAAAAAAAAACAAGAAACCAAGGCCCACCCTATTACTCCCCACGACGCCATCCATTCATACCTCTATAGTGGTTCATTTCCCCATCCGTCCATCCAGCCAGCCATCTCCAATGTGTTTGTTCGTCATATCTCATATCATAGCCATCCATTGCCAATCAAGCCTCTCCTCAAGCATTTAGCTGTAGGCTACGAGTTATCCACCAGAGCCAAGCTTACATTCAGCATCATCCCCAATCATCCATATTCTCCTAATCTACCGGTGCTCTCTCCACGTCTTTCCAATCTATTACATCAATGTGATGATATCATTGATGTGCTCCTCGATGTTTGCTCCTCGATGTTTGCTCCTCTGCTCGCTTGACTGCCAACTTGCATCGATCAATCAGCCACCACTGACTTGACCGCTGAAAAGAAAAAGAAAAACGTAAAATCTAACATCATTCCCTCCCATCGTCGACCAGACAGGTACTATACCCACAAAAAAACGCTATGAAAAAGGAAAGTACTTGCTACTTCATAGTGCCAAGCCGAGATGTATACGTAGTCTTTGCGAAGTGACATTAAGAGAGAGTAAGAAAAAGAGGGGTATCTTTTATGATCGATCGTTCCAGCCCATCTCAAAACACGAGGTATAGAAAGGGAAAAGGGCGACGACCTCGCAAATAAATGAGAAGAAAGTCTATATCGCTGAAAACTCATCATAACCATCATCATTGAGCGCCATTGTGGTCCATTTGTCCGAATAACCAGCATCTGCTTCACCCACAGACAATCACCAACATGGAGAGAATATTTCATCGCCTCTTATATTCGAAAACACAAGGATCTTGTGAGACTTCAAGATGGTGTGTCTTGTGTGTATGCCATTTCTGACGTACCACCCTGCCTCTGAGCAAGAACCTCTCGAGCATAAAACTCTACAAGCATCGTGCCATAGGCTTCCAATTCTTCTACGGGGACGGATAATCGGAAGTCGTTGAGTAGCAAAAACTGAAGTTCCAAATGGTTTAATTCGTTCAAAGGTAATCCCCCAACCTAAACAAACGTCAGCATCAGACAAAAGAGTGGTGCATTGGAGATCTCACCTTTGCGTATCTAGAATTCGTATAGAATACATCAGAGAAGAATTTGCTTGCACAAGTAACGCCGGCGATAACCAAACGGTGAATGTTGAAGCTGTCAACTACAAAGAAGTGCGAGAGAGGGAACTGGGCCAATCCAGGCTCAGGTCCCGGCGAGTGGGTGTACTGAGCATTTTCAAGCTCTGACTTGAGTTCAGGGACGCTTCTAGCTCCAGGTGGAGTATCCGCCAAATCGGAACCCTCCGCAGAGTAACTGGACGAAGGACGAGAATCATCTCGATCCATAGCATCACATCGCATAGCATTTATTGGTGCTGCATTAACTCTTTCCGTCATCCTATCAAAGTAGACCAGCAGACTCAAGAATACCTCGTATGTTGTTGGACAGTATTTGTGGATCCTAGTCAGGTAACTCAAAATTGTAATGCTGGGCACATTCTTTCCATGGAATGCGAGTACGCTCGAGGAAAGTCCGGTGAGGTTAGCGGTATGCTCGGCAGATGAAATGGGTCTTTGTAAAGTCTCATGTTGGCGATCATTGGTAGTGGTGATTTTGGTCAAAAGTCCAGCTACCATCTCAATGATATCCGTGATGGGCATCCCACTGATCTCGTACTTTAGTCCAGGATCATCTGCTGTGCGTGCACGTCCAGATTGACCTCGAAAGGAAAGGAACTCCTCGCTGGCGAAACTTTCGATGTGTGCCAAATCTCGAACTTTGATGGTATTGCCACCGTATTTCTGAACATCGTCAAGAGACTTGGTAGATCTGGGGATACTTCGCTCCGATGTCGCAGTTGCAGTTCGGGAGGGCCTAAGTGTAGAATCTGTACTCATGGTATGCGAATGTTCGGATCGTGCGTAAGGTGCCGAGGATGGGGGGAAGTTTTGTTGACTTGTGAATGGTTGTCTTGTGTATGAATCTGGATTTGGACTGGAGCTCGAGGGAGGAGAAATAGGTTCAGCCTTGACTTGACGTCGGTCTACCTCATGAGAGTCGCCATATTTAGCTTGGGCATTTGCGCTTGAAGGAGGGGTGCCATCATTTACTGATGTGGGGTGGGATTCCGGACTGGGAGGAGGTTCGATTCTCGATCTAGAAGATTGTCGATATGGTGAATCCTCTGAAGATCCATGATGCCCTGCACCGGGTATCATTGTATGGGGGTGAAAGCGAGTTGAGTCTGACACAAAATCAATCACCGCAGCCATATCAAAGGAATTTGATGGTTGTGGAAACCTAGTCAGTCGTTATGGTTAGCTTTTTTTCCCCCTCGGAAATTTGTGATGGCTGGAACAATGTGGAGACGAGAAAGAATAAAATCAAATGGAAAAATAATGAATGAATGAAATAACACGAGGTATTTGAGAATTTGAGAATTTGAGAACTTGAGAACTTGAGAACTTGTGCACTTGGGTGCCAACTGAGTACTTGCTTGCTGTTGGTGAAAGATGGGCAAGAAGTACCAAATGTCTTATCGTAAGGGCCCAGCCAGTACTTTTGCCTATCGATCGGGGTTAGGAGGCGGCTCCTGTAAGGACGTAGAGCGGGAACTGGAAGCAAGCAGCAGAGAAGCAGCAGGCAAGCAGCAGACACCAGCAAAACAATCCTTTCTATTCACACAACAACGGTAAATTACTCGCAGAGGCTGACAGAGGCTTTTCCGTATTGACGCTCATAATGGAATTGCGACAATATTTTCATATATGGCTGAAATGGAATGGAATGGATGAAGGGGGAGGAGGGAGGGGGGAGGGGGGTGGTGGATGGCACACCATTTTATAAAACTCGTGGGGGGTAAAATAGGATACAAGATGATCCAATCCAATCCAATACATACAATAATACATTGGACATGCATAATATATAATGTTGGCACAGATCGAAGAGTGGAAGCTTACCTGCAGCATTCCTAGAACGAAGATGTTTGGGGAATTGAAAGTATTCCAGTATCCTCGATAATCTATGATTATTGAAAATGCAAGATATATCCACCGAATTGTTGATGTTGTATGGATGGATGGATGGATGGATGATATCTATTAAGATAGATAAGAAGTGTGAATAATCGATCTTATTATGTTATTATTTTGGATTTGGTTTTGTTTTCGTTGAAGGATATGGAATCAAGGAAACCGAAAGATAATCGGAGTACTTTGTTATTGTATTTTGTTGTTGTTGTTGTTGTATCGTATGGGATTGATTGATTGATTGTATTGTATTGGAGTGGAGTGGATTGGATTAGATTGTTGGATGGAGTATGTATGTGTATGTCCACGGGTGTATTTGTATCGTGCGTGTATCGTGTATCGTGTATCGTGCGTGTATGTGGATATGGATGGAGGTGAGTGTGTGAGTGTGTGTGTGTGTCCGTATCTGTATCTGTATCTGTGTCTGTGTCTGTATCTGTATCTGTGTCTGTATCTGTACTCCGTATGTGCTCCCTCCTTAAGTGAAATAATAATAAGTGGTATATCATACAATTATATGGAGGGAGATTGACTGGGTGGGAAGGTGGGAGGGTATGAGGGTATGAGGGTGTGAGGGTGTGAGGGTGTGAGGGTGGGAGAGTGGGAGAGTGGGAAAGTGGGAGATGAAAGCTTTGAATACCTACTGAAAGTGAATGAGGCGTGAAGGATTTCAACAATAATTGGTTCACTAAACACCCACTGGCCACAATTTTGATTCACTATGACGAAAAGCCCAAGAACCCTGAATTTTGAAGAGTCCCACCTTTTGAAAACACTCAAGAGATTTGACGGACGGATGGAGGGATGGAGGGATGGATGGACTGACGGGTGGACTGATGGGTGGATGGATGGATGGATCGAGACAAGTAGATAGAATTGATAGATAGACCTCTTCACCAATGCACAAGTCAACGATAAAAGATATATTTATCATTAAACAATCACGAACCGACGCAATGAAATCCAACCAAGGCAAGATGACGAGATGGATGAAAAGAAGAAGAAAAGCAAGCAAGCGAAAATCGATACAGGACGGAGTAGATGGTGAAACATCGCCCTTTCATATCGGATGTATCCTATGTATGTACTCTGTAAAGGATGTGTACAAGTCCAGGAGACGAACAAGTATGGATGTCCATTGTCCACGGTGTTCATCTTTTTGCCCAGGAAGAAACAAGTAAATATGTAAAACGGATCCCCATACGATTCATCATCAGCCAACCCGACGACGTATCATCCCGTGAATGAATGAGATGAATGAAATGAGTATTGTTGATTGGCTAGCTAGTGCCTCCCTACCCCGTACCTCCCTACCTAGTACCTACCTGCCTACTACTACAGTAGTAACCTACGGAGGACGGAGTAGATGCTAAAATCAACCGCTGCTAGGAGGGGGAAGCCAATGCCTGAGAGATCTAATCAAGTGAAAGATTGCGGAAAAAGATACAACATCCATGAAGATCCAAGTAGCTGTCTACTCCAGGGCTCCGTAGGTAAGGGTGTGTATGGTATAGGTAGGTAGGTAGGTAGGTAGGTAGGTAGGTAGGTAGCTTACTGTACTTACTACTGCGTACTCGATTACTACTGTATTATTGCTGGGTTCAAGGAGGGAGATAGAGAGATGCATACTACTACCAACATAGGTATCCTCTGTACGGAGTGTACATTTTTGGCAGGACTGACTCTAAGCTTCCGTCTATCAACTACTTTTAATGAACCACCAATAGATATCACGAATCTATCCATCAACTTCACACCGAAAACAACAACAAGAGGACTTGACGCTTGTATTTCCATCAGAAGATATACCAAGGGGTGACCACAGATCGAATTAGATACATCCACGCGTCGACACAGAGGAGGTACCTTGCTTGAATCTTATACCACTACAAAGAAGTATAACGGAAACCCTATCGAATCTTCTTCATTTTAATTTATTCTGTATGACACATGTGCGCTTGTAACACGGTGCATGTATCAAATCACGCTTCCAGAAGAATGTGACACGATGGACACCATTAGATTCGGAGCGAGCCACACACATGAGATTCTTCCTGTTCTTAATCTCACCGCTTCGAAGAAAATGCAACTTTCTCTTCATTGACCGCCATGAAACCTTGCCATTTATCAAAATTGCGCAAACCCCGTGGTATTATTGTCGAGTTCTATTCGTACATTCGCCTATCACCTATTCATGACGAACGGCATAATTCGTGTCGGGAAGGTAGAGATGCCTGTTCGCTCCCTTGGCCGTCAAAACCACCATTCTGATCACACCTCCGGAACTCCCATCCCACTTAATAGCCTCCTGTAATGCGCCCTTGACAAAGTCAACAGCTTCAGCCTCTTCCATACCCTCCTTCCAGTTTGCATCACAGTATCCGTAGATATATGTCGAACCAGAACCTCCAATAGCATAAGATTGCTTGTGTAATGATCCTCCTAATGGTATCGAGTAGACTTGACCTCCATGTCGCTCATCCCAACCAGCAATGATCAAACCGGCACTAGATCCAAATTAGAACGAGAAAGCCGGAGCCGAACGCAATCCATACCTCAGTTGATCCTTATTGTCGTAGCAGAGTTCTTGGAACATAGCCGCGGCCGTTTGTGTAGTTGGTGTTCTGCCATTCAAAACTCCATACATTCCCAACTGGTAATGAACAATATCCGCGACCGCTTGGGTGTCAGCCGCAGACCCTGATCGACAACACCAGATTGTATCATGAACTTGAGTGAGCTTGTCTGTAACTCGATTTGCGATATATGAGCCGGTTGTTGTTCTACTATCGGCACCTGTCCAATTTACCCATCAGTAATCATTACCCCGCAGATTATGCCTCGAAACAACTAACCTAGGATGACACCGTCCTTGAAGTTTATGGCCATACTACAATGAATGTCAACACTGTTGCTCTCGATCGAATATTGTTATTGTGGACCTCTCAAGGGCATCTTACATGGAAGTTCCTAAGCTATCATATCGCATTAGTAAAGCTCAGAATATAGGGTCAGACTATCTCACTTGACTTCTCCCTTCTTCAAACGATCCATATCGACATGAATACCATCTTTCAAGAGCTCCCGTTAGCTTTAACTATACTGGTAGCTGAGTTGGTAACCCAAATACCTTCATTCAACATTCCTGTGTTTCCAAACTCCATCTTGAAACTTTCAGTATTGATCTTGCTAAATTTGAGATATGTAGAAAGACAAATGCGAATCGTTAATCGTTACTTTGGTCGGGAGCTGAAGAATACCTAATAGCTTATCGATTTGAAGCTCTCGAACAGGCAGACCTTAGACGCGAGGCAAGGCAAGCAAGCGCGAGGGTGATGCAGATCACGTGGTGATAATGATATGAGCTTGGCGACTATTACCGTTTTTGGGATTGGTTCCAGTGAACTCGGGAGCTTTCTCATGCCCGTAGAAGAGGCCGAAGTTTTACTTGCTCTTGCTCTCACTGCTGAGGAGCTCTCAATGCTGTTGTCTAAAAGAATGCTGACCAGTACAACCAGCATAACCAGCACATCCAAATCTAATCTTACCATTTGCAATTGGTACCGGAATCGTATCCAGCACGCGACCACGACACCTTCAAATTCAGATTGAGGCTTCTAAAATCGAAATATCTACATTCTATTCGCAGTTTACAGCTTGTTATACAGACAAATCCCCAGGGTAGCGTTATTGAAATATTCCCTCGCTATCCCAACCCATATCACAACTCCCAGGTACTCCAAACTGTACTCAACGCCATGCTTCGATATGCCTACCGAACAATCAACGCCATGCTTCGATATGCCTACCGAACATTGATTGTTAATTGTACATGGCCGAGATGTCACAAATATGGACCTGCAGTAAGCTCCCTTCTCTTTCTTTCGCATTGCATCCAAATGAGTTTGGGATGGGCCAGACTGTCAATGTCCTTAGTAAACTGACACCCAGTTTCTAACCCCCTCGAGTCAAACTAAACACGCCATTAGCATCTTTCCCCAAAGAAGATCACAAGACTAAGACAAAACCTACCCTTCCTTATCCAGCTCCAACGGTGTAAACCCCTCCCCCTTCTTAACCTCCGTCTTTGCCTCCCCAGTCTTCCCGGGCTCCCCATCTTCTGCACACCCACAGTCATAAAAGTCCCCAATCTTACTGCAATCGAAGATCTCCTTCTTCAATCTCTTGTTCACCTCATTATGCACATGACAAGCCCACGCTGCCGCTGTGCTTCTTGTCGCCACCTGCGGCGGATATTTCTTTAACAGGCCTTGGAAATGTCTTGCGCAATCGCCACACGGATACAGTCGCGCAAAGAGATGGATGTAGGATTTTAGTGCTGAACTATCTTCTTCTGTAGGCTTGTCGGGAAATTTAGCCATCATTGTATGTAAGACTTTCCAGGCTGCGTGGCCGAGTTCTGCTCTAGAGGTTCGTTAGTGGGATACAAAGGGAGTATACTTCCAACGAATTCTCCTAAACCATGAAACATACTTCAGAGTAGCATTTTCAAGCTTAGGGGCAGTAGCCACCCCATGAAGGACATTATTATCCACAAGAATTGGTGTTTTGTCCAAAGGAAATTCGGCGCTGTATTCACTCTCTGCGCCATAACCTACAGCCCCCGTTCCATGGGCTTGATTGCGAGATGAGAGCACAAAGAATATGCATAGGAAAGCGGCCACAGCTATTCCCGCCAGAGTGAAATGAGGTTTCCGAGCCATACTGTGTTGTGTTCAAGCCAACAGGTATGCGATTCGTATTGATGATTATGGTATGGTTTCGCTGACTGTGTAGAAGGAAGGCCGACTTCTGCTTTGGAAACTTCGGCTCCGAATGTACATACAGTGATGATGGCAAATATAATGTCAGCCCGATAGTCGATAGTATAACCTTACCTAGTAACAAAGGGAAAGAAGACTTCTCATCCAAGAACCCAAAAATAGTCAAATTATTTATTGAAATCATATGATTGTGCATACGAGTCGCGTTGCGTACGAGTAGACTCAGTAGAGAAATAAATCCAAACTACCTAGCAGACATTCGATAAAATCATCTCAATCATCTGCTCTGTAGATACCCGTGGACAGGACATACTCCGTACACCCATACCTGGCACATCCATGGCATGATAAATTCCCATTTTAGAAACGCTCACCCCTCAAATAAATTAAATCCAAGAACTCTCATTCGACCAATCCCAGGGTTTCATATTCATTCGAAGCTCCATTCTAATTGGCTACATGTAGAGCTGCTGACACGTGTGAGATTACCTAATCCATGATCTGGACAGATTTTCTCCACTCATGTGGTTTTCTTTGGGTCAGGCACAATCCGGAGCATCATTCCTCCTTTCCGTCATTTCTGCCCCGCGTTCTCCGAGCTCGGAAACATGAATTATTTTTGAGTTCAGAGCCATTTTCTTGATAACTGTGTTGTTGTTGTTGTTCTTGTTCCTGTTCTTGTTCTTGTTGATTCACACTTCTCCGAGGACACATTAAAAGACGTGGACACATTTAAATCCTTGATATCCCACATATTTCTACTTTCTGTGCTGCTTCAACAACTACCAGAAATTTAGAGCCAGGTGACCTTTTGAACCTTTTATAACTTCACAATATCATTCACAACTTATCAATCAACATGACTTTTCCTCCACCCCCCGTCAACACAATCGATTGGAGTGACATTGGCTTCAAATTCCGTGAAGGTAATATTGGATCTCTACTTTCCATTCCCCCATTCACTTGTTTACAAATCTATAAATCAATTCATCCAACTATAGCTAATCGTAACCCTCCCTTCAGTCAATGGACACATCGAATCCCATTACTCCGTCAAAACGGGCCAATGGACTCCCCCAAAATTCATCACCGATCCTTACCTTCGTCTTCATGGCATGTCCCCCGCTCTTAACTACGGACAGCAAGCCTACGAAGGAATGAAAGCCTTCCGCACCCCTGGCGACTCTTCCATAACCATATTTCGCCCTACCAAGAATGCTGCACGTCTAGCCCATTCCGCCGAATTTATCTCTATTCCTCCTGTTCCCGAGAATATTTTCATAGAGAGTGTACACGCTGCTGTTTCTCTAAATGCTGAATATGTACCACCTCATGAGACAGGCGCTGCTATGTATATTCGACCTTTGATTTTTGGATCTAGTGCACAATTGGGATTGAATCCTCCAGAGGAATATACATTCTGCGTCTACGTTCTCCCAGTAGGTGTCTACCACGGTGTGCATCCCGTTAAGGCTTTGATCCTTGAAGAATTCGATCGATCTGCACCACATGGAACTGGGAAGCGCAAAAGTGGGTGGAAACTATGCGCCCGTCTTGAGATGGAGTGATAAAGCAAGAAACGAAGGATACGGTATCACATTGCATTTGGACAGTCAGACTCGTAGCGAAATCGACGAGTTTTCCACCAGTGGATTCATTGGCGTCAAGAAGGAGGGAGAAAATATTACACTGGTGGTCCCGGATAGTAAGAATGTTATTGCCAGTGTTACTTCGGATAGTATTTTAGAAATTGGAAAGAGTTTTGGCTGGAAGACAGAAGTTCGTTCGGTTAGTCATTCTTCCACCTGGCATCTCTCAAAATCTATTTCCCATCCCTTCTTTTCACGTTCCTTTTCCATTCGCTCATTCTAAATCCCTTCTTTCACAGATCAAATATGAAGAACTTCCTACCTTCGCCGAAGTAATGGCCGCTGGTACCGCCGCTGCTCTCGTTCCAATTCGCTCCATAACCCGCAACTCCGACTCTAAAACTACCGAATATATCCCTTCATCCTCTGAAGACCCTGGCGCTATCTGCTCCAAACTTCTCGCTACCCTCAAAGGAATCCAATCTGGAAAGATCCAAGATACTTTTGGGTGGAACAAAGTTGTTGAAAAATTGGATATCAATGATTTTGCAACTACCGAGAAAGATGGTGATAATGGTTTGAATGGAAATGTGGATAAATTTGCCATAAATCACCAAACATGACGAAAAACTCATGCATGATTAGAAATTGAACTAAAAAGGAAGCGAAAGATGGCGTTGAGTGTTTTGATATTAGCAGTTATGCTAATTTCTAGGTTCTCTATAGAATTAGACCATGGGCCTAACCCGGACCCCAAATTCTAAAATTCATTTTTGTTTTCCCCCATGAACTACTTTTGCATCCGTAACCTGGCGAGTTCCGCTAGTCGAAGCACTGTCAAAAATTAATTCCGTCGTTCTAAATCATGGGATATGTTCATCCAAGCCGAATAAATAACTGTCACTCTCGTTTGATACATCCGGCCTTGATATCCATATCCATATCCATATTCATATTCATATTCTGCTTCCTTAACACCAAACCCAAACCCAAACCCAAACGTGATTTAAAAATACAAACACCACGCTCATGACTCATGATCACTCACACAAACTTCCCCTCCCCTCCATCCCTAAAATAACAACCCCGCGACCCCGCGACCCCTCCAACCCCAACCCCCACCCTATCATCCGCCCTCCCCCTAACCTGCCTCCCCAAAAAGCCTCCCCCCATCCCTCCCCCAACACCACCACATTCCCCAAGGCCAATACCCACACCCACACCCACACCCCACCGACCGCGTCGCCCCCCGCCCCAAAACCAGCTATGTGAAATGACGCCGCGGGTGCGTCGGAGGGGGTTTACTCTTCGGATCTGCTCACAGAAGGGAGGAATGTAAGCGGAAGCGGAAACGAAACCTAAGCGGAAACGAAACCTAAGCGTAAACGAAACGAAACGAAACGAAACGTAAGCGTAAACGTACAAGCTGTTGGAACATACACGCCCATACCCATTTCTCGGCGCGGGTCGCGGACGCTTGCATATGGTTCCGGGGGAGGTTGCTGGCGTTGTGTTCGGGGGCGGTGGAAGGTATGGGGGGTGAGGATGTTGGGGTGGAGTGGAGTGGAGTTGTGGGGTGGGGATGGGGGCGGAGGCGGAGGCGGAGGCGGAGGAGGTGAGGATTGTTGTTTGGGTGTTTGCGGGCGGGGTGAGGAGGGGGAAGAGGAGGGGAAGGGACGGAGGAATGTGCATTTTGAGGATCATTTTGCAATTGGTGGGTTGCTCTATTGAGTGGTGGTTGTTTATCAGTATGGTGAGAAGATGTATATATATATATATATATCCATCATAAACAACAAAAACAACAAAACCCCCAAACCCCCAAACCCCCAAACCAAGAATCCCACGCGCAAAATCTCGATACATCAAACCCACAACCCGGGAAGTTCCAAGTGAATGAATGATCTCCAACATCAATGTTGGTTGGCATTAGATGCATCCATTCATATATCATCTCCTCTCAAATCCTCACATGTATGTGTATATGTATATTATATATATATATATACCCCACCTGGGCAACCACTAACCAAAAAATTCATCCCAATCCAATCCAACCCAACCCAACCCAACCCAGCATCTCCAATTCCAAATTCCACCCCTCACATCACCCCCCCCCCCCCGGATCGCCCAAAAGCAATCCCCAAGAAAACCTATCACGAGCCAATTTCTTTCATTCTTTCATCCATCCATCCATCCATCCATCCATCCATCTATTCATTAATTCATCCCTCCCTCAACCATCCCCCCCCCCCTCACAACCCAACCCAACCCAACCCAACCTTACATACCAAAACCATACCATACCACCCCATCTCACACCATACCATCCCAAACCAAACCCCAACATCTCGTCTTTCTCATCTCACCTCACCTCAAACTCCAAACCCCAAACCCCAAACCCCAAACTCCATCTAAACCCCAAAACAACCAAGATTAAAAAAAGATGCAAGATCCCAAACCCAACGATTGATTATACAAGCGAGCAAGCGAGCGCCTGCATCGATGGATAACATAGTTGAATATGCAAAGTGCAAAGTGAAGAGTGCAGAGTGCAAAATACAGAGTGCAGAGTGCAAAGTGTAGAATAGTTCTGGTCACTGGTGTTATCTCCACTGCTCGGTGCGGGGCGGGTAGCATTGGGTAGGATCTGGGGAAAGGTTTGGTTTTGGGTTAGGATTAATTAGGTCATTAGGTACTGTAACTAGGGACGGTATTTTTAGCGACATGTGCTATTACCTATACCTACTATTTATGGTACACTTCTTTAGACGAGGATTATGGCCTGCAGCTTCATTTCTTCATCTCCCATGCTGAAACGCAATATCAAAGGGGAAAAAAAGTTGAGTGTTTATTTTAGATATGTTTAAAAGAGGTATCATATCATATCTGTATATCATGGCTAATCCTTTTCATGTGTGCTTCTTTCTATTCCTTCATTCCATTCATTCATCCATCCAAAAATAACGCCCTCGCTATGCCCCTTGTGACTAACATTCATAAAATCATCTATATCATCGTCCTAGTGTATCATTATCGACAAGCACTACCTCTCAAGCTCTGACTCAAAGAGGTACATCATTCTCAAGGTAGCTGAGCAAGCTTTTGTAGAGCGGTTAAAACGCCTATACAAGTCAGTAACTAATCTTACGAGTCCAGTCGTAGGCACGTACCAGTAACGCCTTGTGTAAGCGTATAACCAGCTTCGGTATTTCTACTACCCAAACTAACAGTCGTAACACCTGTCAACTTTTTTATCTCTACCCAACTCATTGGCCCATCGGAAGATAACTTCATCATCTCTACCATCCCCGACGACAAGCAAGAAGTCGACGGGAGAAGTGTGCTCAGCATTTGGTGCCATATCTTTCTCAAGACCTTCAAAGATCTTCATGGCAGCTGTGCCCTTTGACCAGTCAATTGGTTCTACTGCTACAGCTCCTAGGATGAACGTTAGTAAGATGTTGGCAATATACAAGACTATGAAGACATACCTTCCAGAGGAATAGCTCTGACTCTTTGCTCCTCGCATGCATCATTAATGTGACTCGCACAGTCACCTGCTTGTCTGGTAGCTGTTTCGAAATCTTCCGCATTCTTGTAGTGGAAGATCAAGCTGCAATGCCTCGTCTCAATCCAAGATCCCGGTGTTCTTTCTGTATAGTAAGCCATAATACCCTCGACCGAATCCTTCCAAGCTCTCATCTTCTCAGGGTCAGCCATCTCGGTCCATTCTGAAGTTCCAAATTGTTTGAGGAAGCATCCGTTCTCAGCAATGAGACCAAGGCGCGGGACTCGTTTGAACAAACGATCAAGCTCTTCTGGTTGTCTGCTAGACATCACGTAGACTGTATTTCTTTCATCTTGCAAAATGTCGTTGAGTGTATCGATTGTGCGCTATTTACCATTAGTCTTTACCCAGGGCCAAAGATTGTGGCATCACTTACTTGCGGGCTGGTTAAAATAATGCTGCTCGGGGAGCCCCATGATGCTAAAGTGCCTTCATAATCAATAATGAAAAGTCTGCGCTCTGATTTCTGATACTTTTGACCAAGCATATTGATGGAGAGGCGAGGCACGGATGTCGTATCTCTCTTGTGTTGCTCCTCGTAGACCTTGTCAAGACGGTGAAGGAATTCATTAAACCAATGCTCGCCAGTATGGTGCATCACGGCTGCGTGAAGTTTCTTAAACCTTTCCTCTTTCTCTTCATCCTCCATTTCCAAGGCTTGTTTGATCGCATCAGCGCATTGACGATAATCCCAAGGATTTACAGAAAGTTCATTGCCACCAAAGATGGAAGAACTGCCCGTAAATTCACTAAGGATTAGAGATCCATGCTTGTTGTGACCCTCGAACTTGCCATCTTGACAGAACAAGTACTCATGACATGTCAAATTCATACCTTCACGCTGACTAGCAATCATGAGAGCATCTGCAACTGTGAGTAGAGCCAAATATTGGGCGTAAATGATATCTTGCTTCAGGTAGACGACGGGCTGGTAAGCAAGATTAGCCCATGAAGAGTTGATTCTAGTAACAATATCTGACACGGTCGCATCGAGTTCGGCATTTTCTGTAGTAGAAGTTGCTACTTGAATCAGAACAACTTTGTCTCTCCATTCGGGATATTTATTGAGGAACAGTTCATATGCCTACAAAATCAAAAAGTTAGCAATTGTGATGGGAAGAGCCCAATAGAATATCTGCACCTTGAAGAACTATCTTCAAGTCCAAGGTAACAGAAATTGAAACTTACCAGAAGCTTGGGTCGCACACCTCGTACATGATCTAACTTGTCGCGTGCCACAATGAGCTTCTTGCCACGATACCTTTCTTGCATCGTGTTCAACCAATGGGTAGCTTTGGGGTCCTCGCGGTTCATATCCAACGCCACAGGATCAATTCCAATCGCGAGATTGATAACATCGATGAATCTATCCTCGAGTTGAATACCATCATTTGTGGCTTCAACCATCAAGATACGACTACAAGTTTGCAAGAAGTGACGTGCATATTCTTGGATTTGAAATCCGATAAGATTTGCTCCCAACATGCCCTCCAGCAACTCCTTGCGAAACAGCCAAGCATCGGAATACTTCCGAGGATGGAAATGCAACGTGAAGGAAGAATCCAATCTTAGCATCCGGAAGCTTCTTACGTATCATTGAAGGTACCAACAAGAGATGGTAGTCATGGATCCAAATAACATCACCTCTCTTCCATTCCTTCACGATCTTATCAGCGAACGCTTGGTTGACCTTGACATAATAAATCCACGAATGATCTTCGTAAGCCTTGCTTTTAGGATTGTCAGGAATTTGGTAGTGGAAGACAGGCCACAAGATCTGCTTGCAATAGTGCGTGTAATGCCCATCGAAATCGCTGTCCTTACAGAAAACAGTCAAGGAATCGTACTCTGTAGCCAGACGATCTTCAATGTCCTGCATCTGTCGGGTGCCTTTGAGAGCGTCGGTGGGCATTCCTAGCGTACCAACCCAAATCTTTTCTTCAAGATTTCCACTTCTCACCGCAGCTTGAACGGCGTTCCTGAGACCCCCATTCCCTTGCTCCGCTGGCTCAACTTCCCATTCAGCGTGTGCAAATACTCTATCATGGCTGTCACTTCGTTTAAACTGCGGTTGACGAATTCCAGCACTACCGAGAAGCTCTGCCTTCTCCTTCATCTTATTATGCTTGAGAATATCTGCAGGAGGAGGGGAACTGGCCCGGGATCGTGGGTTGATTAAACATCTTTCCCGCACCCCATGCTGGCGAATGGGGATCGCTGGGTGCGATCAAAGATTTTACGTCTTCTTGTATTGGAAGGGCGGCTTTTGGGTTTGGTATCTCGGTCTGAGCAAAAAATTGTTCATGATCAACATCATGTATTGGCGTTGCTGGAGGTGTAATGTCTTTATGTTGAGCAAAAAGACTAGGTTTGCCGGTAGCAGTATCGATCCTAGTAGTCGTTCTTCTCAGAGCACCTGGACGTCCAGGGCGAGAAGCGTCAGGCTTTCCAGCATCTGGGTGAAGATTGGATCGAGTGGGAGGTCGAGAATTGGTGGAAGGGAGTTTGAAGTTGATGGTGTTTGGGAGAAATCTGGATAAAAGATAGCTCTGTCAGTTTTTGTCATGCAGAGGTCGCATAAAGTCTCGACATGTTAACTCGCATAAAATGCCATTCCCTACTAAGCCCACCGAGTTCCAGCCAACAATCTGCGAAGCTTCAAATCCATAGGTCTTCCAAGCTACGAAATAGTTCTAGGTTATAGCTGCACCGAGTAAAGATGATTGATCATATGAGAGATGAGGCTCCTCAAGTAGAACTCAAAATATTTAATTGGAAAAGAGTACTCACAGAGAGACGACAAAGACCGTCATGATGAAAGATTTTAAGAATATCTCAGAATGGAGGAGCAGAATGAAATTCAGTATATCTTGACTTGCAAATAGGTAATCGCGCAATCATGAGCTTCAAGTTTGTTGTATGCAGGTATGTAGGTAGAAGGTAGCTGGGTAGCTGGGTAGTAGCTGGGTAGCTGGGTAGCTGGGTAGCTGGGTAGCTGCTGGGTAGCTGGGTAGCTGGGTAGCTGGGTAGATGAGTAGGTAGGTATTGTAGCTTGTGAGGTATATGATGTAACAGTTCGTTTCGTTTTTTATCTGAGAGCAAAGTAACTTTGATTGAGTGAGGGGCAGTGAAAGTAAATGGCGGGGATGCTTCGGGTAGAGAAGTATTCCTAGATTGTATTTCTTCTTCGTGGGTGAGTGAGTGAGTGAGTGAAGGAGGGAGGATGAGACAAAATGAGATGAGAATAGATAGAAAGATCGATAAGAGGAGGATAGGAAAGAGTAGAGAGAGGATGGGAAAGAGCAAAGAGTAAGAGTAAAGAGCAAAGAGCAAAGAGCAAGAATCAAAGGTGTTTTTATTTTACTTCTTTCTATTGAGAAATCAAAAAGAGTAAAAAAGATTTGAAGGAGGTCTATTGTATTTGAAGTGTTGATTAATATCTCTTTGGTAAGATGATGATGCTCAGGTGTGTTGTAGAAATATGAATAGGATAGGAATAGGAATAGGAAGGGAAAGAGGAACGGGATGGAGGGGAAGATGAAGCTTAAGAAAAAGACAAGGATATGAGTTAATTGCCGGACCAGTAGGAAGAGTAGAAAAGGTTGGAAAGAATAAGAATGAGCATGAGCATGAGTATGAGAGTGAGAGTGAGAATGAGAACGAGAACGAGAATGAGAATGAGAATGAGAACGAGAAAAGAACAAGAACAGGAACAAGAATAGGATTGATGTTTATTTAGTGTTTGGTGTTTTGTCTCTTCTTGATGAAACTTACTTATAATCGAAAATGATGTGAAGGATGAATGTGGTGAAGCTTGCTTTTAAGTGAGTTTTGAGAAATATACGATGAAGGTGTATACAGTAGATGTATGAAAGTGTATGTGAAGGTTGATGTCGGTATTGGGTGAAATGATCTTAGATAGCTGAAGCTGGAGGACCGTGGACGGATAGAGTAGATGGTGTTTGGTTACATCGAATGAAAGGTGGTTGGGTAGTGATGGTCCCGTTACTTGAGAAAGCTTTGAATACAGTCGCTGCTAGCTGCTCGCTGGGTAGTCAGGTAGTTGGGTAGTTGGGTGGCTACTTAGGTAGGTAATAAGGTAACAAGGTAACAAGGTAACAAGATACCAAGATACCAAAATACCAAGATACCAAAAATACCAAGATACCTCCGTATAGACAGACGGTAGAACAGTACAGTAGGTAGTTCTAAGGTTAAACACAATGCTGTTGATACAAAAGAAGCTTTGAAGCTTGTTGTTTGCTTTTATGTCTGTTGATATTGGTTTTCTTTTTTCTTCTTTGGATTGAATATAAAGAAAATCTAATTCTCTATGATTACCTACCTAGATAGGTATGATATTGATTTCTTTCTTTCTTTTCTTTCTTTCTTTCTTTCTTTCTTTCTTTCTTTCTTTCTTTCTTTCTTTCTTTCCTTCCTTACTTTTTCTTCAAATCAAAAATAATAATAAATAATAATTCACCTAGTACTCGAGTAGTTTCTAGACATTTCCCTGAGAAAAGGATTATCTCATATTTCCTTTAACCTTATACGTACCCGGAGCTTTTTATCCATAAATTCGATGATGAATCTACGTCACGCACCAGAAATTCAATCAAGTAACATGCATGGATTTGACAACCTTATGCAAGATGAATGAACCCACCCACATCCTGCCGCTTCTTTTTGTTTTTGCTCGACCCCTTCATTCATGTCAACAAATAACCGACGTGCTTACCTAGTAGCGAGATATATAGAGTATACAGTATGCAGTATACAGTACATAGTATACAACACACTAGTACCCGTCTACATCTTACATCTATCTCACTGCTACAAGTATTGATCCTGATGCGACCTTGGCAACAGAAGTATATGCTTATAGGTTAAGACATGAGTTCGTTCCTAACCCTAATGATGTTAGGGATCGAAAGTTTATACAGTACTCGAGTATATATGAAAACATACTTTCTGAGCTTCTTCTACCATACATATGCTAGCTGTCGTACATCATTAGCTCCTGTACTTGTAGTTCTGAGGGTAAAATGATGAACATACAGGACTAGTTTGGGTACGTACGGAAAGCAAGGACGTTGCCGAGAACGAATAGAAAGGCAGACTTGGACATTTCTAGAGCTAGAACTACCCGACTATACTAACTACTGTATCAAGTTACCACCAATGCGTTACTACTCCTATTTCTGACTAACCCAATGCCAATTCAATCCACGGGATGGATGGTTGACGATAACAAGACAAGTAAGTATTCAAGCAAGCAAAAGTCAACCATTAACCATTAACCATTAACCTTATCTCCTCTTCCTTTCTTCCTTTCTTCCTAGCCACTGTTTCAATCCCGTGTTGAGTCTAATATGGCCAGTAGGAATTACTGGCACCACGTCTATCAACACCCTCTTGTCTCATTGCGTTTGATGGACTGTGGACTGGACTATGGACCGCCATCAGTGCCATGATCTTGGATGGTAAGAATATCCATCTAAAGAAAAAGATTCTTGATATTCTTCACCTGGACTAAACTTCACAAGGCGTATTTTGATTTGAATTTCCTTGACTTCATACTTGATCACTTCCAACTTCCAAGGCATACAATATCTCCACGTCAAAGAGCTTGGCATTCTGGCGAACAACCTAGAACATGTGGAGTTGTGGAGTGTGTGTCGAGAAAAACGATCCCTTCAGCCACAGCTTGGTCATTACACCGATGATAATCTGAATCTACAGTCACTTTGAGAGCTATCTCTCTCTCTCTCTCTCTCTCTCTCTCTCTCTCCTCTCACCATCTTCTGTTTTTTCTTTTTGTGCGGGGGGAACACAACGGATACCAAACTTTGATCAACCAACCACTCACCAGCGTTTTTACAAACCTGTGCTTCGTACGGTACTGCGGTAGTTCTATATGATCCCCCAGTTTCCAATCATAAACCTTAACCTTAATTATACGAAGTGCAAGATATTTGAAAATGGCTCATACAGTAGGTAGAACTAATCATGGTAAGATCCCACAATCCTTCCAATGACACCAATCAAACGGTTGACTCCCGTTCTCACAATCCACGCATGCTAATAAGGTTAAAAAACTGCTGAGCCGGGCCTTTCCGATTAATTCGTTTGCTGACTGGTGCGGTGGTATACTCCGGTCGACTGCATGATCTACAATATCTCTTACCTCGTTTGGGAGATGGGGAAAGAGTAATTTCCATATCAAAAGGTCATCTCCATTAAGGTGAATGAACATTGGGCAGAAAAGCTATCACATCTCAGAAATTTCACTGCATCAACCGGGCCGCTTGCAACCTCTCCTGGTGATTGCTACCGTGTCCAATAAACTCATTTCAAATTGACTTGTTGCCGAATCACGAACTCTTTCCGTGCACACTGAACACTCTCTCGATATTGATATATGACTTTCAGGGTTCCAAGGTTACACAATGAGTCAACAACACACTCTAGCAAGTGGCATTCCAGGACACACACTCTCCGGAGGACTTCGAGAAATGAGGGAAGGTGAATAGAATCCTTCCATGCAGTAATGCAAACGCAATGCAACAAGATCTATCAGTCACTGAAACACGACTCGTATCAATCCATTCTACTGGTATTTACTGGAAGTCCCATTCTTGATACCTAATAAAAATACCTTCATACATGACAATCTGAGCCCCCCCCCCCCTCCCCTTTCACCAAAAAATAACCATTCAATCATATCAAATGGAAAACATTCTCCTAAAAGTTTCCAGGTTTTGGTGTTGTATTCGTACCCGTCGAGACCCGCCGGTTACACAACATCGCCAAGTCCGGACCACAGGATCTTGATATGATCAGGACATTCTACCTTCGGACATGTGGATGTGGGAGTTACCTTACAATCAGAGGTCACAACATGGCCATGGAACCTTCAGTCAAAGTGCTTATCGAAATCACATCATCGAAGTGGATGACAGATTTGTCCAGCCATTTAGCCAGTTCCCATGCCTCCTGCCAATGTGGCTCACAGGAACGAAATGGGATGGAAACAGGGGGGTTGGCTTATATATGTTTGAGGAGTCTCGTAGTACAACTGATCTTTTTCTGCTTCTCGACAGCCCTGCTTTGAGTGAGGTTTGACAGCGATGGTGGTCAAGATGATGTTGATGATCACAATGATAAGCTCATTGATTCCATCCATCCAATCTTCTGACTCCAACTACCAACGCTTATCGGTGGTTGGTCTTGAATTTAACGTTGTATGATTATTTTTTATTCGTGGTGGTGGGCGGCGGTGTTGATAATGATGAAGTTATCACTATTTGCAACCAACCACGATTCCATACGCGTTCTTCAATGGACGGTAAGCACCATCCAAATCGGCAAACCCGAAAAATCTCTCTGATATCAAACTCAGACCCAGGGTCGCACAAAGTATCATCAACTCATCTTACCTTGTTACAGGCTTCTAACCTTTCCCCCCAAAAACCATATCAAAAACCATACTGGCAACCATCTCCTGAGACTTCTAGTACATCGCTGTCAAGAATCTACATGTCCTATTCCCACCTTCCGGCATTCCTGCCTTTCCTTCCTCAGTTCTTTGCTGAGACAATAAGGATGAAAAATTTATAGTAATCAGTCATACTCCCAAAATATCCGACAAGTCTTGTTGCGTGCGCTGCGAATTAAATTGTGAAGTACTGGGTAACCTTACCGTCAGCCCACTCCTATACTACCTCCTCCAATCTTTAAACTACATATCCACAATCCCCTTGACGAACTTCTACCTAACCTCCAAACCTCCTCCCTCCCTCCAAACCACCTCATACCCATCTTTACACCAGACCCTCTAAACACCCTCAGGGAAATGAATCCCACATCCCGCCTTTCCCGCCCTTCTCCAAACTTCCAGAACCATCCATCCAATCCCAATCCCAATCCCAATCCCAATCCCAATCCCAATTCCAATCCCAATCATAAATCCCATCACTCCACCACCTCCCAATCCCAACTTCCAACTCCCACTGTCGAAAAAAAACGTATCATGTGATATTGAGTTGCTGTACGAATAACACGTCTAACCCTATCACGCTCACTAGCACCTCGACGACATCCGTAAAGTCGTCCTCGACTCCATAGAGAACAACCACGATATCCATGCATATACCAACAAAAGGATCAAGTCCTTCCATGACCGAGGTAGGTACCCTTTGATTGGCCACGTCAATACCAACATCCACCTCCCATCACAGACCCTTTACTCCGTACATTTCCGCGCATCGGCTGTTTGGATGTTTACCCGTTGGGTATCCATCCACTCTAATAAATATCATCTGTGAATCTATTTGGCTTGACTTGTTGTATTTGTATTTGTATTTGTATTTGTATTTGTGTTTGTATTTGTATTTGTATTTGTATTTGTATTCGTATTCACATTCACATTCACATTCACATTCACATTCACATTCACATTCCCATTCCCATTCACCACCATCCCCCAATCCTCAAACTCTAGAACACACAGCACTCAAAAAGAGAACCTTACGTTTGGGATTAATATGCCAATAAACCTTTCTCCATTCCTCATGTTCTCCGTCTTCATCTCTAGTGTATAAATCTCTTCCTCTTACTCTTCGCCTCCCCCTTCCCCTTCCCTAGAGTACCACAAATATAGCCTATATGCCATATCCGGTTTATAGCATAATTCCATATTCAAAATGGTTTTTTAATATACAACATTTGGGAATCCATAAATTTTTGAGCATATAGCATAGGAAACAAAAGTTAATACTAATAGTTCATATTCTATTTTGAACTTAATCTATTAATTTTAGTATATTAAATTAAGCTTATTTAAGTATACTATAAGATTTTCGGTTTATTTAAACATATTGCTTTATTTGGGCATATTCGAGTATATTACAATCTATAATATTATCGTTATTATTGTTGATGTTATTGGTAGTATTGAAGCTATTCAGAATCTAAAGTGGTTAATATATTATTGATGAAAGGGAAGGAGGGAAAAAAAGTATTTTCGAAATAGGGGAGTGGAAGCGAAATAGAAAAAGCAATTCTTTAACGAATGGAATAACTTACTATTGATGGTATTGATATTAATGGTATTAATGTATTAATGATATTAATGATGTTGATAATGTTGAATTGAAGTTGAAGAATCGAAATAAAGTTGAAGAGTCGAAGTGAAGTTGAAGAATCGAAGTGAAGTTGAAAAGTCAAAGTGGGATTAACAATAATATACTAATATTTAAAACTATTTTGAAGCTAATATAGTATTCTAAAGATCTTTCAATATAAACGCTTTAAAGCTCCTACCATTATATACGTAAAATATACGCTATAATAAGATTTAGGGAAGGATTCTACGAATATATGGCATCTTGCCAGAAAAGTGGTACTCTAGAGCTTCCATCCCCTGTAAATCACAAAAACCCCATCTTTCGCATCCTCAATCTCTTGGTTTCTTAATATGCTGCTATGCTGCCATGCTACTATGCTGCCATGCTACTATGCTACTATGCTACTATGCTGCCATCCTACATCCTACATCCCAAACCCTCCATCCCAAACCCTCCATCCCAAAAGCAAAACCCCCCCAATACCCAACACTATATTCAACACCATAGCCAACTAACCAACCAACCAACCAACCAATATATCTCCTCCTGCTCCTCCTCCTCCTGCTCTCCTCCTCCTCCACTCCCCACCCCACCTTCCCACCGTAACACTTTCCAAACAGACAATCGAACAATCCAACCATCCAACAAACAATCCATAATATAAAGCGAATTCTCGCAATGCATGTACCATGTACCATAATCTAATTATAATCTATACAATATCACCTCCACTTCATCGCTTCAAGACACAAGTGATAGAAGGACCTTGCGCTTTGCATGTTGAACTTGGTGAATCCAGATGGAGGGGTGAAATTATTGGGCGGCAGGGGGGAGGGGGGGGGAGACTTTCTACAATGGGGTACGATACGATACAATATGTGTCTTTCAAGTCTCCTTTAAATGGATTGTATTCCTGTGAAGAATTGTCATCCGCAATTCGCACTTCTTACTTCTCACTTCACCACTTCACCACTTCAGGTCATACACCAAGAAACATATCGTAATGATGAATCACAGGACTTTGAAAGTCAGACGGCCATTTCAAATCATGGTATTGTTTTTACTAGCCTTAGAAATTGTTGCTTGCATTTCGCCAGGAATAAGTAAAGTGGGATGTTCCAGCTACAAGAATTGCACTACTTTCTTCTCTCATCTCATGTATCAGCCAACCTCAATTGCCATAATCTACCAACTGCGCAGCAATGTTGTGAATTACCCATCATTTTTTGCAACGCAACAACAACAATGATGTTTCGTCTCTGGCTGCGCGACTAACTGTGAAAGCTTTCTTTTCTGGCCTCTTGCATTCAATAGACCCTCGACAAATTTCATGATATAGTCCAAAGCTATATCAAGAGATAATGTTTTGTTTGGCCTGGCGCATTTCATCAGGGCCTGTTCAGGAATCTGTGTTAAGAAACGACCAGATACGCCAAGTTTACCCTTGGCAGCTGGGGAGTTCAGTTGGTTGACGATTTTAAGCAACTTCGCTGCAGGATAATCGTCCTTCGGGTTGGAGTAGAGCGTAGCCTCTTGCCATGATTGTATCAATTGCGTGTAATGAATCAGTCCCGATACATCCTCTATGATCATCCCACGTCTCACCAGCTCCAAAACACTCCCCTTCAAGATTTTATATTGAGATTCTTCAGATGGTGACTGGAACGGAATTTGTATAGCGCATCTATCGATGAATGCTTCATCAAGGCAATCGACCATATTTGAAGTTGATAAGAAAACGACATTTGGACAAGATCTGACCATATCAAATCCAGTAAGTAGAGCATTGGTAGCTCGCAGTGAATCCTGGGCTTCACCATGCATGACACCCGAGTTCCTGGAGATCGCAATAGACTCAACCTCGTCAATTAATACAATGATAATGCGTTTCGGATCGTTTTGGCACATCTCTTTGATTTTGGTGAGCAGATCATCGACTTGGGCTGCACTTTCACTATAGTATTTGGAAAGCAACGTCGCCGTATTAACTTGAATGAGCTTTGTACGTGGAAACATTTTCACAAGTCGAATCGCCAATCGTTGTGCAATTGCTTGGCATAATGTTGTCTTCCCAGTTCCTGGAGGTCCGTGGAACAGGGCCATTGGACTCATTCTCTTCTTCGAATGTCCAGCTCCGGCTGAAAAAGTGAGCATGTTCGATATCATCCATGAGAGATCTTCCTTGTGATCTTGATCAAATACGAGCTCCTCCCAATTTTCATTGAAGTTATGATGAGGCATATCGAAAACCTCAGCTGATGGAATCTCTGGATCATCGTATTCATCGTCTAGATTGGTGCTATCAGAGGCTTCAGAAGAACCTGGTACTGGAGCACCATGCATCTTGTAGATACAGAAATGGCTCAACACATCTCGAATTTTAACATTTCTTGGTTTCTTATGATCTCCGACTGTGATGATTTCCACAGGTACCAAAGACTTCAACTCTTGAGTCGCTAGCTCCCAATCTTCACTCTCTTCCGCGAGAAGGGGTAATATATCAGAATCAATGTGACAAATGATGTCTCCAACTTCTGGCTCTTGTAAGAGCTTGGTGAGTCGATTGTGAGTCTATTTCATCAACCGTCAGTCAAGCTATAAAACAGACAGTCGGAATTTTCTCATACAAGTCTCAAGGCTCTGCATTTCAAATCATCCTCGATATCTTCTCGGAGCCGAGCTTCAAAAACAACTGTCGGTTTTTCAAGGATCGACTGTTCGGAACGATCAGATTCTTCGGAACGTTGAGACTGCTGGGAATTTTCAGACTGCTGGGAATTTTCAGACTGCTGGGAAGTTTCAGACTGCTCGGAACGTTCAGACTGCTCGGAATGTTCATTTGCCATAATGTTGGTTCAATGTATTGTTTATATTGTGCCTTTGATCGTAGTATCTATCCACTGAAAATACAATGAAAACTTCAAAATGAACCTCGACAGTAAACCTGAAATGTAGATAGATGTATAAGTGAGGAAGAATGAAGGTCCATGAAAGGTCTAGGAATGAAAACAATATACTTTGACATGAATGTGGGTGAAGATGAAGAAATGCATACGAGGGGGGAAAGATAGACTAGGCTAACGAAAAGACAGCATAGGAAGGAATAAACAAGAAAGGAAGGGGCCGATTGATCTTAGGTAGGTAGGTAACTTACTAGGTACCGACCTAGGTAGGTAGATAAGCTCAAACTTCAAAGTGACTGACTGATTTGAGAGTCAACCCCAAGCTCAGGCTGCAACCTTGGAAGTTTACAGCACAACATTGAATGGGTCATTCCATTCAGACGTAATTTTTCATAATTGATTTGAATAATGTACTATCATGTGTATCTTTGATGAAGATCATTTTCGAAGACACTGGGTAGGGGGTTGCCTCGTAGGTAAGAACAAAACTTCTCAATGTCTGTACGACGTTCCGAACTGTGAAGCCTTCCAAAAAGTACACCTTCAGAAACATAAAATAGTCAAGACTTAGAAGTATGAAATCAGTTTATACCACAACTTTAACGGAATGTTCCTTTGTGTTTGAGATACTGCTAGATTGAAACCCATCTACAGCCATATATGCATCTAGTAAGCAAATATGGCAAGATTGATATATCCATGGATTGGATAGGATAGTAGGCATATGCTCAAGCACCAATTACACAAAGGAAGTCTCTACTCTATCAATCTAGAGGTCGAGGTGGTTCCACTTGACCTTCATATGAAAAGGAAATAGAGTAGATTACTAGGTACTGGACTTTTAAGAAACAAATTGATGACGCTCCGCAGGGCCGCTACCGTGAGGGTATTTTCGCTATGCTCGGGAAGAGAAAGAATTGGATAATGAATGGATATTCCTTTGGTAGAAATAGAAATATCCTGCAGGTCACGTAAAGTTATCGATATGAAGAACGAAAGAGTGGTTTTAGTAAATTATTAAAATTGGCAGTACCTACTAGGTACGTATAGTGTGGCATCTGGCGTCTGGCGTCTGGCGTCTAACATGTGGCAGTGCTTCGCTTCAACCTTATCCGGCTCAACTCAATTTGTGCCTGGCTAATCCCTATCGCGCTTACATAAGTTGTGAATTGCAATCGTCATAGCTTGGCCTACCATGAATCTTATTAACCTTAAGCTTTATTGATTTGTTTACCTTGTTGGTGATGTTATTCTTTCAATAGTTTAGAGTCTGCGAAACCTCACCATGGCTTCCCTTATGGACGCCCCCAGAGCGCCCGAGAAGAATTGTACGACATATGACCCTACAAGTGTTGATGGGCAACAGACTGCGATATACGTTCAACTCGTCCTTTCACTAAGTCTCGGCATTTCTGCATTCCTTGGATTCTGTGTTAGTCGTAATAAGAACAAGCCTAGAACTTTACTGACACTCACAGATCCTGCGACCAAAATGGAAGAGTTTATATGCGGCACGTAAAACCCATATCGATGCCGCCGCAAATTTGCCAGAGCTACCAGATAGCTTTTTTGGTTGGATGCCTGTACTGTATAGAGTGACAGAAGAACAAGTCCTTGCATCGGCTGGATTGGATGCATATGTCGTATGTTCTTATTTTTCTTTGCTGAACCAATGACTAACAATGCTGATTTCAAAACAGTTCCTATCCTTCTTTAAGATGTCGATGAAACTATTTGGCATCATGTTCATTATGGCAGCTGCTATTCTTGCCCCGATCAATCAACACTTTTATTACGTCTTCGATCCCTTCGGAAATTCGACAAGTCCCCCTAATCTTCCAGATTATTCGCTAGTTGAGGGTTGGCATGGCGATTGGGACGGAACACTCAATTTGAAGGGGTCAAAAGACCCCGATGATGAACTTCCTGATACCAGTTATCTCTGGTCATACCTAATCTTCACTTATGTTTTTACTGGACTCGCAATATACTTTATGAATAGACAAACCCACCGCATAATTCAAGTTCGCCAGGACTACCTTGGAAGTCAATCCACCATTACCGACCGAACAATCAAACTTTCTGGGATACCCGCAGAGCTGAGGTCCGAAGAGAAGATCACCGAATTCTTGGAGAAACTCGAAATAGGAAAGGTGGAAAGTGTGACTTTATGCCGCGATTGGAGAAAGCTCGATGATATGATGGATAAGAGAGTACAAGTTGTTCGGCGACTCGAAGAAGCTTGGACGGTACATCTTGGCAAGCAACAACGTCAGAGCATAGGAACAATACGGACACAACAGTCAACGCCGGCTGTGGAGGTGGAGGGTGGCTCGCAAGATCACGAGGGTGATAGTCTCTTAGGGAGGAATCATATTACCTCATATGAACAGCCAAGACCGACCACAAGAATCTGGTATGGATTTCTCAATCTGCAGAACAGGGAAGTAGACGCAATCGATCATTATGAAGAACAGCTGCGAATATTGGATGACATGATCAAAGACGCCAGAAAGAAAGAATACAAGCCTACAGCACTTGCATTTGTCACACTTGACTCGATTCCCGCTTGCCAGATGGCGGTGCAAGCGCTGCTGGATCCAACACCAATGCAACTGATGGCAAGGCCTGCCCCTGCACCCTCAGATATCGTTTGGACAAATACGTATCTTCCTCGATCAAATCGTATGATTCGCTCTTGGGCAATAACTATCTTCATTCTGATACTCACCGTCTTCTGGCTTGTTCCGGTGGCTGCTCTCGCTGGTCTCGTCAGTTTGTGTTCAATTCGACAAGTTTGGCCGGGGCTTGCGGATGTACTGGAAAGTCACGACATCCTAAAAGCCTTGGTCCAGACTGGCTTGCCTACACTTGTTGTCTCGTTGCTTAATCTGGCAATACCATTTTTGTACGATTATCTTGCAAACAGGCAAGGTTCGATCTCTCAAGGTGAGGTAGAGCTCTCTGTCATATCAAAAAACTTCTACTTCACCTTTTTCAACGTATTCTTAGTCTTTACAGTCTTCGGTGCGGCAAGTAAATTTTGGCCAGTCTTGCAAGAGAGCTTAAAAGACACCACAAAGATCGCATACACTCTAGCTCAATCAATTTCCGATCTCTCCATGTTCTACACCAATTTCATTCTCCTCCAGGCTCTCGGTCTTTTACCTTTCAGACTGTTAGAGATCGGAAGTGTTTCATTATATCCTATCACACTTATGGGCGCCAAGACTCCTAGAGATTATGCTGAGCTAGTACAACCACCAATTTTCAGTTATGGGTTTTATCTACCATCAGCACTTCTCGTCTATATTCTATGTATCGTGTACAGTATACAACCAGCAGGATATCTTGTCCTGCTATTTGGATTGGCGTACTTTGCCTTAGGCTATTACACCTACAAGTACCAGCTTCTATATGCTATGGACCATCCGCAGCATGCTACTGGAGGTGCTTGGCCTATGATTGTTTATCGTCTTCTTGTTGGCTTAGGCTTCTTTCAACTAACTATGGCCGGAGTTATCGCCCTGCGGAATGCTTTTACTCCTGCTATACTTGTCGTCCCACTCATACCATTCACAATCTGGTATAGCTATTACTTCCGCCGAACATTTCAGCCACTCATGAGGTTCATCGCCTTGAGAAGCATTAGAAGAGATAGTAACCCAGAAATCAATATTGCTGGCGAAGAAATCGGCATCGATAGACCTCCAGGACACGTTCGAAGAGGCAGTACAGTCGACGAAGCTCGGGAAAAGGGGATGAGATACGTCAATCCAAGTCTCGTCGTTCCGTAGGTTCCTCCCAGAATAATTATTGCTTCAAACTGACAATGAACAGATTGGAAGAGATTTGGATCAACAAGGCCCCAGATTCCGAGCCTAGCGGGAGCACTCCACAATTGGGTCGTGAAGAATCTGCTGCAAGTTCTATAAGTCTTGGGGATACTCATATTTGGAGAGAGGTTGGAGACGCAAATGTATAATGCAGTTGTAAATGAAGCACAAATCTTGTTGAGACAGAATTTTATCCATGAGTTCATTGCATCAATGGCGTTTTGGGTGTGGCTATGAAGGGGAGGGTCGGGCCTTCCTTATATCGTTCAGCATTGTTTCAATAATATATACCCGATGCTCCTTCCCAAATAAACTTCCTATTTTTACTTGTGCGGGACATTATCTAGTTCCCAATTTTCGGTGCACATCGTGCATTTTCATCATATTATCCTTACCTTTCAATTCTATCATCTCTCGAGAGCGATGACACTGCAGCCTCCATACCTAAGATATCATTCTTAATTCTTCAGTATTCGTTAATAGAGAACCTAAACAGCACAAAAAAGGAAGAAATCGACCAGTAATGCCAATCATTTCCTATCATTGAATTAACATTAATAGCATAGCCGCCCACAAGGGGGCTGTCGACAAGACGTCTTCCCAAATTCTCTTATCAAGAGAGATCGCAGATCACGGCTCGATTTCTCGCTCACAACCTATTAGGAGAGCATACAGTGCAATTGCTGTCACGTCTGTCTACGATTCTCCGACAAGACATATCATGACGATTGGCGACGCGGCAACCACATCGAAAGATGTAGGGTTGGATGGAGAGCAGAGGGGAATTTATGCCGGTTTGTAGCTTGTACCTTGGCTGTTAAACAGAATTATGGCGGGTAGAATTGAACTGATGCTTTGATTTTCTAGACTCCACGAGTAAACGGCGCCAGTCGATCTCGGACGTGATTGATGCTTCAGCGCGTCATCCTGTGTTTGCACCATTGGATTTGGTAAGATCATGTTTCCCAAGTGGCTATGCTGGTCTGCCATCATTGCACATGATTTAAGTCTTTCCAGACGAAGTTCGGGACTTGTTGCACTGACATTGAATCATTTAGATCACTTCAATTAATGATGCAATTCCTGAAACCCCCTTTCCATTCAATCCTTGGGAGCTTCCAAAACTCGATAGTATCCCAGAAAAGCATGATAGGCTTAACAAAGGAAAAGAAGCTGAACGTGGGAGAACTTTGGAGCGAGGTCCAAGATACCCAAATCCTCTCGAAAAAGCCGAATCAAGACCTAAAAGAAACAAAATGACAATTGAGGTTGATGGTCGACCCATACGAACACGCAATCGAAGTCATACTCTTCATGATGACCCCAATGATCCTTGCGCAATATTTGATGACCAGCTATTGGAGCCATTGAGAGATGCACCTCAGCAGGATAGCTTTTCAGAAGTGCTGAGTGGACATCAGTCCCCAGCCAGTTTGAACGGCTCTCTTGATGCAAGAGAATTAAAGGGGCAACTTCGATCAAAAAAAAGTCTTGGAGGAAGTTCTAGGGGCTCTACTGTTGGCTCTACGATTGGCTCTACTGTAGGTTCTACTGTGGGCTCAATTATATCCACTATATCTCCCCTTGACTCACTCACTCGGACTGTTACAACGGTCTTCAATGATTCCTCTCTTCTCTCCCCTGGCCCAACATTACCAGCCGAGTCCTCTTCCCATCGTTTACCTAGTGTTGATCGATTGGAAGAATCTGCTCGTCAATCAACAGCATTCACTTTTTCAACGTTACCAACGGAAATCATTCAACAAATATATGGCCATCTCGCACCAGCTGATTTTAATTCAGCCAGACATACTTGTCGAACATGGCTTTTTACTAGCATAGATCGCTCCATCCTCGAAAATATGATCCGGCGTGGAGGTTGGGAGGCTAGTTGCCAACAAGAAATTTCCAATACGAAAGACGCAAATTTTTGTCGTAGCTCCGAGTATGAGTGGTTCATGAGTAAACGGATCTCGAGAGAATGTGCTCTTGGGCCCAGCTGGACAGGTTATGGAGTACCTCCGATGCCAGAGGAGTTTCCACCAGGATTAATAAATTCAGCTTTTTCAAAGGCTTCCACCGTAGATTTCACAGAGGTTGCTGTTCAATATCAGGACACGATCCCTGCGGGAACTATTTTTACAGTGAGTAGCTGTGGAAGATTTTTAATGGCTGCGAATGGCTGTTTAATCTATGTTTACGAATTAAACAAAAGTCATCGGGATGTGGATAATTGGCATGAAGTCCAACCAGGTTCTTTGCGTCCAGTTACTAGTATCATATGTCCACACAGAGTTTTGGCTTGCAGCATGGATACGTCATCACAGAGGTATGCAATTGCTGTTCTACTCGATGGTCGCATGGGTCTTGTTTGTGATATTTCCCTCAGCAACATTGCTCCTCCTACCTTTTTGGACCCTGAGACATCAGACCTTCCTTCGCACCATTCCAGTCGCTCGGATCTTTCACTCTCTTCTGGAAATGACCTTCACCATGGTGTCTCATTTCTTGATCGTGTAAGCTTAGATAGTTCGGCTCCAGTACAGAGAGCCGGAAGATCTACAACCGCTTTTGTTTTTCCTGGGATTGCTACAACTCGCAGTGGTGGTAGTTCTCCAGGGGGCAGCCGACGTCCGGATTATCATGAAGCGCTCAGATCAGCCAGCGCAGTGAAAAACTCGTACCCTCCCGAGGAAACCTCTCCGCACTCCGTTGGAGCTGGAAGTCGAATGCGGAGCAAGCTACCAGCTCGTAAAGATTCGAATCCAGATGCGAAACATATGCCAGTTGAATCTAGTCCGCGTTCAATTTATCGAAACCTCTGTTCTGAGGATGACCCTCCTCGTTCAGTCGCTATTTGTCCTCAAAGACGATGTGTAGCTTTTGGCTGCTCGGCTGGTATTGAATTACATTGGGTTGATGCCTTGACAGGACAAGATCTGAATAGATGGTTTCCACTTACGGCGCCAAGTGATTTCTTGTTCTTTTTGCCTCCGCGGAAGAGTATAGACTCGGCTAAAAAAGCTTAGGCTCATTAGTAGTAAGTCACCCTCCAGCTATCTCTTTTTGAAGACAAAGAAGTGATACGATTATGAAGTAAAAGTTGCTTCTGGGCTTGTTCAACATTTCCTTTTACTGAGGTTTACTAACCAGCCCATAGGCGCAGCTAAACCCAGCGAGTGTGCAGCTGTACATGAAAGGGCATATGGAAAAAGAACGCGAGGTGCTTCATTTTGGCAAAAAATCGGGTGGAGTGGAAGCCAAGGTGATAATAGCGAGGAAATTGAACATGCTCAGCAAATGCTAGCACCAGTTGGAAGATTCAGAAGTGAGTCTGGCAGACGGGTAGACCATTCTGATCATTATCGCGCCGTGCCACTTAGTGATGGATATCACATCCTGTTTACTGATCCGGGTACGGGATCGCTCTGCATGGGTAGCGATGCACCTGTTGGAGGACCTACCAAATTACTTCGCAAGGTTTGGTTTCAAGGACCAGAAGGTGGAGGCAGTCCAACAGTCTATGCCGGCGGTTCCGACTTGAGCTGGGGAGTTAGAGTTGTAGCAGCTTACGGAAGGGGTGCAGAGCAGAGTATATGGCTGTTCTCCGTCCCAGCGGATATATTTCACGCGGCCCAGAGCTCTCCAAACTTGCTGGAAAGCTCAGTCATGCATAGAAGAGGTACTTCTAGAAATTCAAAAAACATGCAATGGCTGGATTGGTGGCCGGATGAGGGACTCCAGGGATGGCTCACTCTTATCCGGCATCCTGTGCCGGGCATTCTTCCTGGAAATATGTGGCCAGTCAGGATCAAAGGTCAGAAGATTGGTACCTGCTTGGGGATAGTTGATCTTGCAATCGATTCGAGTAAAGGTGTCATTATTTGGGCATTTAGCATGGATGGACTTGCTAAGATCTGGCGTCTGGACGATGGACAGCATAAAGATATCTCGCAACTAAGTGTGTTAAGAGACGGTACAATCCGCGAACACGATTATGAAGCTGATGTTGAGGTGAGCGGCACTTTTCTCACACCCGAGATACTTGAATACCGCTCGCAACTAGAACAACAATCATTCGATGGAACAATGCCACCGGATCTATTGGATGGAACGATGTCTCCCGATGTATCAACGATCGTCACAGCACGAAGAGGTTCAGATTGGAGCTATCAAAGTGTGAACTATGACTCGGAAGGCGATGCTATCATGGAGGATGTATACGGACCTGGTGTTGATATGCCATCTGAGTGGTCGCGACAAGAGAGAGAATATGACGCGGGAGAACCGGTTCAGGATCAACAGTATCAGTATTTGTTGTCCCGCTGGCCGCGATCTGCAATGGGTTATAGAAGATGGTGGGAGAGGGCAGCGGTAAGTGGGGATTTAGCTAGGGTGGTGGAGGTCAGGGGTGTTACGAGGATTGAAATTGAAATTCGTTGATCATAGTTCATGAGAGAACAGGCGGGGCGTGTAAGGTTGTACTTGGCGCTGGAAGATTGGTTTTGAAGTTGAATTGCTGTACACGTAGATTGGATCGAATATCGACCGGATGCATACTATTCTTTTCCTTGAATTGTCTGGAACGATAAATGTGGTTTTCGTCCAAAGTGAGGTTGAAACGGGTGGAGGCGTATATGGTTTGATGTACAACTTTTTGCCATCATCGGATGATGATCACCGTCTTTCCCCTGAAGGTTACATGAAAACGTCTCGACCACTCTTGACTAGACAGCCCCGAATTTTTAGCGATTGGGTTAGCAGAGGTTCTCGCCATCTTATATGTCTTCAGGTTGACAGATGTTGAGCTGGAGATTGTGGACGTGGATCTGCAATGCCTCGATGTCTAGATGAAACACACATAAAGTATGTGTTTGCTGTACTACTACTGTACTTCATAGAATCCATTTGATAGCACGGCGGTTGAGATTATGTAATCACGTATCTGTCATCAAGGCTACCGATACCGAGTACTAGGGACGTGTGTTGGTGGGTCGTGGAGCATGATCTACAATGCCTCGATGCCTGAAGGGAATGAAGGTGGACAAGGGAAGAGAGAGGAGAAGTCTCGACCAAGTCTTTGGATGGGTATCCTCGATTATTGTATTGTTAAGAATATACCGCGAGGTTAGTTTAGCGACTAAGATAGGAGAGATAAGACGGGAGAAATTTGCGAGGTGTGGTGTGGGAGGGGAGGGGAGATGAGAGTTAACTAATCATATTGATTTAATTATGTCGAGATGGATAAGAGGTTTTATGTCTAGGATTGTGTACCAAATTCGACTTCCACAACTTCTCAGCTCCGCTTTTCGGCTCTTGACAGATTTCGGTGTGGGTTGCGGATCAAGCAGGATCTTCCATGTGCTTCGAGGCCTGAATGGAATATATTATATGTGGGAATGAACAAATGCATGCATGAGTCTACTTTGAGTGTTTTCTGCTTTTGGGGGATTGACCTTATGTAATCCTTCTTACCAATGTGTTATGTGTGGGCCGTCTTGCGAATCAGGATCTTCAATGTCTTGAGGCCTTACAGTAATGGAACATCAGAGATAGATTCAGATCGTAGAGTACCGATACTTTGTGTGTACAAGTAATGGTACGGAGATAGCCGAAATAGAGAAGTATACGGATACAGTCTTGTATTGTTATTTGATCGACATGAGTTCATTGCGTCTGAGTTTTCGAGAATTGACCACTCCCTGACTTGACATCCTCACATCAGATCAAGAAAGCCTTGATTTCTGATGTAGCAGAACTTAATTACTTTCATAATCACGATGCCATTCTTATATATTAATGCTTAGCGATCGAATATAGGAGAGATCTTCACTGCTTCCACGCCCAATGGAACATTCGAAATCTGCCAAACTGCACCGAGAATTACCGAAGTGGGAGTGAAGATCAGCGCCACATTCCCACTCGGGCAAAGTCTCATCACATGATGATACATTAGCAGCTAGCTTCTTCGTACGCCTTGCGCGCAAGGCGAACATGAAAATGCCAGCGAGGCTGTTGCGACAGGGGACGCCTGGGACGCATGAGCCTAACGCCACTCGGATATTTATGCGAAGGGTCATGGACGAATCAGAAGATGGGAGATTCTGCACGAGATTATGAGAGAAAATCATGGATTCTAGAATTTTTAGGGAAATTTTGGTCAAACTTCCTTGGAAAATACCTGGCTGGGAGATTGGGGGATGGATGGGGGAGGCTCGCTCGCGAATCATCATTTGGATAGGGCTAGAGCGGAGGAGGTACTCTGTATGGGTTTGTATTTGGGGATACGGTATCCTCATGTGATCGAGGCCGGGTTCTGTATTCTTCTTTTGCTTTTTACTAGATTACCTTCTATTTTCGTTCAAGGTTGGTTCTGAAGCTCGGATTGGTACATGCGGACCCGGGATTCTGCTAGATGATGCGTTTTTTATGATTGGGACATTCTGATATAGGTGCATATCGTCATGATGGGTCCGGCCTTGGTATCTAAAGTTTGTGGATGGGAATGAGGAATATTGCACCTTACAGTAGGTGGGTGTGGATACTGGAGTTGGGGTGGAGAGGAAGATATATATAGAGGGTAGGTACTCGGTCGGTGAAGAGGAATTATTTTTTTGAGGATCCAATATTTCGAGTGATTGATCTTATTGATTAATTAATCCATTGCTACATACACGAAGAAGAGATTGCTATACCGTTTTGTTTAATATTTATTTGTTTACCTCCCACTTTAGAAGCATATAGGCAGTAGACAAAGGAAGAACGAGAAAATGTGTTTATTTGGTAGTAAGTAGCTCCCTTGTCATTCTATCTCCTCCAACCCCTCGGACAATACCCTCCTAACATATTTCCCCTTCATAGTCCCAAAAGAAGAAGAAATAGTCTTCGTCGACCGCCGCGCGCCCCGTCGCAAGTCCACCCAAATCGTCCGCCAAAGACATTCTTCTCATTCCCGCCCCGTTTCTCGCGTCTCAGAAACAGTCATAAGGCAACATGGCCACCGTCCTTCTACCTCCATGACTGAAATCCACCGACATTCATCCTCGGTGTCAGAGTTTCATCGCAGCCCACCAAGCCATAAACATTCTACCTCGATGACGGAAATCCACCATGCTTCTGCCCCTCCGACACCAAAACCTGCGACTCCGGTTCCAATTCCTACGGTTGTTGCGACTCCACCTCCTCCTATGCCTGTGGGATACCCACCGCCTCCTTTGTCTTCGGCCCCTCCGCCACATCCATATATACCACCTCCATCTCCCTCCATCATGCCCGGGAGTCCATTACCCTCATACCGCGATCTATCACCTCCTCGAGTCCCTACCCCTCCAGAAGAAAGCAGAATCGAACTAATAAAAGTAGAAGAGGAACACTGGCCACCTCATTCACGTTCACACTCTCATGGGCGATCAAGTCCGAGCGCGAGCCATGTATCGAGGAGGAAGAGCCGAAGGGGCAGTGTTACGAGCGGTAGGGATAGAGATAGGGACAGAGGTGAGAGAGAGGAAATTTTCATACAACGTGATCGTATTATTGAGCGGGGTACACCGTCTCCGCATCCACCTCCAAGTCCAAGCTCTTATATTAGGAGGGGGAGTAGAGGGAGTAGAGGGAGTGGAACACCGGAACCTGTGCAGAGTGGTTATCGCACTGTGGAGGGTACGGGATGGGATGATAGGGACAGGAGACCGATTACGCCGAGTGGATATAGGGTTGTTGATGGGCCGCCAGGGAGAAGAGGAAGTGGAGTTGGAGTAGTTAATATTCATCGGGAGAGGGAGTGGGAGAGAGAAAGAGGGGGCTCGGAATCGGATTTTGAGAACAGGAGGTCTGGCAGGAAAGGCAGCATCACGTATGAGAACGGACCGAGAAATTCCGGGAGACTTGGGGAGAGGGAGAGGGAAAGGGTTGTTATTGATGATGGAGGAAGAAGGAGGGAATTTTACAGGAGAGGGTGAGTGGTACCTTTTTGTGGGTGATTGAGAGCTGGAGTTCCACGGACCTCCTTTGTTGTTTTTCCTGCGGTTATGTTCTTGATGATCAGATGCCAGGCTGTGAGATGTTTTTTAGCGTTGTTCTATATTGTTTGGATTGCATGCGTATGTTGGCTAGCGAGCAAGCGAGATTTTCTTCGAATTGCTTATCTACCCGTGGTCGATACCTTTGCTTTATCACAATCTTAATATCCAATAATGTGTTCTCATATATACCGGTTCGTATTGCCCAGGTGCTCTTTAAAAAGATATGGAAGTAGTATATATGCCAGGTTATGAAAGTCGAAAACTCAAGTACGAACCGGGGGTGCACCAAGAGCTAAGGACTAGGGCACGTAACACAAACTCAGGGTTGGGCATGGCATAGCTGTCAGAGATGTTAGCCACGAGAAAATCAAAGTTGAGTTCCATGGGGATTCAGAAATAAGGGAGCAACGCATGTGAAGGGAATTTTGTATCTAGTATGTTGTGAGATGGGTTTTAGCAGATGTTACATATTGATACAGTATGTCTATTTTCGGATGAATTACACATTTTAGCATGACAATTTAAGGGTTCCTACTTCATTTTACCTTTTATCAAGTGATCATCAGTACTCATTATGTCCTCGATCGGGAATAAAATCACGTCAGAGTAGTAACATGATATATGATGAGACAGAAACGAGCAATATGTAAAAGGGTGCCATGATTGAGATAACATTGCTAGTCTTGTCTCTGTCCTTTGTGGATACAATACTTTTTCCATTGTGAGCACTTGTGATTTCCCAAAAAATATACAAGAAGAGATTGAAACCAACAAAGAGAACAGGAGGTCGGATCGAAATCACTCTTTTGGCTTGGATTGAAATATGAGGAACGCAATTGAAGATATGTCTTATGTTCAAAGAGTCCGGCTTAATTGAATGAGGACAAACTTCCCAAGACCATACTTATTTCTCTTAGACCACATCACTCACTATTGAGGGGAGGATCTACTTCCATAAAGTATTATGATTCTCGCCTGTTTTGCACATGCTCTTTCTCTCGGTAAGGGGATGATGGATGGATAATCCGTTAGGGAATTATATTTCACGCCCGGTGGCAGGCAATAGCCAACACGCAAGCAGCGTGCTTTGATTTGAATTCTCCATTATCAGTTTCTCAATCTTTCGTGTCAATTCTAATTTTATTTCTAACTCTACACTCTACTTTTTCTCTACTCACATTTTCAACTCACATTCACATATCTTCCATTAGGCACAGTATTTGTGTAAAAAAAATTGCATTTGACGAGATCCAATCTGATTGACTTTACCCATTTAATCCACTCGCATTCTCTTGATCTATGATGAAACGAAACGCCTGTGGAACTGAGCTTCTCTTGACTTATTCTCAAATTTAGTTCTGCCACCGCGAACCCATAGCTTCTCTTCGAAGTTCTTGAACTCTGGTCCTGAGTGTTGGGGCTGAAGGGCTCCGCACTAGAGTGTAATCTTCGTTTGAGAAATAGAGCAAATACTCGTACTCAAGTTCTGCTTCCAAAAATTCCAAACTCATTGTCTCTTGAGCTTCATCTGAGAGTGCCGAGACTTCCGAGATATCCGAATCGTTATCGTCGTTTGAGTCGCGGTCATCTTCCGAGATTTCCTCAATCGCATCCGCCAGCTTCTTTAATTCCTGTATGGTCTCCGTCAACTCCTGCAACTCATCTCCGCTGCATGGGTCTGATTCTCTTGAAGACGATGTCATCTTCTTTCTGTTGCAGCATTTACATTGTGAATCAGCTACAATGGTGCTTCTGAGTTCTCTGCAGCCTCCGCAAAGCGTGGCATGATCAATGTTGCCGACGACAAGGCGGATGTTGTATTCACAGTAAAAGTCTGTGTTTGTGATCCTCTTGGGATCGCCACAGGTGGGGCACACCTCAAAAGTTTCGATAAGTACACACATGATGTACTTGGTGAGTCGAATGACTGGTTTCTCTGGTGATATTCTAGAGTCGATCTGAAGTTTCTTGAGTAGTTCCTTGAGTTGTACTCCTTTGAGTTGCTGTTGTTTTATTGTTGATCTTTAGACTGATGATCGAGAGCTTTGAAACGTGGAACTTGCCCAGTTTTATCCTTCAACGGAAGGTTGTTGCCATTCTGTTCTCCCCCTTTTCTCTGCCCATCTCCTCGCTTATAACGATATTGGAGATCTGAACATCACAAAATCCTAAGGCTTTCAGTCATGCTGATTAAATCTATGTATGAAATTTAATCGAATCTTCACTTAAACTAAAAATAAACCTGTTGTTTCCAACAATGAAAGTTATGAAACAAGATAAAGAAATCACAAGAATCTTTGTGTGCGACTTTGAAGCTTCTTTATCATCCTTGTTGCTTTGAGAACTTGTTCTAAGTTTGTTTTCTTTGTTAAATTTTGGTACAAGAGCTGCAGAGAACAACGGCATTGTTCACATGCTGTACAAACTTTTGCAAATTCCATCGGCGCATACAAGAGCAGGCTCACAGATAAGCAACAACTATACCAGGCAAAAAGACTCGCGGTTCTTTCAAATACACATTCAAGGTCTGGCACTAGGAATAATCAGTATCAAAGTCACAATACCAAGCAATATCAAAACCATGTGTACCTCAACTCACACCCATCACGACTGTTACCACATCAGGAAATACACTCGTCGCTGTGACACGCGGCAAACAATCAAAAGCTACACAAAGCTATCATTTTGCCCGATCTACACTGCGCCATTAAAGATGTGGAGTTTAAACAGGTGTTCAACATGCACGAGAATCGCGAGGGCGAATGGAAACAAAGTGATTAAGCAGAAGGAGACGAGGTGGAGCAAAACCTTTCGTGAACCCAAGGGGGGATGGGGGGTTATTGATTGGTCTGGGGGAAGACAACCTCGAAGGGCTCTGGATAGTCCGATTTGCAGTCCGAAAATGACGGGTCGCTGATTGAAGATGTTTTGTGTAATCAATTTATTGTGGACGGAAGAATTGGGGGAGATATGATCTGTTATTCTGGGACATTTAATATCCAATATTTGTTTTAATTAGCTCTCTAGCACAAATATATGCTTTTCTATTGAAAATAATGTTTATTATTAATTGTTTCTTCTGAGATGTAAAGTATGCATATAGAACTTAGAAGTGAAAATGCTCATCCTATGCCTCTTTGGAAAACTAACGAGACCAAGAGTTGCTATGATTCTATTGTAAGGTAGAGGTTCTTCGGCGTACAGATTTGAAGTAGAAGTGCCGTATCAACTGGTCAGTGGTTTTAGAACCATATCTGTCCCTTATATAAGAGGTTTGTTTTCTGAGATCTTGAGGGAAACTCCATCAGAAGGAATATGGAGATGAATTTGTATACAGAGAAAGTAAGACTGGGCTATAATGGGCCTTTAGCAATAAGTAGTCATTTCATATCACTTTGAGTATGGATTCACTTTCCTTCATCCATGAGACACTTATCTGATTCTAAATGTTAAGATTGATTCGAATATTCAGGTGTATTTAGATATTGGAGTGAATTTGAACATTCAACCAAGTTGAGATATCAAGAGGAACTGTTACTTCGAGAAAGCAAAACTCGTTGGATTAACAAGTCCTTGACTTCATATACTAGCCGCCTCCCTCTAAATCTCAGCGATGAGAATAGAAGCAGAAAGGGTCTCATTGATATTAGAGCCGAAACTATCCGTGAATCTTTTAAAGGTACAAGAACTTTCGATTACGATTTAAGATCAAAGTATCATTAATTGGTGATGTGCATGGAATCATTCTGCACAGAACCTAGGGAAATCATGAACAATAGGAATTTGCATCAATCATGGTGCCAAATCACAACTCTGGAGAGCTAGTGACGTTTATTTTCGATGAATAATCTGTTCTTCAGACGTCGAACCAGATAGGTTTGAACATTTGAAAGGGTTCAGATATCAAAATGGATGTAGAAATCAGATAGATTGAAACTTTCAAAGATATTCTGGTACTTCGATACGTTGAAACATTTAGAAGACGCCAAACACCTAGATCATCCCAACATCAAAATCACTCCAACTCTTACTCAACCCAACAACCATATCCATAGCGACCACTACCTAGTCCTTCCTATTTGCTCAATACATGAATCATAAAACCCCAACGCGAACAGATCCCGTTCGAAAAATGATAGAATCAAGCACAAGAAAATCCACGTGCATGCACTCCCATACTCCGTGACGCGATATCATATCATGATCCACCAATAGCCTTCCCATCCCAACAACAGCATATGCTTTCGATACCGCGCTATCTAAAGTTGGTATTGCGCCAAAGGTCCAAGGAGAGATCTTGACAACAAGAGGAGGGCTATCAGTCAATTGCTTATTTTGAGCTTCCTGGGATGGGGAAACTGCAGCACGAGCTCTGTAACATCTCTTGGAATGAAGAACAGCTTCTTTATTTGATCCGATGATAGGTCGCTTGGATATGGTACCAGGAAGCTTAGATTTGATCAACTGATCATTTGGTTTCGAGGTGTAGGACTCATATCAACCGATAGAGCAATCATGCGCCTTTGTACCAGAAGGAAACAATCCAATAGTTTTCACACCATCTCAGTGCGCAAACTCTCGGAAGTTCGATAAAGTTCGAGGGAAGTCCATTATTGTGAAATAATAAAATGGGAATTTGACATGTAGTCGTGCAATCTCAGTCCTCTCACGCCGGCAGTTCTTCCCCCTGACTTTTCCGTACTTTGGCCAGCCCTTGAGAGAGACCATTGTGAGAAAATCGACATACAAGCACTTTGCCTTATTTGTCGAGGTAATGTATGATAGTAACTCCGCACCAATATCCTGCCCACCATTCCCATGCAGTACTAGATCTCCCGCCTAGCAGACCCCTTTGAAGATCTCATCTACAATTTCTGCATCACGATCACTACTTGGACCGAGCACCCCCTAACTCCAAAGCCAGAAGCGCTAAATCAATTCCTATTGCAGAAATGCTACCCATCCCAACATCAAATCCATTCCAACGGTCACGGAGAAGTATTACCCCTCTCGTCAATATTCTATGGGGGTTAATAATTTCATCGCCCGACATCATCGAATGATTCTATCTCGCATGACCGATCGTCAATCTTCCCCATGACTATAAAACCTCACAGCACCCTCACTTCACTCCTCTTCAAACCTGTTCTTACCCCAGTGTTCACGCTCCCTGCTCAGAAGATAACCCGATAGACTCTTCAAAATCCCGGGCACAGTACTCCACTCAAAACACCTCATGTCAGCACCATCAGACCCGAATCATTAAAAAGCTACAGCACTCACGACTTCATCACCACCATACCAGTGCAACTCTATACCCACAAAACATCCCCCCCCCCTTCCTACTACTCAACATCCACTTCCCTCTCTTCACCCAACATTCCCCATAATTCGACACACGCTTCAGAGCTGAAGCGACGAAATATACAGAGAAAGCCCCAACACATCTCAGAGCTCAGTCAACAAACAACAGATACCCAAGCATCCCTCAATCCATCCACCCAAAACCAAAAGCATTCGATGCGCCTCGGTGCTTCCTAAGGATTCCCATTCCACAGAACCAGATGCCACATTGGCAATATACTAAAAACCACAATATCAATACCACCGGCACCATCCCGACCCCCCGAATAACAACCCATGAAAAATGGAGCATGTAAAAGACATAAAAGAACAAAGAGAAAAAAGAAGCAGGAACAAGAAGAACAAGAAGTAAGATGTTGATCCAGGAAGGTCCAGTAAACAAAGACATCAACAATACGCTCGGGCTCCCGATGGAAAACAAAAAGAGCAGTAAGCTAGCCACCACTAGCCACCACTAGCACGAACCATAGAACCAGCAAACCCTCTCCGAAACCCAAGAAAAGTTCCCCTCCCCCCTCCCCTCCCCACTCCCCTCCCCCAAACTGCCCACACACACATTTGAACACAACACCACACAACACAGCATTTTCCCGCCAGAAGTAGCCTTATATGTCCAAACATCTTCTCTAGCCATATACATGCATGCATGCATCCTACCATCCACCAGCCAACCCAACCCAACCCAATCCAACTCCAACATACCCTCCCCAACATACCATCCCCAATCCCCAACCCCTAATAAAACTCCCTATCCAAGTATTCTCGATTCAATCCCGCCCCACCACACCCCATCCAACAAGAGAAACTCACCCACCCACCACCCAGCGCAATCCCCCGCCCCCCCAAACAAGCTTAGCAGTGAGCACACCTCACCTCACCCGCCGAACACCAACCAACCAACCAACCAACCCATCACAAAACCTTCACTCCACCCACAACCCTCCCTCCCTAGAGTACCAAAAATATAGCATTATGCCATAAACCAGATATGGCATATTGCTATATCCAAAATAGCATTTCAACATATAAAATCAAGCAATCTCTCAATCTTCGAGCATATAGCATAAAAAGAGTAGTTAACACTAAGGTTAATAGTCCATATATTTATTTAAGCTTAGTTTGTTCCAAGCTTAATCTTAGTATATCAAATTAAGGTTTTTCAAGTATATTATATGATTTCGGCTTATTTAAGCATATTCGAACATATCACAAATCTATAGTATTATCATTATTGTTGTTGTTATGGGTAGTATTGAAGCTATTCAGAATCTAAAGTGGTTAATTTAATACGTTATTAGAGAATAGGAGGGGGGGGGGGCCTTTTCGAAATAGGGGAATGGAAGCGAGGTAGGAAAAGCAATTTTTAATGAATGGAATAACTTACTATTGATAAAATAATAATAGTATTGATGATATTGATGGTATTAATGGTATTAATAGTATTAATGGTATTAATGGTATTAATAGTATGAATGGTATTAATGGTATTAATAATATTAAAGTAAAGTTAATAATATTAAAATAAAATTAAAGAGTAGAAATGGGATTAAGAATAGTATACAAGTACTGTATTTAAAGCTAATAATATACTTAATATTGTTTTAGGTCAATGCCGGGTTAAAAATCAACTAAAAACGGAATTTATTTTAAAAAATCATAACAAATTAACGAATCCATTAAAGATTAAAAATAATGCTTCAGAGTATTATCAAGTTAAAAAATAAACGTTGAGCATATTGAAATTCCTAAAAAATAAAAGTTTTACAATATATGAAAAAGAATTTAAAAGATATTCTATTTTGTAGATTTTTAGCCCGGCATTGACCCAAAACAACGCCAGGTAGTATTCCGAAAATCTTTCAATATGGACGCTTCAAAGCTCCTCCCATTATATACGTAAAATATACGCTATAATAAGAGTTAGGGAGGATTCTACAATTATATGGCATACTGCCAGAAAAGTGGTACTCTAGGGCCTTTCCCTCCCTCCCTCTCCCTTCCCTCGCCCATCACCACAATATAAACCACACCATCAACAAACCCTCCAAACCCCTCTAAACCCTCTAAACCCTCTAAACCCTTTAAACCACACATCAAGATCTTGCCCCCCTTCTTTCCCACTTTCTCTTACATCCGCGACAAATAAGCACAAATCCCAATCCCAATCCCAATCAATTACCACCTTTAAAAAAAAAGAAGAAAAAAAAAAAAAAAAAAAGGCACCACTTCCCCCCGCCGGCCCTTCACCCCCAAAAAAACACACACACACAAATGAACCCGCCCGGGTTCGAACCGGGGACCGCTTCCGATCCCATCAACCATCCATCCGCGCCCACAACAAAGCAAGGACGAACGCCGACGATCAACATGTAAAGGAAGAATGATAACCACTACACCACAAGTCCAGTTTATCTGTATTGCTGCTTGACGATGCGGGTGGGGGTGTAATTTTAGGGTTATATATACCTAGGTATGTTTACATAAATCTACATACATATCTGATTGTGGGTTTTTGTGGGGATGGGCGAGTGAGTGGGTTGTCGGATTTTGATTTGCGGTTTTGGATTATTGGGGGGGGGGGGGAGGCCGATGTTTGGCCGTGTTTGGGGGAGGTTCTTTCTTTGTGGGTTTTTTGTGTGTTGGGGGTTGGAGCACTTGAAGGTTACCTAGGTAGCCTGAGCGGGAGGTACCTACCAACTTATCATCTACTCGAGTACGCAGTAATTACCTACTGAGCACTATTGTAATTTTAAAACAATGAAAACTTTGAGATAGATATGATTATTCGTCATCTCATAACTATCAAAGGTATCTCTACAAAGGAAATGAATGGCAATTAACCCCTCAAGACCGAATCTTCCCAATCCTCCTTGAGATGTACCGTGATCCAGAACTCCATCCATGACCTTGTGTATTATCTAAACCTTTTACTCCATAATTCGACCTGACACAAGATAGAAACCTTCCTTCAATTCATTCCCAAGTTGATGAATTCCCAATTTCCGCTGTTACAAGGTCATCAATATTGACTCGACGAAAAAAAGAAATATGTCCAAAAGGTTCCCAGTATTGCGCCAATATATCGTGTGATATCATTATTAGTTGAGTTTCGATGTATTTGGCTATAAGATGGTCAGTGAAAGCTTTTAAAATATTCCAAAAGATACATACGGTTTTCATATCCTACGTTTGCAATTTGACCAAGACTTCGTACGATTCTTGCACCAGGCCAATTCTTTTCCCCAAATCTTACAAACCCCCTTTCACCAATATCATCAGCGATCCATGTAAGTTCACCTCGAGGTACATTTGGATCCCCGGTCAACTTAACCGCTCGTAGAGAACCTTGATAAATTCGGGCATGTTTTTTCCTTGCTTCCCATCCTTCAACTGATTCGTCTTCTTTTCGCTCCAATGTATTTGACTGATCGTATTTATAAGGTCCATCACGATGATCAATTAATAAGAATTCTGTGCCATGACCCGAGTAATCCCCGATCTATAAGTGTGATTAAGTTAGCAGGTGAACAAAAGCAGGTGAACAAAAGCAGGTGAACAAAAGTAGGTGAACAAAAGTAGGCTTCAATTGAAGATGAACCGCTAAAACACAGGTAATCAAACGGCTAGATGTAAAGCTTTCAATTGAGAGATTGTAAATATTTGAGGGTGATCGAATTGAGTTTGAACGGATTCAGTGCAGTGCCTTGAAGTTGAAACGAACAAAACAAGTTCTAAGATCAAAAATATCTCATTGCTGGTATATTTTGGATAATTGGATACCCTGAGCAAGTTCTCATGAAGAACACACCATAAAGGGTATCAGGTGTACTCAAATCCGATGGGATCAGACTCATCAGAGGATCTGGAAAGTGGTTGGATGTTGGGGAATAGTGGGACCTTGAGAAAACTCAATCGGAAAGGCAAATTTCTAGTCGGTTACTTCGAGTGGAGATATAATTCCAGTCTCGGGATGAATTGAGAAAGAGGATAGGGAATGGGAATAAACTTACAAAGATGCCTTTGTAAGGGCTATACTCCGTCGGTGTATAGAACTTTGGGTCAATGGTTGACCATGTTTGAATTTCGTCTCCCATTCGTACTTGACCATTCATATCCATCCACTGTCGAATTCGAAATGAGTGCTCACTGATTTGAAAACGATTTTCAGGTCGACCCCATCTAACCTCAGAACCCTGGTCGAAGACAGTCGGACGGTCGACGTGAAACTTTGCTGGTATATTTGGAGGTGGCCATTTATCTTTCAACAGTTTGCGGCTGGGGTTTTCAATCACTGAAGATTTTGCCAGCATGAAATTCGACTCACGAACACGAATACGAGATGTGTGTCCCCGCCAATGGCATCGGTACCTCTCCCTTGAGTCTACGTTCAGCTTCACCCATACGTGACAAAGATCGGTGAGAATATGCATCGAGGTCTAACCGTCGAGACCAATCATGGAAATGTTACCGTGGGTTCAAAGCAGTGAACGATAACTTTGGTATCATCTCCCCAAAAATAAAATTGAGGTGGCTTCTTCTCGGCAACAAGCCGGTGTAAGAAGATAGAACCGGTTTTGGGGTCGTATTTAGCAATTACCAACTGACCGAAACTGGGAACATCGGCAAACCATATCTTGTGCTTTGGAAGAAACCAGTGAGGATCATGAGCTTTGTAAAGGTCCTTGAAAGATCGGCATGGAGAAGGGGAATCAAGTTTAATACCCGGGACGTTTTTCTGCACAAAGTATCGCCAAAGAGAATCGGTTTTGGCGACTTCGGACAAAACCTTGCATGTTTTGCCCAACTTTATCAAATCGCAAGGCCGGAGATAGGAAGAAATTTGACGAAGCAGCTCGTTGGAAGATGGTTGAAGTTGATTGTAGCTTCATTGGAAGACGTGATACCTAGAGATGAAAAGGATTCCTATCAGTTGACATTCTTCCAGACTGAGACGGGAATTTAAAATTATGCTTAACTGAAAGACCTTGTCATTTCCATCAAGCGAAAGATGCAACACCAAAAAGCCAAGAATACCAAGCAAAGACAATGCAACAGAGGAAGGGACATACCCGTAAATATCGCGTTTTCACCGTGTGATGATTCAGGGGAGGGTGCGTCCAGTGAAGGTAAGAAAGAAGTTGAGTCCGGACTTTCCACTCCCTCGACTAACTGTAAAGTCGATTCGATACCGGGATCCAAACGACCATGCAAGTATTTTTCGTTGTTCTCCATTTGGATCAACCTTTTCTCAAAAGAAAGGAAACTCGTTTACTCTCGTCTATGGAGCAGGACCTCGTACGTGGAAGGTGGAACGGATTTTAAAGAGGACAGATGAGGTAATTATGTTCTCATGACCAAACCAGATAAACTGGTTGCAAGTTTCTAGATTATGCAAGAATGTAAGGAGATATATGGCTGGATACTTTCCGTATGGGATAGAAGAGTGATTTGAGGAAGTCCACGGGTCTTTCTTGACGTCTTATTCGATGGTTCGAAGCTGAGTGAATCATTTGATAATGCTCGTCAGCATTCCTTTGTTTTTGGGGTGATATGAGGGAGCCCGGGGGACCTTGGAAAGATGGGCTGGCTACAGGATCAATTAGAAATGAATGAAATTTATTGGATTGGATTGGATTGGATTGGAGTGATTTTACTCAATATATTGAGGGTGTAAAGTGGTTACAACCTGGAATACAATGGATGTCCACGAGTATGAGCTTCCTAATTCAGGTGGATGTCGGGGATACTCGTCGGTTGATGATTCAATAGTGAACCAGATTAGAAAGCTTAAATTAATGTGATCTAGTTATTGAGAGCATCTAATAGGTTGAGATGACCACGTCTTAATCTTGGGAATTTCGGAGATAGTCAAGTTCATAAAAGGAATAGATGAAGCGATGGATAAATGTAATGTTGGATGTTGTATGTTGTTCCCAAGTGGTAAATGTACATATATGCATGTAGGTATGTATGTATGTAGGTATGTATGTAGGTATGTATGTATGTATGTATGTACTCCGTATGTATGTACCTAGGTATGGGTATGTATGTATGTATTGAGTAATAAGTAGATAAAAGTAGAGAGAAGAGAGATGAAAAAGCCGAGACAATTGAGATTTTGAGGTTTTGTATTGATGATTGAAGGTAAGGTTGGTTGTTGAATCTATGATTATTATTGATTAAGAAGTATCTAGGGAATTTATTATTGTTGTGTGATATTTAAGTAAGGAGGTTCAAGTGATGATGATGATGATGATAATGATAATGACGATTGATGGATGAGAGAGCAAGTTGAGGAGGAGTTGGGTTGTTGTGGTTGTCCACAGGTAGATGTAGTTGTATTTAGATTATCGATTATTGTTAGATTACGTATATATAATATATACCTACCTAGGTAGTATATATATACACTCTGTTAAGAACCTTGGAATGCCTAGGTGTGTATCTACCTAGTATGCTATGGAATGGATGTACTCGTACTCCGTATTGATGTACAGAGTATGCCGGGTGATGTATAATGTATCTGCTAAGTGATTTCTTATATCTAATCTCTAGTATCTAGCAGGTTAAACTAAACATTGAATCTGAAAGGTTAATAAACGAGGTAAAAGGTAAACAAAAGGTAAAGAAGGGTTTCAAGGTTATGATCTACCTGGGTAGTAGGCACAAGTAATCAAGAAGGTAAGGCTAGGCAGGTGGATAATATATGTAACCTTGGAACCTTAAACCTTGAAAACTTACTAACACGCGTCAAGATACAACGATCGATACTACCCGGCCTGGGAGGTATTGTCTACTCCGTGTCTACTCCGTCTCTACCAGGTCCCTAGGTAGGTATACTGGTGGTAGCCGTGGACTTCAAGGGAAACACAAAAGAAAGGAAGGAGGAAAGGAAAAAGGAAAGAGAAGTTGAGAATGAGACGAGAATGACTACAAAGTAATATATATTCTTATTATCTACGGGACTGTATGTACGGAGCAGTCTGTAGGTAATTCAAAGGGTTGAGAAATTCTCCGATGGTGTACAAGTAAGTAGGAAGGTAATAACTTGAAGCACTTACTTGCCTACAAGGAGCTAGTGGTGATTAGGTAATCTTTCTTCTAATGGCTGAATATGCCCAGGTGGATAATTGTATTGTATCCATGGATCTCTCTCGTACCTAGTATCTACTCTGTACTGCTTAGATAATATACATAGTACAGTATTACTCGATATATATATATCAATCACCTCCAGGGCTGCGCAATTTACGGAACGGAACAGAACGGCTCGTTTCTATCGTAACCCGTGATGATGATAAGAAGACAAGAAGACAAGATGATAGAATGATAGAATGATAGAACGATAGAACGATAGAACGATAGAATGATGAAATGATAACGATGATAACGATGATAAAGATTGACAAGATTTCTTCGAGGTTTACAAACATTTCTTTGAAATCTCATTTGTTCATATCAATTATCATCATACTCATAACGGGACGAAGTGTATTGCCCAGGTTCTTGGAGTCGCTAGTATTTCCGCACATTCATATCTCATCACACGTGCATTGATAACAACCACATCCAATACCTACCTTAGGTAGATAATACTACTCTATATCACCTGCGGAGTATCTACCTAGTATTCCAAGGTTCTTTTAACATCAAACAAATCATCTCAACTTATAATTTATATCAATCAACTCGTATTGTTTGTTTGTTGTTTTATTTATTATTCATTGCTTATTATTCATTGTTTATTATTTCATTGCTCATCATCCATCATCCCCCTCTCATCCATCACCAACAAAAACCTTTCCATCCATCCATCCATCATCCATCATCCATCCATCCCACCACCATCAAAATCAAGTTCATGTCATCAATCAAAGCCAAGCTTCCCCACAAGAGCCTCCGATATCGCCTCAACACCCCCATACCCAGATACTCTCCCCCCCCCGGAATAAATGTTAAAGTATGGGTCGGCCCATATAAATCTAGCAAAATAGTTTTTATCATTGGACCTTGATTTTGCCACAGCCAAGGATAAAAATTTGCTAAATTCCACCTGATTCAACTAAAGATCAAAATCTGGCTTGTGCAAAGGATTATAACCAATCAGATGAAGCAAACTGGGGAGGATCCATCAATTAACATTTATTCCGGGGGGGAGAGTACCAAATGATCAACCTACGAAGCACTTACTGTACTAACCGCATTCATCCACCCCATTCATCCACCATTCTTCCCACCCACCCACTCATCCACTCCTCCTGAGTCATCCACTCATCCATCCTCCACCCACCAGCCACCCCACCGTGCCCACCCCTACCACCCCCCCCAAAACAACAAAACACCCAGCACCTCAACTTGTCCCCCTCCAAAGAAGCAACTCCCATCGTGGAGAAGACGCCATCACCGTACAGCACAGTACAGTCTTACCTCGTGGCACGACCAGGATACATCAGGAAGAGTTCCTCCGACAGTGCCTACCTACCTGCCTGCCTGCCTGTGTGCGATGGATGTTATTCGATGAATCTTAAAACACCGCGCAAGTTTTTCGCCTTTTAAACTTTTCCCTCGGGAGCTCTTGAGCCTTTTGACTTTTCTTGACTTGGTACCTTCTTATTGTATCGTAACTGGTATGATAGGCAGTTTGAAAGAGGAAGGCCGTTGGGGGAATCGAGGTCTCGGTTGGGAGTTGGGGACTGGGTGTGGATGTGGTTGTGGATGTGGTGGGTATGGATGGACTGGACTGGACTGGACTAGACTGGACTGAATTAGATTGAATAGATATAGATATAGATATAGATATAGATACTATATATATAGATTCAAGTAGATACAGATATGGATATACAGTGTAGATACATATTACAATACAGAGTAGTTCTAGCTAATCAGGGATGTGAAAAAACAGATGATGAAGATGTGGAACTCTCGATCGCTCGATAGCCTCGCTTCTTTGATAGATGTAGATTACGGCTTTATCATTAGAATCTAACCTTAGGTTACCCTCTCTCTCTACACGCACGGTATACCGTATATGATATGTGATGGATATACAAGGCCAGAAACAAACCTTCGACTCTCACTCTCACTCCCACTCTCAACCTCAACCTCAACCTCAACCTCATCTAGCCTCTTAACCATCTGCAGCTACTTAGCCTCCTCTTTCTATTCTCCATAAAGTGCTCTTAGTTCTAATTAAGTCGCCTACCCTACTTCTCGCCACCCCCCCATTTTGGCCAGCATTTCACACCAAAAACGGCCATTTTGACGTATTTATAATTCTACGAAGAATAAATCTATATATTTTTAAATTTTAATTAAAGTTTCTATATATAATTATTAATAAATTCTAAAAATTTTAAATTTTTGCGATTTTTTATAAAGAGTTATAAAAAGATTATAGAAAATCAAAATTCCAATTTTCGATTTATATATAAATCCTATACAAGATCAAAAAATCTTTAAAAAAAGTTTATATTTATTTAATAAAAAATAGCTGAAAATAATTTAAAATTTTTTAAAAGAAACTTAAAGTTAGTTTTTAATTAAATTTATTATTTAATAGTATATTATTATTTATAATAAATGTTTAATATGAATTTTTAGATTTTACGATAAAATTTTAAATGAAAAAATTTCTATATTTGAATTATTATATATATTTTAAATAACTTATTGATTATATATTAATTAATAGATCTTATAAAAATTTGTAGATATTTTTAATTATTTTTAATTAAAGTTATAAATAATTTTTTTTATAATTTTAATTTTGTATATAATTTTTATACAAATTTTAAAATCGAAATTTCGATTTTCTATAATCTTTTATTACTTTTTATAAAAAAATCGTAAAATTTAAAAATTTTAGAATTTATTGATAATTATATATAAAAGCTTTAATTAAAAATTTAAAATATAATTTATTTTTCTCAAGTTATAATATATTAACATGATCGTTTTCGATATAAAATACTACTTAAATAGGGGGGTGGCAAAAGTAGAATAGACGACTTACTTTCTACTTTTCACCCTTTATAAGTCTTATAGTATAGCTTTCGATATTTTATTATCTATTATTCATTATTTAAAATCCTAGTAACTTAATACCTCCCTCCCTCTAAAACATCTATCTATATCCGCCCGCTTTAAAAAAAAATTCCTTTTTCTTATTTATCTATAAACCCTTAAATATAATATAAATTATATTATAGAATAAATATTCATCTAACTATTTAGAAAAACTCGACTTAAGCGCCTTATACTAAGATTAAGATTAAAAGAAGATTCAAAAAGAAAAAGAAAAAGAGAAAAAGAAAAAGAAAAAGAAAAAAAAAGAAAAAGAAAAAGAAAAAAAAAGAAAAGAAGAAAAAAAGAAAAAAAAGAAGAAGAAAAGGAGAAGAAGAAGAAAGATTATAAACTATAGAGTCTATTTAGACTATAGATTAATAAAACTAACTAATCGTTAATTTATAAAGTATAGATTAACGTTAACGTTAACGTTTATTCTTATTTTATTTTATATTATTTAAGAGGTTTAATATAAATAATAGACACTATAGATAAATCGCCCACTCTACTTCTCGTCCCCCCCCTCTATTTAGCTAGTATTTATAGTTAAAACGAGCATTTTTATATATCACCTTAGAATAACTTTATAAAAAATAAATATATATATATATTTAAAAATTTTAATTTAAGCTTCTTTATATAGTTATTATAGATTTTAAAAGTTTTTAATTTTTATAAGTTTTTTTTATAAGGAGTAATCAATATAGAAATATAAAATATAGAAATATAGAAAATATAGAAATATAGAAATATAGAAAAATAGAAATATAGAAATATAGAAATATAGAATATAGAAATATAGAAATATAGAAATATAGAAAATAAGAAATATAGAAATATAGAAATATAGAATATAGAAATATAGAAATATTGAAATATAGAAATATTAAAAGTTTTCGTTTTGGATTTGTATAGGAATTATTCGAGTATACTTAGCGTTATTTTAGGTTAATACCGGGCTAAAAATTAATCGAAAACGAAATTTATATTAAATCTTTAAAAATTTATAATAAATAATAAATCTATTAACTTTTAAGTAAAACCTTAAAATATTAAGAATTTAAAAGATTAATATTTTATTTATTTAAATTTTAAAATTAAAGTTTTATAATTATTACGCTACGATAGTTACACTACGAACATGTGGCGTAACCATCAGTCACGCATGCAACAAGGGTATTATTAGTCAGCAACTAGTATATAGCCTTGGCTCATAGTATAATAATAAGTTATCTTCTCTATATTAAATCGTATTAATAATAGATAAAAGAAAGTTTAAAAAATATATTATTTTATTTATTTAACTTAAGTATTTAATAAATCGTATTTAATTATAATTATAAAATTCAAAAGTTATATTAAATAAATTATTTAATACATATAATATATGATTTCAATTTAGTTTTATTATTATTATTAGATTTATAAAAGCTTTTTAAAATAGAGAAAGAAAAGTATAATAATTTTTTATTTATTTAATAATAAAAGCATTATATAATTATAAACTTAAATAAAAATTATTATTATATATAATATTTAATAAATAAATTATAATTATAGTTTAAGTAAAAAATATTATAATATAAATTCTATTATAGATTTATATAATAAAACATTTATTAATTAAACGATTAAAATCGAGTTTTTACGTATTATTATATATAATAAAAATTTATTATACTTTCTTTATTTATTTTAAAGAGCTTTTATAAATCTAATAAGAATAAATAAAACTAAACTAAAACTAATATATTATATATAATTTAATAACTTATTTAATATAACTTTTTATGCTTTTATAATTATAATTAAATCTAATTTATTAAAGTTTTAAATACAAGTAATATAAAATAAAATAAAATAATTATATAAATTTTAAATTCTTCTTAATATATATAAAAATATTAATAAAAATATTTAAAACTCTTATTATATATTTTTAAACTTTAAATATTTCATCTATTTATATTTATTATAATTTTCTAAAGATTAAATATATAAAAATATATATTCGTTTTTTCAATTAATTTTGCCCGGCATTAACCTAAAACAACGCTAAGTATATAAATTTAAACTTTAAAAAATAAACTTTTAAAGAAAAAATAAGAAAAATAAAGAAAAATAATAAAAAACAAAGAAAAATAATTAATATATTTTTATAAGATTTTTAAATCTCTATCTATCGAATAAGCCATTTTAATCCTATATCATAATCCATAGCCATAATCAACTAAAGATTCCCAATCTTGTACATCTAATCGTAATAATAAAATGCTAAAATGTACATCCAATGTCATTGCAAATTACAATCTATATTCAAAAGAGTTTATTTATCTCATACTCATCAAAAAATCTATCGAAATTTAAAAAATTTGCAAGGAGTATATATAACCTTATGCGTTAGCTGATCCTGGAGATTCGCAGAAGGAAAAGTACTATGGGTATATAGAGCAATCATGCTAGAGATACGTAGCCTATGGCTGATGATTAATTGAGAGCTGGTGTGTTTTCTAATGGTGTATGTATGTGTGTGTGTGTGTGTATATATTATATATAATATACATATTTACAAGCACTCTCCAACTAACCAAACCACAAATACACCCCCCCCCCCTCCATCACACGCACACCCTCCCAACCTCCCAACCTCCCAATCCCACCTACAATCAACCACCCCCTAATCGCGCATTCCCCAGATCTTCCCTCAGTCCACCAGTGCTCCGCGAAACGAACCACGACCGATGATGAGGATCCCGCGCTCTCCTACGTACGGCACAGTGTACTTAGAACGATGTGCGAATCGAGGGATGGGAGACGGTCTGGATCCCTGCATACTAACACGATAGAGATAGATGGCTAGAAAGATACATATCGACCCTTTCGCAATACCGCCGCGCGAGTCCGGGAAAATGATGAATGAATGAAGAATGAATGACCCGCGTGTGAATCACTATGAAGATGCTCAAGTGAGCGCTTTCGAATCCGTCATGTGTACATAGACAGTACAGTACAGGACCATAGCACTCCTTACACAGGAAATGCAGAACCTGGAAAGAAGGGTACCTGAGGTATCTGAACTACCTGCCTGCTCACATGAACCTAGATACTGTAAACACCAAGCGAGGAATGATCATGGAGCCAATACAAGTAACTGTAATGTTTTTTAATTTGATAATATTCATCTCATATACAATTGCGTATGCACTCTTCTACCATTCCCTTTAGTGACATTTGGGTAAAACTTCACGGAGGAAAAGAGGAAGTCTCTCAAAATTGTGTCGAGGTTAAAAAAAAAAAAACCATCGCTCCATTCAAAACCAATAGAGTTTCCTCCGACTTAGGATATCCACATTTACATGCAAACTATGACCAATTATCCACGTATCTAGGCCATCATCCTGCCAATCCGCTGCTGGTGTTTCCGCTGCATAAGCACCGGGGGTGGAGCACCTGCATAATATCCTTGTCCCGGTGTAGGTGCATCCATAGCTTGAGGTGTTGGTGCACCAGTAACCTGGAGCTGGGGTTGGCGCCGAATAAGCTCGGGGTTGGTGCATTCATAGCAGCTGGTGTGGGAGCGGAGTATCCACCTGGCGTAGGAGCGTTCATTGCCGCTGGTGTTGGTGCCGATAAAGGACCACCAGGGGTTGGAGCATCGTAAGCCGATCCCCAATTGTTGTTATTGGATTGGCCAGAGTTCCAATTGTCGCTGGAATTATTTGCTGGATAGGCTGGGGTTTTGAACCCATGAGTCTCCGACATTACCACTGCCGCCATATGCGGGAGTTCTCGATCCAAAATTATCAGATAGCCCATAAGCTGATTTTCGCACCAGATGACCAAGCAGGAGTTCTGTTGCACCTCCATAGGCGGTTCGGCTACCATCATTCGCATACACAGTTCGAGATCCATCGTTAGCCCAACCAGGTGTCCGCCCACCATCAGTAGCACCAGACTTCCAAGCAGGCGTTCGCCCACCTTGTCCACCACCATGAGAGCTACAAAAGATATTAGCAAACTTCAGGGGAGAAACAAGAGAATTAACTTACTTCTTCCCCAACCTGGAGTACGTTCGGGAAGACCACCTGGCATTGGTGTTCGTCCCCGACACCCGCATCCCAGCCTGGGCAGAGTAGCACCTCCAAATCACCGCGTCCCCTTGGAGCTCGCCACCTCTACCACCACTAGCACCACCTCGGAACCCATTTGGATCTATTGAAGCTCACTGATCTTGTCTTTGAATCCTAAACAGTCCTTTGGAACACTGACCACCTTACTCTTTGTATGTAACTCTACTCGGGCATTGGTATCTGTGGGTATCTTTGACAATGCCAAGCAAACCCTTGTATGGACCTTTTCGAATTGTAACAGTCTGCCAATAGATTTATCACGACCAAATGATTTTGGTGGGAGCATCTGGCCATTGTTTTTTGGATTGAGCTTCATTGCGGGGTTCATAGAGCTAAGGTCAGGTGAAGAGGCATTGCTAGCGATTCGTCCTCCTTTTAGCGAGACACTTTGAACGCTGGTTGTTCGCGCACAAATACACCAGCATTCTCGCTCAATTCCGAACTCTTCAAGAAGAGATATGCTCGATGATATGAAGAATTTTACCGGTCCTACCTTCTCCCCCAAATTCCTTCACACCGTCTTCCATCTTGATTTCGGCACCGTTACGATCTGTTGCCCACAGCGGTCCTTCGCTTCTCAAGTTTATTGGAGATTTGTGATGGTATAACCGTTCGGTTCGATCCATTCTGATCAAAGACGACAAGAGATTCTCGATCAACCTTGATGATACAAGCAACAGTAGATGGGTCTAGTTGAACCAAATCAAAGCTCGTATTTTCCTAAAGCACCGCTACACCCGAATCACTTGCTTCCCGAAATCTTTGCTGAAGACGGTGATTTCGTTGTTGCCCTGATCACTCAACAAAGTGACACGATCCCAATGATCTTGACGACCATACCAACTCATCCCTAATCTACTCCCACCAATAACTTTGACGTGATCGCCCTCACGGAAACGTTTTGCGTAGACGCCTTGATAGGATTTCGATAGTTTGACCCCTCAATGCTCCTTCAGATACAGCCATCGTGACAATATCACCTTGTAACAGAAACGGCTTTACCAACAACACCTTTCTTTCACCCTCGTAAACTTCAATGACGTCGCCGGTAGATGGATGCATTGGCCGTGCTTGCTTTAAAGCTAGCAGCAAGAGCATTCAGATCCAACATTCTCGGTTCCATCCTCGGCACCAGATGCAAATCTCGTAACTTCCTCGAGAGTTGGATTTAACATCTTTGGTGATAAGGCCTGAATTTTGACCTCTTTTTCACAATATCCGTTGACATATTCTTCATTGAATAGTTTCCAGATTTTTGTGTCGGACGGCCTTGCAAATGCTTGCGTGTCGCTTCTTAGCTTCGGCTTCACTGAATAGTCGTTGCGGCGGACGTGGTCCAGCTACTGGACGCTTCCTCTTTCCATCCACAACAGTGGTGTCCTCATGAAGACCATAATCGAGACGGGTACGTATCGGACCCGAGTTCGAGACCAGTGTCAGTGACTTCAATGACTTGAGCAAGATCACCTGCATATTTAGCTGGCCGCCTAAGTCGTACAAAGCTCCAACTTCTATAGTTGGACTCTTCGTAACCCTGAGAAGATCTGGCATCTCCTTGATCTCAACGGCATCATTTGGTCCGAGGGTAGACATTCATAAGACCATCCATGGCAGTCAGAATATCTGCTTGTCGTTGGGCTTCGACATAGATAAATCCCTTCATTGTAGATTGGGTTCCACCACGTTCAAAAGCACAAGTTATAGCAAGTTTCCTCTTTGGTACCAGCCCTCTCTTCGATGCGCTTCATAATCGAGAGAAACTGCTCTCTTTCCTTTCCTTCTTTACATCGTTACAGCCAAATACTAGGATCATCGACACTAGGAAGCAAAAAGACGTTTGGGGACGACAGCGGATTCTCCGGTGCCTCTGGAAGAACGACCTTATTCGCATATCGTTGTCGTAAAATTCCGCTTGCTTTTCCGCATCAAGACTTGCCTCCATTTCACGTCTTCTATCCAGATCTCGGTGACGCCTATCATCTGTCTCACCACCATCCGGAAGGTCTGCCATATCATCAGGATGTGTGTCTGCAATGAAAGTATCCTTCATTTCGTTCAATTCATCCTCGTCGTCCTCGTTTTCATCTTCATCTTCATCGACTTCTGCTTCAACATCGAGGAAAACTTGCGACGGTCTCTGCGACGCTTACGGCGGTGTCCTATGTTTCGCGATTAGTGGAATTCAGTCGATCCATTGTGAGGGAGCAGCGAGGGGAAATTGTGTATTTAGCTTAGAAATGCGTACCGTGATCTCTTCTTCATCGTCATCTTCTTCCTCTTCTTCATCTTCTTCGTCGTCATCTGCAGCAATATCCTCTCCATCGCCTTCCTCATCTTCATCCTCATCTTCACCATCATCAGCGCCACCACCCGAGCTGTGTTTCCTACCACTAGCAGGGGCAGATTCATCCTCAGAGCCATCATCATCACCTACTTGATGACGTGAAGCTTCATTTCTTTGCGCGCTGCCTGTATGGTGACCTTCATCTTCATTGTCTGAAAGATCCGCAGGTTGGGGATTAAAATTATCGTCCTCTTCGTCACTATCGTCAAAGGAATTATTTAATAGATTTGAGGTAGACATTTTTGAATACAAAGATTGAAAGAAAAGGATGTGTATTCGTAGGGTGGATGGAGGGTATTTGTAGATTTTTCAAGAAGACAAATCTCGAGGTGATGAATAAAGTAATACATTACAGCAAGGCAAGCTAATCTTGTTCAAAATGGCCTCAGCCTTCTCGACAAGCAGTACACTAGCATAGTACGCTAATCCGTTTTGGTATATCGGATCTACCTACCATTACCTAAGCCAATGAAGTTGTGTGCCTTTACAATACATTTGTACCGACAATGTAATATATGTATTTCCAGCTTCATACACATAACCAAGCTGATCTTATGATAGAGAATCTTTTACCAATGATCATTGATTATCACTATCAGCCTATCAATCAACTCATCAATCAGAACGACAAATCTCCGAAAAACTCCTCTATTCCCGATCCTCCACCCAAGAATAAGGACATTCCTATCCAAAACCATGCTGTTAGTTTCTCTTCAATTGCCATCATGAAGTTGCACTTCTGTGATGAGCTCAATAGGTAGGGTGATCTTTGTAACCTTCTTCGTGTGGGCGAGTGTGAGTGTATTGCTTGTCATTAAGTGAGAAATGAGTATTGGACTTGGATGATCAAGGTGTACATTTCCCTTGTACATTTTCCAGTGACTACGTTATGTGTTGATCGTCTTGTCCACCCTCACCCAAAGCCTCTCCATGATATAGAGTGATTCTAGTCCTCGGCATTCCGCGTTCGAGGCCGTGCCAACACCTGCTGGTCCTCTCATTCTCAAGATATCAGACTATCGCTTGTTGCAATTGTATCTTATCCTAGGTAGGTATTATCGCATACCTTCGTAGTTTTAGTAGGTCACCACATACACCAGGAAAGATCTCAAGTACAGCATTCAAATTCAACATAAAAGTACCATATCTCCTTTATACCCCATTAATGCACTTGCTACGTTATATCATTTCCACCAATCTATTCACTGACTGCTTTTGATCATTCTTGCACATTTTTCTCATAAGCCTGTGACGAATACAAGAGAAAACATATCTCGTGGTACCACGTTTTGTTCTGGATCTTGTGTTTCTGGTTTCATAATTTCAGTACCTCAAGGTAGCCGATGCTTGGCTGGTGATCATGTTTATGGCGGTTGTCAAGGGGTTCCTGTGCGTCAATAATATCCGTTAAAAGAATTATCGATATAGCAAATTCCGGAGGATCGCTGGCTATATGCGTGCTTGTATCAAAGATCCTGCGAAGTGCAGCTGGCAATTGCAGCGCGTTGGAGAATGGCCGTCGGAATCCAGAAAAGGCATTGCAAGTATGGGAAGGGCTAAATGAGATATCGAAGAAAGACCTGTTGAAACCGATTTTTAAATGCTCATAAGTAAGATGGTTTGGAGAGTGCTGTCAAGGCATTGGAGCACCTGAGCACTTGTAGGGTGTAGACAAAGGCAATAGAAAAGATTGAAGGTGTTGTGAAAGATGCCATGCTTTGATCATAGTCATGCTGGACAATTAGGCTCAAAAATGTTTCATCTGAAAGGGTTTACCCGACGGATGGAGCTCAAGCCCTTTTGAACATTCAATTTCAACCATGCGAATTTGCGCGGATTCGCAAATCTAAGCGACCATCCACCTCACTCCTTCTACACATAACCCTCAGTGAGTATAATATCATAAATACTCGGATATTGTAGATGCAATCTCCAGGAAACCGAACTCCAGGCTTTGAGATGCAATAACGTTACGCTCCTGTCTATAAGTTGAACTCGAAAGCCATCATAATTCATCAAAGCTTCACGCCCCAAATACCCCTTCCTCCACTGACCCCAAGCCAATCACCATTTTCATTGTTGTTCAAGTTGCTACGAGGTTGCCCAGCTAATATTCCCAACTTCATAGTCACATTGCCAGCTGGCGGTGGGCCCTCTGGAATTATCAGATGCCGGGGCACCATTCATGCCCGGGCCTGCAGGAAGGGTAGTGTTTTGACTGAGTAGGTCCCAAATAAGAACCAACGAATCATCAGCACCGGAAGCAAGAGTTCCTCTCCTGGTCGGGGACCATTCTATACAATTGATAGCTGCTGAGTGACCTCGTAGCTCGAGTAAAGCTTGCCCCAGGCTGTCGAACATCCAAAATACGAATGATGTTGGAATCTTGGGAGAAAGTAGCGAGAAGATGAGTATCATGCGGCGATGCTGCAAGGCGTAATAGAGGGGGTGCATATGACATAGTTTGCTGGGCCAATGTTGGACTTATCCTTCCGCCACCAGGACTCGTATCTGCAAGTACGTTTAGTGAGGTTCCAAGACGAAATCCGAATTTCATACCTTTATCATCCTTTGAAGTTGGCTCATAAATGATGGTGCTATGCTCTAAGCTTCGAAGGTCAAACATTCGTACACTGCCATCGGCTCCACAACTGACAAAAACATCGACACTATTCGCACAAAATCTGACATCAAAGACTCTTTGTCATGTGCAATCAATTGTGTCTTGGCTGTTAACGTAGGAATATCCCATATCGTGCATGTCGTATCTATGCTCGAGGTAATGATCAAACTTGGAGAGACAGTGTTCCAATCCAAAGAGGTCAAAGGGGGCAGTGTGCTCTGGAGTTTTGGAATTGGAAAGTAGGGCAAGTGGTGTAAGTTTGCTGGGAGGTGGATCTCGGCCTGTGTTTGAGGAGCGTCCGCCGATAGTGTTGCTCGGTGACGCAACTGGAGTTTCAGAGGGGAGAGACCACAATCTCAAATGGTCACCCGAAGTAGCCAGGAGATCGGTAGATTGTTTTTGAGATGATGGCGGTTCCCATAGGAGCCGAGTGACAGGATAGGAATGTGTTGCTTCAGCAATCTTTGTAAATTCGAGTCCATATTTTGGGCCGCCGGGTACATAGGATTCGGATTGGGTGGGAAACAATTTGGGAATCAAGAATTTGAATCTGAGAGGTTAGGCACGTCCTTTGGGCCAATGGGAATGTTGAGACTTACAAAATTGTGACCGTCCTCTAAATAACTTCCAATGGCGACCTTCCCAGCATCATTGTTTTGGGCTGGCCATTTACACCAATCGAATGCATATAGAGCCCATGGTGCGAGATAGTTGCTGTTGGTAGGCGTTGCGCTAGTACCGTCATAGGAATATGGATTGGCCCCAGGTAAGCCTTCAGGAAGTGCCGAATCTGTGCGCGGGCGGATATCTGCCAGTCCTAGGGGAGTATTGGATATGGTTCTTTGTGAGTTTTGAGGTGTGTATTTTTTGCGTTGGGGAGGAGAATTGGTTCTGCTCTCAGAGCCTCCTGGCGTCGTCGCTTGAAATGTTGCGAAGCCTTGATTATCAAATCCTGCGGCGGGGCTAGATCGAGTATAATTGTGCGAGAGACCAGTACTTCGTGAGGGGGTTGAATACTGGTCTTGAGAGATGGTAGGCAATGAAGGAGCTGTATTCGTCGAAGCCGGACCTTGCCTTCCTGGCTGCAAGGCACCTGGAAGAGGTGGTGCATTTTGATATTGGGAGGCATCGGGCGTGGCTTGCTCCAAGGCGATACGTGGACCACTCGCACCATAATCTCTTGGAGATAAAGGATTGCGTTGAGCAGACATATTTGAATGTAGGTCGTCCGTGTGTCGAGTGCGCCTTGGTGTTTCGTATTGTTGAGACTGGCTCATTGAGGTATTGTTGGAAGAGGTCGTGATGGAAGAATTTGTGTGCGGTTAGAGCATATGTTGCGGTGGAGCAGATTGACCTGTGCCAGAATTTAATGAGGGCATACCAAAACTACCTAAACTTGGCAGCGGCTTGTAATATACCTCCTGAAGTAGAGTTTCCAGGTAAAGCATGCTGTTGTTGAGACGAAGATGAACGAGAATTTGAGTGAATATTAAAAGAATCAAAGGTGGCATGGCGCAGGGAATATTAATTTCGATATCAGCAATGGAGTGAGTGGGTGGGTTGGTGAGTAACGGGAGTGGGTTGAGTGGTGTGGATGTGGGTGTGGATGTGGGTGTGGGTGTGGTGAGTGGATGGGGTGGCTGCTTTCTTACTTTGCGGAATAAGATTTGACTTTCAGTTGACGTTGAGAGTGTCAGAGGCAAAGGCGTGACTGAGTGGGTGAGTGGGATGGAGAATTGGAAGTGGAAGGGGAAGTGGAATTGGAATTGGGATATTTAGGTAGGGACAAATAATTACGAGGTAGATGGAGGAGATCTCATGAGTGGGAAGAAGGGAAGGTGGAAGAGACGAAAGGCTGGAGGTGAGCGAACTAGTCGAGTAGATAGATAGTAATAAGTAGGTAGGTAGGTAGGTAGGTAGTAAGCAGTAGGTTTGGAGTATAGAGTGAGTGAGTGTTAGGTAGGGAGGGGAGGAGTACAGATAGCCCGATACTGGGCTGACCTGGTGGTTGATACTACGAGTAGAGAGGAACCTAGGTAGATAAATGAAAGCGTGGGGCTTTTTGATAATAACAAATAACAAATAATAATAAATAATAAATAATAAAATAAATAAATAATAAAAATAATAAATAATAAATAATAAATAATAAATAATAATAATAAATAATAAATAATAAATAATAAATAATAAATAATAAATAATAAATAATAAATAATAAATAATAAATAATAAATAATAAAATAATAAATAATAAAATAATAATAATAAAAATAATAATAATAAATAATAAATAATAAATAATAAATAATAAATAATAAATAATAAATAATAAATAATAATAATATAATAATAAATAATAAATAATAAATAATAATATAATAAATAATAAATAATAAATAATAAATAATAAAATAATAAATAATAAATAATATATTATATATAGAATCTAGAGATATATATTTAATAATAGTAAATAGAATTAATAAATACCTAGGTATTAGCCTTATAAATAATAGATATTAAAAGATAAAAAGATAGTCAGCCAGCTAGCCTACTAATTATAATTTAGCTTTAATCTTTTTATTATTTATAAGAGCTACCTATATAGGAAAACCTTCAGCTACTGTAATCACATCCGACAAGGCTGACCTTATATAGAGGGGAAGGCGGTCCGATCTTATTACGTAGGTAGTACATAATGAACCTAGTTATTACTTGAGTAGTCACGGGTACAGCTATAGGTAGGGCAGTACACAGAATAGGTAGGTGTGTACAGAGTATCTATTATAAACATTGTACTTTGACTTCCTTCATCAATCAATTCATAATCCAAAAACACATCATACAACATACAACATACAAATACAATCACTTCCTACTGGTTATTCTTCCCTACCTATGAATAAATACATCATTCATTCCTTTCTATCCATCCATGTTAATTGTTTTGAACGAAAAAAAAGAGATTCAGTGAAATGGTCCATTGGGTTATTAAGCTTCATTGAATCTTGACCATAATATTTATATAGTATTTCATTTCCCATACCCATACCCATACCACCCTACTACCTTCTTTTCACCGTGCTGCCGGCGATATACACCTACCTACCTACCTACCTACCTAGTTGGCGATCATGTCACAATCCCTACTTCTACTCCCTCAACACCCGCACCAGTCACGGCTTCATCCCTCAGTGCGGCTTATCATTCATCAATATCTGCTGTTCTTTCAACTCTTTCAAAACTTCTTCAACCAATACGAAACTTACAATCGCACTCGCATCGTCAAATTTTTCATGATCGATTGAAAGCCCCAAGATCTGAAATATACAATGAGGTGGAGAAGCTATTGGGTGGTGTTTACAGTTTGATTTGTTCTATATGTTGCCAAGGAAGATATCGATATCACATCAGATTTACCTGGAGCGGTGGATTTCTGCATTGTCTTGTTGGATTATGATTCTACTCGTTTTCTTAACAAAACCTCTGGTCGTAATGTCAGTCTTGGAGTTCTGGCTGGTGGCCCTATTGTTGAGCTTCCCTTATTCGCAAGTACACGGCGCCGATGGAATAAGGTTTTCTCGGTAGAAGGCGAGGGAGGCCAGAATTTACTAGGTGACTTTTTATATTTTGCAAATGGGATTAGTCCTCCTCTACACGCAGAATTCAAGATGGTCAGGGTGGATTGAGCATGGTACAAACTACCTCTCAATCAATCCAACCAAATTCTCCTACCTTTCATAATGTGGTAGCAGTTGGTGGCACGTTTGATCATCTTCATGCGGGACACAAGCTTTTGCTTACAGCTTCAGCACTCTTATTACAACCAGCCGCCGGTCTTCAAGACCCTCCTCGGAGAATTGATTATTGGTATTACAGGGGATGAATTGCTGAAGAATAAGAAATATGCCGAATACTTGCAAAGCTGGGAGGAAACGTCAAAATTACGTGGTTGGATTCCTTACATCCATTCTTTCTTTCACACAGGCTAGTCAGGAGGAAGCTATTGAGACGGTTCCTTTGGAAAGTTCGAACGGTCGAGCAATACATACGAAACTGAAGGCTTGCGCAATCAATATCGAGTGTGTTGAAATTCACGACGCTTATGGACCAACTATCACGGATGAAACCGTCGCCGCACTCGTTGTATCCGGAGAAACTAGGTCCGGAGGACAAGCAGTGAACGATAAAAGAGTCGAGAAGGGCTGGAAGGCACTGGAGGTGTATGAGGTTGATGTTCTCGATGCACAAGATGGTCTCGAGACCACTCCTAAACCTGATGACTTTGCTTCTAAAATTAGCAGTACTGCAATAAGGAAGCAGAGAGCCGATCGCTCCCGAAAGTCCTCACTCTAATCGAAAACTTTCCAAATCGAGATTTCGTTATGCATAGTCAATCGAGCTTGGTTCGAGTCTGCACGAAGGAGAAAGATGGATATAGTACCACTACTGTAGGCAATAAGGTTATAGAATGATGTCTTGCGTGGAGAAATCGCGACCCAATATTGGACCACATGCGCCGTAGCAATATGCACGTCATTTGCAAAAATCACAGAGTTCATGCACAGGAATCACCATGCGACAAGGGCTTATCATCTCCTCACTTTTTCGCATTACTTTGTCAGGAATGCGAATTCTCTCTCGACTCAAGGTATCAATGGCGGCTGGCTAACGATGCCCACGAATACTACCCTTATGGCATCTCTTCAATAACCCAGCAACGCCCAGAACTATGCTAACGATCAGTCATTTCTAATAAGAATCCGGATGAAACGTCCAACGGACTCTATTTCATAAAACCGCGGAAAGCTATAGAATGAAAGTTGGTTGGCCCTTCAGACATCCTCCTCGTGTGGTGCAATTGAGTTATGCGGGGATTTTTGATTAAGCGCCCATGATCCAATAATATTTCTCGCGCAAATGCATAAGTTCAATTGAACTCAAGCCTTTTCCAATAAATGTATAGGATTCACCCACACTAAAAATTGCAAACCAGCGTCTCTGTTGAACCAGGTTTGATGATCAAATATGGACTAATATTTGATCAAAAATGGTGGACAGTTACATTCTACAGTAACAAGCCGTTCGTTCTCGTTCTTTATCCATGTTTTCGCCTTGAGACTAGGTCATGGGTGTAAGCAGACAAGAACAGCCATGTTAACCCTTTAACCACATGGTTTGTTTTCTGATGTTTAATTTCTTCTTATGCTCCTCTTGATTTGCATCTGAATTTGAATTTCGACCAAACATTTCATCAAATTCGATTCCTCAGCAAGTTCTTATGGATTAGATAAGTTTGTCTAATTTGTCTACTTTGTCTACTTTGTCTACTCTGTCTACTTTTGTCTACTTTGTCTAGACACTGCCAAGTGCTATCTATCGCCTAGGAACACAATTACCGTTTCCTGACCCGCAATTCTTTCGCACATGCGTCAACCATGGTAGACGATCTATCACTCCACTAACTCATGATTCGCTGTCATCTTATGCGACCATGGGTTGGAAATTGGGAATATCCTTGTTGTATAATTTCTTGTATCGAATTATATTCCTCCTCCCAATCCTTATTAGTATTTACCCAAATCACATGATTGTTATTTGCACCGACCGATCGGTAACCCACAAGCCGCTGCAGTAAAGCCATGAAATCATTTTGGCCAACCAAATTCAAAATAAGCAATATATCTGCATGACAATAAAATTCTAATAAATATCGGAGGATCATCCATCCACACACATTTGTCCCTCAAACTAACCCTCGAGTGATCCCTTGAGACGCATCGACACGTCAGAATTCATAAAACCTGGCTTGCTCAACTTTGAAAACCACATCTCGTACATAGAGTGCCGGCACTCAACTTCATTCATTATGATGTAACGATTTGATTTTTTGTTCACTGCTTCCGTTTCTATCCTTGTACATTCTCCGAATAACCTCAAGAATACTCTGTTCTTATACGCTCGTTATGTGAGGTAAGACTGCGTCTTTGATACTGATATTTGCTAACCAGGTATTCTAGACCAAGTGCCATTCGTCGTCCTGTTGTATCACAACCGTTGTTTTTCACGAGATGGACAATTTGAAACCCATTGAGAGACTTCCAGATGAGATCCTTTACAAGATCCTTTTACAAATGCTTTACGAAGATTTTAATGAAGACCACCCTCTTGGAATCCATGGACTCAATCATTACACGTGCCCAACTTTTGCTTGGTCCAGAAGAGATTCTACAGAGCCTTTTCTTTATGTAAATCACGCACACCTGAATCTAAGCTTACACCTATTTTCCAACTTTCAAATGAGGTTCTAGAGAACATCCTTGAATATCTCGTTCATAATTCTGGGAAGTTTGATTCCCATTGATCATCGAGCCTCTTTAAGTGTAGAGAGTTTTCAGTCTATGCCACCGCAATCGTTAGAGGATTACAAATATTACCACCACTCTTGTATGATCCATTTCTCATTTATTGTTGAGCATTCATATGTCTAATGACAACATTGTTAGAGCCGTACATGTAAGAAATTCTACAGTCTACTGTTGGGTAGACAGTTTTCCCGTGTCTCGATTCGATGCTCCGAGGCTGGTTTTAATCGGTTACGATTTTTGATAGAGGAGCGACCTCACTTAGCGGAACACGTCAAAAAGTTCTCATATATGATTCCTGTTTTTTACCATCGGGGTACATTCTAATCTTGAAATGCAATGGCAGTGTCAACTTGAACTAACCTGCATACAGGTCTAAATCAACTTCAAACTTTATTTGATGAGACTCATGCGACGACTGTGGAGCTTGAAAGACAGATAAACCAAAAACAAATCGATAGCAATACTCGCCAGGTCGATAGATCACGGCCGTCACTTAAACAACTTCGAACAAAGCTTGATCGTAATCGCAAGGATGAGGTTACCATATTTCGAGTATTATCACGGGCCCGTGAACAGGCAACCATCATCAACAATAGAATTGATGTACAGAGTTTACTGCACGCCTTTCGATTATTTGATCATCTTCAGCAAATTCGCCTTATGAGAGTTCAAGATAGAGTAGATATAGATTGGTCCTCATTCCTTCGAGAGAGACGCTGGGTCGCCTTTTCTCAAAACAACAATAACAACAACACAATCGATCCCATCCTATCCCTTGATCTCGACCCCCTAGAATGGACAGCCGCCTGTGAACATTCAGCTCGAGCTCTCGGCTACGCATTCCTAGAGTCCAAATCCCCCGCAACGCGTTTCTCAAGCCGTTTCGTCAATCCTCGCATCCCACTCCTTCTAAACCCACATTCTCACAACACCATCTCTACCCTAGCAAACCGTCTCACGTGTCTAGAAATCCAAATCCAGGAACCTACAGATGACAAAATGCATCAATTATCCAGTCTCTTTAATACATTCTTTACATCTGCGCATCAAATTCAAGGTCTACATGTAGGGTTTCCATCCAACAGACCTCTGACTCATGTCCCCCTCGAAGCGGTCTTTCATAACGTCACGTGGGAAAATTTGAGATATGTGGGATTTGGAGCGTGGCATCTTGATAGTGAGGGAGATAATAGGATTGTTGAGACGTCATAGATATACATTAAGGAGTGTAAGATTACGCAGTGTGAAGTTGAAAGAGGGCAGTTCATGGGTAGAAGTGGTGAGGATGTTAAGGCGCGAATTGACGGAGTTAAAATGGGTTAGTTTGAGGGGGATTGGATATGTTAATGCAGGAAATGGAGGCGTGAATATTGGTAACGGGATGCCAGGAACTGGACATGGGCATGGGCATGGGTATGGAAATGGGCATGGAAATGGGCAAGGAAATGGGCACGGAAATGGAAATGGAAATGGTAATGGAAATGGTAATGGGAACGGAGTCCCAGGTTTCCCACAACATGCAAATCTGACCCTAAACCCCATCCCTGGGCCCACGGATAACATATCCCTCTCCGTCTCCCACGCCTCTGACAGCGAAGAAAGCGACGAAGAACTCGATTTTCAAGATACAGCAGTGGGCGATCGCACACTCAGTCACCACAGTAGCTCTGTCCATCTACCATCAACATCAAGCGTAGCCTCGAATCATAAATCGGGGAACATGGAAGGCGGTACAGAAAAGGAAGCGAAAATATGGGGGATAGAAGGTGGAGCCATAGGCGGAACGAGCGGAATAGGTAGAGCAAAAACTCACAGCTGCGAATGTGCACAGGGATTTGGGATGCAGGATCTTGGGGACGAAGGGAGTGAAGGTGTGGTGTTGAAGAGGCAGTGGAAGTTTTGGGAGTTGTGGGCTGTGAAGAGGTGTAGAGTACATGATGGGTCGTCTGCGGTGTCGGGTGGGGGTGAGGTTGGATTGGTTGGGTTGGTGGTCTTTGTTGGAATTGGGAGTAGGAGTGGGAGTGGGCTTGTTTGGATAGATGTGGAATCATCTGATGGATTTAGAATGATGTAAAAGAAAAGATGAGGGAGGGGAAGGGAAGGGAAGGGATGGGAAGGGAAGGGAAGTCTATGGGTGGACATGTATTGTATTCGAAAGGTGGCATTTTATATCTTACATTCATCTTTGACGTTCTACCTCTCCATCTCCATTTTGCATCAGAAATTTCATCCCTTGATGTAATGACAAAATGGCGTATATATATTTCTCTCCTTCTCTCCCTCTCTCCCTTCCTTCCTTCCTTCCTTCCTTCCTTTCCCCAACCAAACAATATCTATCTATCCATCCATCCATCTATCCATCCATTTATTCATTTATTTATCTATCCATCCATTTATCTATTTATTCATCCATCCATCCATCCATCCATCCATTTATTCATTCATTTATTTATTTATCCATTTATCCATCCATCCATCCATCCACCACAACCGCTAAACCCCAAACCCCAAACCCATAAACAAACAAATAAATAAATCAACAAAAAAAGAAAAAATTATATCAAAACCAGTCTTTTTCGCGATATCATACCACGTTGCGTTATATGATATCGATTGGTTGATCAACCAAACAATCACTAACAGAATTTAGCTAATTGGGTATCTTATGGGGTAGTTGGGTATTTAGTTGAGTAGGTATTTAGTTGGATATCTAGTTGGATATCTAGTTGGAGTTGGATATCTAGTTGGATATCTAGTTGGATATCTAGATATCTAGTTGGATATCTAGTTGGATATCTAGTTGGATATCTAGTTGGATATCTAGTTGGATATCTAGTTGGATATCTAGTTGGATATCTAGTTGGATATCTAGTTGGATATCTAGTTGGATATCTAGTTGGATATCTAGTTGGATATCTAGTTGGATATCTAGTTGGATATCTAGTTGGATATCTAGTTGGATATCTAGTTGGATATCTACTCGGATGATGAGTCGGATAACGAACTCATTCACTCACTCACTTACTTATTCACTACTCTCTACTCTCTATGGTATTGTCGTGAGGTGTTGTTCTGGATTGTGGATTGTGGATTCTGGATTGTGGATTGCAACATCATACATGCATATTTGGAAGATTGAGGGGGGGTGATGAAGGGGGGGGGTTGTATTTAGAGATTCGTTTTAAGGGGAGGGGAGGGATTTCAAGGTTGGAGACGAGGGGAGAGGAGGGGAGAGGAGGGGAGAGGAGGGGAGAGGAGGGGAGATAGAGATGGATGGATGGATGGATGGATGGATGGATGGATGTAGATGATGTAGTAATACTATACTATACTATACTATGATATAATATATTTACTATATTATATAATACAATTCAATGCAACGTACCGTAACGTAACGCCGGATAAAGCTCTATCTAGGTAGCTGGAGGTAGGTAAAGTAGGGATGTATTATACGATAGTACACCCACACTCGAACAATGACTTTACAGCTTCCAAGCCGCAGGCACAGGCACAGGCACGGGCACAGCACCCCATCCCCCAACCCCAACGTCCCAATCAAAATCCCTCACCGTCCGTATCACCACCACGATCCACCAATAACTCCCTGAGATGTTTTTCCTCGTCACTCTCCTCGTCTCCATCCCCTATCGATACATGCCCTGCCATCTCCCCGTGCCCTTTCCCGCCTTTCCCTATCCCGCACTTCCCTACCTTCCTGCCTCGCCAATTCCGTTTCCAGCTCGACTAATCCATCATCGGTCGTTGCATCATGAGTCAGTGTGTTGATTTCAGGATGCGGTCCCTCTTCTAGCGGGGCATCATTCCATGCCTCATGATCATGATCATGATCATGATCACGATCATCAACTTCATTACTTTGTCCACCTAGAGATTCTAACGCGTTGCGCAAGATTTCCTCGCCTTGCTTGAAAGCCTGGAGTTCGGCACCGACGGCAATAACCAGTAGATTCCAGCGCTTCTTCTCCGCTACTTGGACTATTTCTCCCAGTTTCCCAATGACGTCTTGCATCTTGCCAACCTGTTGCTTTAATCCCTCTGCATCGCCCACTTCTCCACTCTTCATCTTCTGCCTCAAATCATCCTCAAATTCCATTACCGTCCCTATGCAATCTTCCCAATACCTTGCTCCTTCTTCCAATGCTTCTTTTTCCTTGTTCACTTCGACTTTCCTCGCTTGTAACGAGGTGATTTCTTTACTCCACCATTCTTCCGCCATTTCTAATGTTCGTCGCTTAGGCGGTAGAGTCATGAACCCTTCTTCAGTTCCCATACCAATCGATACCATGACCGGCGGTCTGGTTAAGAATTCCTGGACTTCCGATTCAACCTCTCTAAGCGCCCCGCGGTAACTACTCAGACGAGATTCTCTCTGATTGATCCTTTCTTTAATCCGTTCTCCTAACCAATCCCTCCGAGCCTTCATTTGTAATAATCTGTCCTCCGTTTCTCGAATCTCGTTTTCAACGGCCTTCTCCTCATTGCGAAGTTCGGCAATCTCGCGATCCTCTTCAGATTTACCGTGGGCAGATTCAGGGTCGTCAGTTATTCCACTGTTTTGTGCATCCACTGAGACAAATTCGCCAATTTCTCTCTTGACCTCCTCAATCCTAGTCTTCCAATCTTTTGTTTTCGCAATACACATTTCTCTCCTCTTTATTTCCTCTTCCAACAAGTCTCCTTCCTCCACTTTAACATCTACCAACTCACCCATATCCCTTAGTAAACCTTTCCTCGCTCCTCTCAGTCCAACCGTCCTTTTCTTTGGTTGCCTAACAGGAATTGTGCGCATATGTGGGCTATCCCTGTTTCTACCGCTTTGGCTATCTCTATCTCGTTGTAAAGACCTCGCTGTAGGTGTGCTGCTTCCACTGCCACCTCTTTCTTCCCCATTACTACCCCCTCCACCCAAACCTTGCAATAGCCCCTCCCCCTGCGCATCCAACAGCATTTGTAATTCTGCCTGCAGCGCTCTCTCCCTCCTCTCTAATGCCAACAAAGTATCAATTTGGCCCGAGCCTCCCACAGAACCCCCGGTACGCTTCAAAAGCCCCAACCAATCCTCTCCCATCCCTCCCCAAGCGGCCCTGAAAGCCAGGACTCTTACTCCCATCCAAACTCATCCCCATCTTCCCATGGCCAGCTCTTCCCACCCCCGTGCCCAACCCAATAACACTCCCCACGATTGGCGGAGGCGGCGCAGCAAATTGTATCCTCCTCCCCTTCACCTTTCCATTCCCTTTCATCTTACTCGGAGATCCCGCTTCCGAAACCGGTCGAGGTGAAACCGTTCTCGCACTCGCACTAGTGGGCGATCTAATATCCCTATAGAATTCCGGCGGCGGACTCGGTGTAACCCGTGAGGCAGAAGGAGATGAAAGATCACGAAGATTAAAATCAGTGTGCGGACCATATTCTCTCGACAACAGAGGATGTTTCTGATCATTCGTCTCCGAGGAATTGCTGAAGAATGAATTACGAGAGCGCGACATTGTGATTTCGTAGTCTGAGGTCTTTGTTTGGTTGATATCTGTGATATTATGAGGCTTGTTCTGAGGTAGTTTCAGAGGTTCATCGTTTAGCTAGGGATATCTCGTAGTAGAATATTCATCGACTGCTGCTGCCGTGAAGTAATGGGAACGATTGTGAGAGCCGTGGCTGCAAACCTGCTTCGAATAGAGAAATGGCAAGAGCAATAGGAATGGTTGCAATTTCTGGAATGGATCGGCAAATTGTTGATGAAATGATACTAGCACATGCAGACACTTGAATCAAACTTGCTGGATTTGATATCTGATTCGAATCATTGAATTCGAATGAAATAATGTTATATCTATCATGAGAGCTGTGCCATCACATGCGATAGACACGAGGTACGGATATCAGCCTTGCGAGGGACGTGCACTATTAACAAGGCTGAAGACTTGCCATAATTTTCGATAAATCGATCAATGTATATTGAACATGCCCAGGTGGGATGAATGTGGTGCATACCTTCGTTTGAATTTCACGTTTGACTTTGATGTTAATATTCAAAGTTGAATTACTAAATGATTCATGAATTGAAGCATTCAGGATCATACGAGCTCACTATTATCAGGAAAGTATTATGGAGTCTCATGAAAAAGGCATCCTCGCAGACGTTAAATGCATTTTGGTATTCGTCTATAAGCATGATAGTTTATTCTGTACAACTCCACCCCATTCGTGACCTTCTGATGTGATTTTCTCTCATCATCATAACCGTTAAAGCATGAAAGAAGGATGAAACCGATAGTCATACAAACTCCAGAGGCCGTATAAAAGCATCGAAGCTTGGTTCGATGGAAGGTTCGCATATATCGCTACGAGAATTGAACCAAGGTTCATAATAGTATTATCTTATATTTCCCCCCATGTTGTGTTTAGAGTTGTTCCAAACCAAGGTTCTCTGGCTCAGCCTTGATGACACGGAGACTGTAAATATATATGTTAGCGAGGTTAAGCACTGAAATATCCATGATTGAAACTTACGTGTTGGTGTTACCCATGCCACCCTTCCATCCTTGGACAACGACAACACTCTCGCCTTGGGCCAAGACCTTCAGCTTGAGAGCCTCAGCAATACCCCACTTGATTCTTCGGTCAACATCCTCTTGCCAGTTAACCTTGGAGAAGTCTGGCTTCTCCTCAGCAAAGTGGAAAGGATAGACACCACGGTACAAGTGGGCGTATCTAGATGCGCTGGCATTTCGGGTGACCATGAAGATGGGGCAAACTGGTCTGTACTTGGAGAGAAGACGTGCACTCTCTCCACTGGTGGACAAAACGATGATAGCACCTGCATTGATATCCAAACTGGCACGAACGGCTGCCATGGCGCAAGACTCGACGACGCTGACTGGTCGCTCAGTGAGGTTGCAAAGCTCCTCAAAGTGAGAGACGTATGCGATAGAGTTCTCAGCCTTCAAGCAAGTTTCGTGCATCTCGGTAACAGCCTCATTAGGGTAGCTTCCCTTGGCAGTCTCTCCAGACAACATAACACAGTCAGCACCATCAGTCACAGCGTTACCAACATCACTGATCTCAGCACGAGTTGGTCTTGGGTTGTAGATCATCGACTCGAGCATTTGAGTGGCACAGATGACTGGCTTACCAGCCATGTTGCACATTGCGATCATCTTCTTTTGGGCAGCAAAAACCTCGGCTGCGGGGATCTCAATACCCAAATCACCACGAGCAACCATGACACCATCAGTCTCCTTCAAGATCTCAGGGAAGTTGTTGAGACCTTGTCTGTTCTCAATCTTGGCAATGATTTGAATGTGCTTTCCATCTTCACCGAGAACCTTACGGATTGACTTGATATCCTCACCGCGACGAATGAAAGAAGCAAAGACCATGTCAACGTTGTTCTTGACGCCAAATCTCAAATCAGCCTGATCCTTCTCAGATAAAGCTGGGAGATCGACATCAGTGTTTGGGAGGTTGACACCCTTCTTGGAAGAGATCTTTCCATTGTTTCTTGCGCGGCAACGAATGGTCTTGTCGTCAACAATCTCCAAAACATCGAATGCGAGGACACCATCATCGACGTAGATGATACGTCCAGGCTCGATAACCTTGGTAATGTTCTTGTAATCGACGTACCTGAGAGAGAAGAGAAGAGCAAAGATTAGCATTGTGTCTATCCTTGACTATCGGGTAACTGTGGAGATTTCTACTTACATGTTCTTGTCATCACAAGCAGTAGCATACTTGTCATCGGTTGTAATGTTGATCTCTGATCCCGCAGAGATAGGAATGTCAACATCGCCAGCTGTGTTACCAGTTCTAATTTCTGGACCCTTGGTGTCTAAAGCAATGGCAAGTTGACGTCCCGCTTGAACCTTCTCGGCCTCACGGGCATTGTCGATGACGGATTGATGGTATTCATAAGAACCGTGGGAAAAGTTCATGCGAACGACATTGAGACCAGCCAAACGAAGCTTGTTGAGAGCTTCGACGGAGTTGGTCTTGGGGCCGATGGTGCAAATAATTGAAGTACGGCGATAGTTCTTGGTAGGCTTGAACTCAGTGTTGAGATTTGCCAACCAAGAGATCTTGGAGGTTCCAGTAACTAGATGATCCATTGCGGTGGCCATTTTTCGAAATTATGGAAAGAGAGGGAGGTTGAGGAAATAAGTAGGCGGGTAAGATTAGGTAGTGGTGAATGGAAGGATTCCGTGCAACTGTAAAGAAGATTCTTTTGATTCGTCAGTTAAATCAATGTGAGCAATCACAATTTTCTTGTTAAAAAAAAAGCGGCAAGTGAGAAGAAGTGGCGGTTGGTGAATGATTGAAAGACTTGGAAGTGGAAGGTACGAACGAGAAAACAGAAGATCGAATGGATTCTGCGAAATAGGAAAGAAAATCAACGTTAGTATTTATGTTGTGCTGTGCTGTGCTGTGCTGTGCTGTGGTGGAGGGTTGTGGTGTGTTCTTCCAAGAGGATTGGTTGAATCAAGATTCAAGACACGGACACGGATAAAACCAGACCAAGAATGCCAATTGTTGGATTGTTGAGCTTAGATATTGCTTGGTAGAGGAGAGTAGAGGAGAGGAGAGGAGAGGGGAGGAGAGGAGAGGAGAGGAGAGGAGAGAGGAGTGTAGAGTACTAGGTAGGTAGGTATTGTAGATACAAAGTAGATGATACAAGAATGAACATGAAGGAAGGAACGACGGAAGGAGTAACATACGAAACGTACTTACCAGTTGACTGGATGTGAGGATGAGGAAGAATGAATGGAATGAATCTGGAAAGAGCTTGCTTGTATATGTAGTTGTTTTCTCAAGGAGATTGATTGGGATGATTTATGTATGCCCAGGTGTACGTATGTATTGATTTATCTATTTATTTACTCGAGTATTTATTTATTTATTACTTTATTTAATTATTACATTATTACATTATTTATTTATTTAATTGTTTATTTATTCATTCATTCATTCATTCATTCATGTATTAACTCGTAGAGGGGTATAAAAGGAGGGGAAATTGTCTTTTTTTTTTTCATACCCTTTTTTCCCTCTTCGTGCTTTCCCACCACGCACCCCTCTTCATCTCATGATTCTCATCCCACCAAGCCAGCCCACTATTATATGACAATACAGTACAAGTACAGTAATGATATCCCACTTCGAAATGGCTTCCTGCCATCAGCCCAAGCTGGAGTGCTATGACATCCATGGATGACCCCACCTCAACACGCACGTTCGTTGAGTTTACAGAGTAGAAAGGTCGGCTTTGGCTTTGGCTTTTTCTGTTACCGCTAGACACTTGCAGGAAGCAAGATAAGGTCCGCGATAAATGAATTTCTGTGTCAAATGATGGTAATACAAGTACAGTAATAGTAATAATAGGAGTAGGTACGACAGCAGATATATTACCAACCACCAACCACAACCTACCTACCTACCTACTCCGTACATACTCCAACGGTGAGTAGGTAGGTTACGTGGGTTACCCACATAGATACTCTGTACAATTTTACTTCAAATTCAAAAAATGAAATGGTATATATACGGAGCATTTGCTCTGTAGATGCCTAGGTACCTAGTGGGGGTGAGAATAATATATCTTCAAGTAGGTAGATAGGCAGGTTCTCGAATGGAATGAATAAAGATAGGTATACGTAGGGAGGGAGGGAGGAAGGTATAGATATGCTTACCAGGTAAGTACCGGGAGGTAGGTAAAAGAGAGAGCATACCTACTCTAGATACCTGACAAAAGAATACAAGAGACTGTACTCGAGTATAATGAAAACCTTGATTCCTTTCTCTGGGTGGAGAGTACTTGATACCTACCTACCTACCTAGTACCTACCTTTCGAGTCTTTACTTACATATAAAGATATTGTAATTGTTTCCACCTTCATACAGTACAAGTACACATATTTCTTCGAAGAGACCATTCCGCTCTTCTTCTCTTCTTCTCTTCTCTATTACTCTTCTTCTCTTCTTCTCTTCTTCTCTTCTCTTCTTCTCTTCTTCTCTTCTTCCCTTCTGCCCTTCTTCCGTCTTATCTGTAACTGACCTGCCAAATACTCACTGCACACAAAGTATAATTCCATATATCCTCCACATGCACTTCATGCGTACCCCGTGTGTATATATGTACCTACCTAGGTAGGTATATATGAATATACCCGTGGACATTTGCGCAGTTGTGAATTGGGTGAAATCCGTCGTCTTGGCTATTATTAAGCGCCGCTAGACTCTTGGGCTGGATATGGTGATACTCAGGTCCGAAAAGTCAACTCTAGGTTTTGGACTAACCCAAATCAAGGACTAGCGTGATGTGTGGCCTCCAAACTAAGTTGAAGGGTCGGCCATTCTTTCGGTCGTGTATGTTTTGCCAGGCGCTCTAGGCGTTGTCGCTTCTTTGTCTCATTGACTTCCAAGACTTCTCAGTTCCCTTCGGAGAATCGGTATATTCCAAGTTGCCTAAGGAATCTTCAACCTGGTGCCTTATTATGGCCTCATAAATAAGGCATCATTTATTGATTCTTTTTATCTACCACCCCGTAAATCTCTCGTCCCACGGGTCACATTTAACCATTTCGACCGGTGAGTCTACCCGAGACTATCAAAACTCAAAAGTCAGCTCAGATCAATACAATCAAACAAACCATAACTGCCAACCCTTCGCACATCAATCATATCCGCGCTTCGGATTATTGACATTACCTCTTCAATATTACTACTTCGATAAGCAACACAAATCTTGCCTATCCAAATCGTAATCATGGTGCGTGGTTGTCCCTCCCCTATGCTTTGGGGTCTTTCAAAACATGAGAACCTAATCAGCTCAGTTCCTCAACTTACTAACATTTGGCCTCTGGGGAAAGCTCGGAAAACTCACTCACTATGCATTTGATGCCGTCCTACGTAACTATTCCCGTCTCTAGTGGTGATGGCTGAGAAACATACTGACCCCTTGTTGATACAGTCTCAGCCTTCTTGGCTGGTATGAAGAGATCAACTGGTTTAACGTGTGTTTACCCCTATACTTTCCTTCGCGCGATCATCCTGCGCAACGTTCGACAAGTCGTTCACATGCTGAATACAAGTTTCTTGATCTGGCGGTGTAGACCGAAGATGTACCAGTAAGGCTAACAATCCCCATCCTTCGGGACTCTAGACCCAGCCTTAAGAAAGACCTCACCGAAAACAAAGAGCTCAACGGTTGGATCGAAAAATATCTTGGAGTTGGTGAATGGGTGATGGATCAATCGGTGGCCATCGCAGGGTCATCGAGCTTCTTCGAGAGAAAGAGATGATTTGGGCTTTCGAGACCGGTATATGCAAGATAGAACATGCATCTTAGATGCTCGAGGGGGTGACTTCATGGCAGATTTCTTCGCGAGGGAGAGAATGATTGGGGTAGAGATTCCAAGGAGTTTTGGGCGTTTATGAGGATATGTTCGCTTGAGAGACGTGGTATATGGATATGGCTAAGGCTGATGGGTGGTGATTTCTTCTCTATGAGTTAGGATACTTTTGCAGACAAAGGAAGAAAACAGAAATGCCGTCAAACATAAGATGCATTGCCAACTACATATGTATATTTTGGGGGGAAAGGACATCTCCACATCTTGTTACCCATCCTCCCGCACCAGTCCGAATTTACCCGAAATCGTTCATGTACAACGGATTCTGGATATTCCCGCCCCACTGGCTTCCTCCGATCTGTTTCCTATCTCCCTTCACCCGCTCCGCTCCGCTCTATCTCGGCTTCCCATCTTTCTCCGACCTCCATGTCCCGAGGTCCCTCCTTATTGTTACCGTAAGCTCACTTCGTCCATCGCAAGCTCAAACCACCATACCGGATCCTTTTATGCGTTCGCTAGATTCATAGACCCAGACAGCCTTGGAGACTTTAGTAAATTCCCATCAGGGTATAAATGCATTTCCTACTCCACATTGGTCTAATCATGTCCCAATACGTAGTCTCCAGAGATTTGGTGGTATTCATCACCGGTTAGAGTTGGTATCTCAAACCCCCATTGATAGATGCGTAAGAAGACAAAGTATCTTTGTCTACAGACAATCGATTTACGGGAGTTCAAGAACTTCAATGAGCCCTGGCGTGTCTAAACAACCTTTGGATTTCTAAGAATTAACATACCGTAATTGACGTAAGACTAAATACACAGATGCACCAAAACACCAAAACATAAGAAAGTCGCAGAACAGAACTGAAAATAAATAAAACAGATGCTTATAAAATGCGACAGTTGAAGGATAAATATTGGTTTTCAATCGTTCCAAGTTCATTATCGACTTCTGACGGACGACTATCCGGGAGATCTACAGGTTCCAGGTTGGTGGAGCGACCCTAAATTGTTCCACAACAGCCCTAAATCTTTAGTGAGATCATTCTACTCGGGTACTTCGTCATACAACATTTGCTCCACAGCGCACTTTACGAACAGAATCCTCGACCTCAATCTTCAGCTAGAGCTAACTTGCATCGATGCATAAGCTTTTGACTGAATCTTACTTCATGATGCCAACAGCAATTCCATACAATTCACCCGTTGGATGAGAGTGACCATCCCCGGGAAAGGATCACCATGTTACCATCACCTACCCTAAGCTTTACAATCCCCTCCATATACGATAGTTCAAGCCTTGAATGCCGCATTTACCACCCACTATGTTTGGCACCTACTTCTTCTTCTCAGCTTTTGCCGTGGAGAAAGAAGGCTGCTATCGTTGCGCATCCGTATGCGCCACTGGGTGGAAGCTATGATGATGCTGTGGTTGACTTGGTTGCTTCTACAATTTTGGAGAGAGGTTTTTGTTGTGGGGACTTTCAATTTTCGGTGTGAACTATTAGTACTATGCTCTTCATTCATACCCAGTTGGGCTAATCATAAACAGTGGTGCGGGTTCTTCCAAAGGACATACTTCATGGTCCTCTATTCCCGAACAAAAGGATTATATCTCTTTTCTTGCTTTATGGTAACCTATTTACATCACCTTGACGTGCCATCTTCAGCCCGACGACCTCCGTTTACACAATCAGAACCTGAACTCCATGATCTCACTCCTGTTCCATCCCAAAACGTTCTAGAACCTGCGTATGATACCATTCCAGGTGGACCTTCGTCCACGGGTTCTGGTATTGAAAGCTTTGATTCAAAGCCTCTTCTGTTACTCGCAGGCTATTCATATGGATCTTTGATTACAACCAATCTCGAACCGAGTCATCTCAGCATGCTCAATCCTTTTCAGCAACCAATTTCTGGTAGTCCATACGCGGATATAAGATCTCGGGCACGATTTTTAGCCACTCAACAGAACGAAGTGATTGAAACTGCATTTTCATTGCTTCGCGTAGGAAACCATCGACGAGGTCAAAGTATACAATCAGGAGAGCAGATTACAAATCATAAATCTCGACTCTCTAGCTCCGGGATGAGAATGGGTGGTGATGAAGATATCAGAAGGGCCAGCCATGATATGCATGGCTCTGGGTAAGACGATCATTTTCGGTAGACGCACCACTGAAAATTAGGAGGAGTCTCGACAGGGTCAAGTTTGTCGTTCACAATGGGTCACCAAGGAGAGTACAAAGCTATAATCTGACGGCTACTCAAGATCAAGACGGTGATCCGAATTTGAAAAATGCAGAAAAACATCCTCAAGAAAGCCAAGACAACACAGCGGACATTCTTGGTCATGATATTAAGATCGCCTACCTACTCGTTTCTCCATTACCTCCTGATGGCGTGATCAATAGTCTAGCCAGCATTGGAAGTTTGAGACCAGCCTTCCTATTCGGAAAGCAAAGACACAAGACAGAAAATGACATCAAGTTCACAATCGATCCCACATTGGTCATCTACGGAGCTGGCGATCTTCTCGTCCATGCCAAAACCTTCGAACGTAAGTGCAAAATGACTTTCATCATACAGAAGAGGTACTAAAATCCATCCCACAGGCTGGGCCGACAAACTGTCGAGCATCTGCAAGAGTCGCGATTCGGAGCACCGAGTCGCATTTAGATGTGAAGAGATTGCCCACGGGGAGCATTTCTGGAGAAGTCCTCAGGCGGCTAGGGAGTTGAGGGAGAGCATCAGGAGCTTTCTGTTGGAGATCTCGGCGTGACGGACGTTGCGGTGAAGCGGTGAAGGGACGTGTAGCGTCGCGTGCCGTTTGATGCTCAATGGTAATGCTAATGGATGAACAACCGTTTCGCACATGATGTCCATACTCTCCCGACCCTCTCTCTCGCTTTCACCGTAGCTCCCCTTGACGTGGTCCCCGCCCGCTTGTCTCGTTGTGCGCATCTGAGCTCTGGTGTTTTTGGTCATACTTTTGGTTATTCTTATGTTTATTTTTATTCTTATGTTTATTCTTATTCTTATGCCCATGCCCATGCCCATACCCATGCCCATGCCTATACAGAGAATACATACATACACACACACACACACACCCCTCCCCCCCCAGCACGGCACCACCATCCCACGTCTTAATATCTTGCGTCTGGACTCCTGCGCGCCCCTGAGATGTTATATGTTGGTGGTTTCGATCATTTGCTTGTTTGCTTGTTTGCTTGTTTGCTTGCTCTGAAAAGGATGGAGATTTGGGGGTTGGGTTGCTGTGTTTCACCTCGTGGCGTTTTACCTCGCGGCGTTTTGGGTGGTGCGTGGGTGCGTGGGTGAGGTTTGGAAGGTGGAGGTGCGATTGGTGTCGTTGAGTTGATTTTTGGGATGAGTGGTGGGGTGGGGTAGGGGTGGATTGGGGTTAGGGTAGGGGGAGGGAGAGGAAGGGTGCGAGGGGATTGGGAGTTGGGAATTGGATTGTTGGGTTGTTAGAGTAGTTACGGAGTTACGGGGTTACGTAGTTACGTAGTTACATAGTCATGTAGTCATGTAGTCATGTATGAAAATCTTCAAAGCGGATTCAGATTGATGGATGGATGGATGGGAGAGGAATGATTTCGATGGTATGGTTAATGGGTTGTTGGTGATGAGACGGAAAAACATACTACGCTCACTGATTTTTGGGGATTTGGGAAGTTGGGGAGTTGGGAAGTTGGGAAGTTGCGTATGGCAGCCGGGATGACGGAGTTGATAATTGCATTATTGATTGCGGCGGTGGGTTGGGGAGAGATGATGCTTCATTTGTGTGTGTGTGACTTGGATCGGTTCTCTATCGTGTAGGATCTATGCACTTTTGTGTCGTTGTGGATGGATGGATGGATGGATGGCGATACTGCGGTATGGTTGTATTTGCTATCGAAAATTGAAGGGACACGCCTTAGGTTCTGGGAGAGTCGAGGATCCTATGCGTCTTTGTAGAGGGATTCGAGGGGTCGGGCTGTATGTTTTGGGTGAGTATGAGGGAGGGGGTGGATTGGGGCAAGTGAGGGGAGTAGAATTTCTCGAGTGGATCAAATTCTGAGCTTGTTTTCATCTTCGAGATAACTTCATCGTTAGAAGATTCTACAGAAGTGTTGGTCGGAAAATTATCCGAGCCCATGGCACAAATACACTACTTGATATCCTTCTGCTTGTCAATTGCCCCATGCAATATCAAGTTCACAGCTTCTCATCATCAATTCATGATATTCCTCACCGAAAGAACACGTATTTCGATAGCTGTGTGACTGAAAGAGATGAATGCTAATTGTGGAAGACTCGACATGATACTGGGTGCGAGAAACAGGCTGAGTGTTAGAGATGGAAAGGAACAAGTTCGTGAGGTCTTTGTTTGATTCAATGATCTAGATCGATTGTCTAGATCGACGCCAATTGCTACAAAACTAAGATATGGTGTGAGGGATTAGTGATACGACGGTGAAGAAGCTTTATCCTTCCACGATCAACCTCATTCACATAATTTCATGGAAATGATAGACCTGATATGCAGATGATTCCTTATGACTAGGGCAAAAAGATGAAACAAGACAAAGCCCATTAATCACAAAAGAAGAGTTCCTCCTTCAGTGCCCATACTTGGGCTCTGGATTGGCAAAATACCACCAGTAAGCTCCAAGCAATTTGCTACCTTTGACGTAGTTGTCCCTGTTAAGTTTCTCGTTTGGGCCATGAGCCCCATCGTCTGACATGCCCACTGGCAACAACATGATGCTCTTATCCCCCAACGCATTTTGCAAATCGAGTGTGACTCCGATGCTACGGGTGTGTCGAATCGTCAGCTCCCGCGGCGCATGCACGAACGTGAGAAATGTCAATGTCAAGAGGGGGAAGAGGACTGGGACTCACCTTCCACCTTCGCGCGTCAAATCCGGCTCTGTCTGGTAGACTTTCTGCGTGGCCGCTCGGCCGGCCGTGAAATTATCGTCGTCCTTCTTTCCCAGCCAGTATGGAGCGGATTCCCCAAACAGTTCTACTTGGCACGTGTTCTTGCTCCCGAGCTTTCGGAATTCTTGCTCGAGGTAGTGGATGGTGAGATTGGTGACGGCATCACCCTGCATATCCGGCACGGTTCGGATGGAAAACTTAGCCGTGACCTTAGGGTAGATGGCCGTTGTCTGGTCCGGACTGGGATCAGCACCGGTGATTCCGTGGATGGTTAGAGATGGATACCGGAAGCGATGCATGAGGGTTTCCTTTGGATCATCGTAGATGTTCGCCGTGCTGCCGATGGTGCTTTGGAAATCTTGCGTGGTGAACTCGATGGTGGCGTATTCCTCTACCTCGGCCTCGGAAACATCCTCCACGAGTCCATTGATGCCGGGAATCAAAATGTTGCCTTGGGAGTCGACCAGCTTCGAGAGGAGGATCACGAGATCGGTCATGGGCTCGTAGACGCAGCCGCCAAACATGCCGCTGTGGAGCTGGACGCCGGGATGCTCGATGGTGAGCTTGAAATAGTTGATGCCTCGGAGTCCGTAGGTTAGGCAAGGCTTTCGCGTCGTGAGCCAGTAGTTATCTGAGATGCAGGCAGCGTCGACGTGCTGGAAGAGAGCCTGGTTATCTTTCGCAAAAGCTGCGAATCCGATGGAGCCAGATTCTTCCATTCCTTCGAAGCAGAAGATGAGATTCACGGGAACATCGACCTTGGCCTCCTGATAAGCTTGGAGTGCATTAAGCCATGCGAGAACGGGGCCCTTATCATCGGTAGAGCCACGTCCGTATAGCTTTCCGTCCTTTTCTTGGAGAGTCCAAGGGTCTGTTGCCCAGCCTTCGCCAGGGGGCTGAACATCATAATGGCCGTAGATGAGAATGGTTTTCTTCTCCTTGTCGTATGTCTTTGGATAGTTGGCAATAATGACGTCGGGGAGGAGGATATCTGTGTCTGGTTGTTTCCCGAGTTGATGTCGAGTCACAGATGCGTTCAATCCTTCGAGTTCAGATGCAAGGAAATCGGTCATCTAAATAGTGTCAGAACACAAGCTGGCGTGAGTAATTAAAGGTACAATGAGCGTCTTTGCATACAGCGTAAACATGTTTGCGCCCTTCTTCGGTATTATCAGAGGAGATGGATGTAATCTTGATCGCTGGCGCAAGTCCTAATCTCTTGTTAGAGCTTCCAGTGTTTCGTCTTGTAAAGAAATATAGCTTACTGTCATTGATGATGTTGTAATCGGGGGCAGCGGCGTTAGCAAGTTCATCAATTCTATATCACACAAATAGTTAGTGATACAGAAGAGCTTCCAAATTTGCTCAGTCCATATGACCCAACGACTCACTTATTGAATACGAGCTCCAAATCTTCGGCCATGGCTGATCACAGACTTCAACGTACTTTCTTTTGAAACACAAGTGGAAGGATGGTAGGTGTAAGCTAGAAACTACTTTGTCTCAAAGTTGTAGCTCAAGAAAGAGGTTTACAATAAGACCTATGAAACCCCGAACACATCTGGGTAGATTTCGCAACGGAATATATAAACCTACAGTGCTCCATTGTCATTCCGCAACCAATCCTACCAAGATAGCCACACTCACCCGTTTGCCCCACCTCATGATGATATTGGCGAACGCGCTTCTCATACTTTGCAACAAGATGGCTTTCAGCTAGCACAGAAAGCCCCACCTCTCATCACACCACATCAGTATAACCCTAACTGATAACGCATGTATCTCAATGAAGATGCAGGGAACTCCTCCGAAGTCTCGATCTTCATATTTTCCGGAATGTGGGTGCAGATGTGTCCCGTTTATGTAGTCAAAATGGCACCAATCATGTCCAGTGAGCATGTCGTGGTGGATGCGTTGATCCGTGCTATTGGATCAGGCTGCGGGGTGATGGTGTAACGAAGTTGAAGGGTAAACTCGGTGGGATGAATCATCAATGTTGCTCAAATGTGATACAGTTGTACCTAGAATATTGACAGTTGGAATGTGGCGCTCAATCAAAAGCTCACGTCTGGAAAGTCGAGCAACTACGTGTACACAGTCGGGGTAATGATGCCGCTACTGTGATGGAAAATCTACCTAGGTTTAAACTGTGGAAGTGGTGTAGCCTTGCACAATTTCACATGTACTCTTTCTTGCATATTGGTAACCGCCGGAGAAAGATATGTAGAGAAACCAATATCGCCGCTACAAAAGACCATATACTTTGAAGATCTGTGGCTATGTAACAGTATGTAGTATTTGAGGAAATACAAGAGCCTAGGCTATTTCGAGGCAAAATACGTTTCTCAAGCGGACAGAAAGAGATTCGGTGCAGTTCCAATTCATGCAAATATAATCAAAGACCCGAGGAACCCTTCATTAGACTAATTCACTGATACTGAGATTCTGAAATCGAGCGTGCATATAATCTAATTCAACTTGCTGTACTAAAGGGCGCAAAAGAAATCAAACGAGCCCCCTGACTCAATGTCTGGGGTAATCCCAAGGATATTCGGCGCTTGCTGCCTGCTTCGCAAAAGCTTCTTTTCTCGCATTCTCAGACTCGATGAAATCAGTAACGTATTTAGGCGGAACCCTTTGCTTCCCCTCGGGTAAATTGTTCTTCCCAGAGATTGGTTGCCCGAGCTTTTCCCAAACTGGAATCGCACCCTCCCAGTACTTCTTACAAAGCTCCTTATCTTCGACGTCGTTTTGCACCTCGAGTCCGAAAACCTGGAGCACTGAATGAGTGTGGGACTTTTGAGCATTTGGGGTGATTTTGATCAGAGTGACATAGTCGACGTCGGTTCCTATGGGACGAATGTTATCCAGCGACCTCGCACTTGCGCATTAACAAATTCCTTCATCACCCATGCTCTCTCATCATGGGTCTCCTTACACACTCCGATCAGACTAGCAGTTCCATTAAGCACAGTGTCTGCAAATGCAAAGCCAGTGGCAAACCCGGAGAACCCGAGATAGTGACTATGAATCGTGCTTGCTGCAATGCTGACGGAGAGGTCGAGGTCTCCCTTTTCCAACCCCTTGAGACGCCCTAGAACGGGCTCTTGAACATGCCCGTGCACGTACAACACTTCGGGATTGCTCTTGTACTTGAGAATCTGGCCAACGAGATAACAAACAGTTGGGTACTCGGAGTCCTTTGTGAGGAAGGACACGTGTAAAATGTGCTGGCCGTTGATGATCTCCTTGGTTAGAGCGGGTATATAGTCATCTAAAAACAGAATCTGGTTAGCACGACGAGGAAAAGTAATTTAAAGAGTAAACTTACTGGTCCATGCAGGTGCTGGGTTGGGTGCTGATTTTACCATTTTTCTGAATCTTTGACTAGTGGAATAAGTGGACAGGTGGGTTTGCAGAATATAAGATGAACAGGAACTACCAGATACGGTTTGAACCAGAAGAAAGTCGATTAATTGTAAATTTTGGACTGGAGGATATAAGCTACTAGATACTATATAATGATTTATGACCATAGAGCGAACCATTCTCGCAACACGAAGCGAGAAGCAAAGCTCAGGGGTTTGGTTTCCGATACGATAATCGAAAGCGAAGAAGAGAAGTCAGTTATTGCATCTTAGATTACATGTATTCAAAATTTCACACCACAGAATTTACACACTTGTGAAGTGTGATGCACTGTCATACCTGCTCTACAGGTACTTCTCGTTGCGAGACTCTCGTATCTTTCTATACCTTACTCACCTGTTAGTTTGAACCCGCCTCGAAATCTAGATATGTCCAGTTCTTTCGTTGTACATACTACACAGAAGATGGACACCAATTAATTTTCGTTTCATTGACCAGCCAGCAGGTGCAATGCAGGAGAGAATGGCACATGTATTCTAGAACCCACGTGTTTGATACCCAACCATCGCTGTGAGCCTTGGCTATCGAAGACTTAGTCTCGCTGACAACTTTGATACAACTACATTTTCAATAGAAACGTACAACTTTGTTACGATTGATGGGTGCGGACTACTTCCATCCGCATATGTCATGCTTGTCAGCACTCGCTGACACAACATGAAGAGGCGACTAGCCTCTCGCCGAGCAATAACTATAGAGATAGGTTGGGTTACATGCATATCAACTGAATCGCGATAATCTTCAGAAACTGACAGATAGTAACATGACATGCCATTATCATCAGATTCGCGGACACAAGAAAACCTCGCCCCTCACTTTTGCCCTTTGCTTGATATTTGAGAAAAATGATATCCATTCTAAATGGCTGGCGAGGTGTAATTTGATGTCCATTATATTGATATTGCATGATGAATATAGTACGGCTAAGGCGAGCAGCTAGATTTGTAAGGGTAAAGAAGTGTTCCCCGCAAGCCACACTCGTCCCTTTACCCCTCTTCGTACACGTGTAATAGTAATGCTGCATATCCAATTGGCTGACGACTCCAGCTTCCAAAGCAAAGAGTTCCACAACGTTTTAGTGTTCACGGGTACTACCGTATTTAGTGTGATTAATTTATTTCTGACTGCTGATCTGTACAGAGTAGCATTCATGAAGATGAGAACCTCAGCTAGCCACTATACGCGCTACTGTATGTGTTCTGCAACGACATCATTGGAAAATTGTTTAGTTGCGCATATCGAGCAAAGACCTTCAGCTATCAATTTGTTAGCAATGGCGATGAAATGATGTTTTCTTGTTCGGCCGTATAGAGAAAGTTACACGGCCTTCCTAGCAGCTGTGATTCCGTTTCTCAAAAGATGTCGAGAGACTAGATTCGTCGATGTCCCGGTTCAGCCTATCCTTCCTTTTTTGATGCACACGTTATCACAGTTGTTGCACGTATGTAATTGTTATGTACAACAAGAAATGAATGGCGTTATGTTGATCTCCAACCCCTCTTTCCATGCAAGCACATCCTCCCACTCGTATCACTTCGACGAAATTGATCCAAGGATTGGAGGTGGCTGCGATCTAGGAATTGCTACCGGTGGGAGGACGGGTATATAAAGAGGAACTCGGAGCCAGATGAATGTCAGAGAATAGGTCAAACCCAGGACTCAATACATATTCACGTTTTCTTCCCGCAAAATTTACAGAAAAAAGACTCGCCGATTGCCTTTCTCAAAGTCGACTCTGCTTAAATCTTCAGCATGCCTAGTTATCATCCAATCGTTACTGAGCTCCGCGATGAGCTCCTCAGAGAAGTCGATGATCTTGACACTGCTGTCAGGAATGCCTTGAAATTTGACATTCCTGACATGGCCAAGTATGGCATCAAGTCCGGAAAAGGATTTCTCGATTTTGCAGACTGGCTAGTTCGAGGTTGGATCCCAACCGAGAGCACCAATGGCCGTGACATTTATTACATACTTTGTATCTTCTACTTTGTTCTCGCCCAAGAACCTTTGGGCGTTCGTCAGACTTCAATTCTCCCAAAGAATATCAACAAGCCTCTCACCCCTCTATCGGACTGGCTCGTGCGTTATGCCAAGACTATAGGTGAATTTATGGACAAGCCAGAATCATGGAACGAAACTTCTCTGACCAGCTACCGAAACTCTCCCATGTTCCGTGTCTTTGAGGCGGAGGATCCCAGTAACTGGAAGACTTTCAATCAATTCTTTCACCGTAAGCTCAAGGAGCCCCGTGAGATCGACTCACCAGATGATGATCGTATTGTGACCTTCCCCGCCGATTCGACCTTCGCTGGCGCTTTTTCGATAACTGATGAGTCGGAGGTGATACTCAAAAACCTCCCCTGGAAGATAAGCGACTTACTAGGCAAATACGGCCTGCAGGAAGTACCAGGCTCAGATGAAAAGATCACATACGGGGAACTGTTCAAAGATGGTGTTTGGACACACTCTTTCCTCAACACCTTTGACTATCACCGTCAACACGCCGCCGTCTCGGGTAAGGTCGAGGTCATCGACGTCATCCCAGGTGCGGCTTATTTGGAGATACAGGTCATGACAGATGAGAAAGCTGGTGGCCACAACTACCTTTCCCCTCGTCGACGCATTTCCCCAAATATCAAGAGCAGGGAACCTGCTGGAGTCCACACCCGTAAGTTCAATGGCTTTATCTCCGATACCCAATGCTGTTCTCCAATCACGAAATTCACTTTATGTTTCATCTCGCACATATTTTCAGCCTTGAATGTTATTCACAGTTTCTCCTCCCGTGTGGTCTTCTTTTGATAGACGGATACTAACAATCTAATCTCACAGTCGACGCACCCGACTCTCCCGGCTACCAGTTCTTGCAGACCCGCGGAGTCGTCATCATTAACAGCGAGAACTTGGGTCGAGTTGCCATCTTGCCTATTGGTATGGCTGTCGTGTCCTCTGTTGTTGTGAACACGGAACTGCTTGGAAAGACCATCAAGAAGGGAGATGAAATTTCTCACTTTGCTTTCGGAGGGTCTGATTGTGTGATGATGTTTGAGCAAAAGGCGAGGGTTTCTAACTTCCCGGACACGGAGGCCAACGAGCATTTCTATTATGGTGAGAAAATCTGCAAGTCTCATTACAGATAAGCTACCCCAAAAGATATCGCTGGTCTCAAACAGCGAGTTGCTATCAATTGAGCAAAAGGAAACTGTTTTCTTCAGCGTTGGAAGTAGTAATTAAGGAAAAGCTTTTCCCCATCCAATTCTATCAATTTTGCTGCAAATTTTCTACACGTGATGATTTACCTTCCATTGATCGATCTTGAGGTTTCTTACATGAACTGCTAAGAATGATCGACCATCATGGGCGTCTCTGATCGAAATGAGATGTCGACGTGTTTAGATATCAGTAGATGGATGATTCGCAATCCGCTATTTTGCTACCGACTTCAGGGTACATGCTCCATCCACCCTTCACCCGTGATACCAGCATGTTATTTCGCAGGAAAGTACATCCACCACAAGCGATTTTCTTCTAATACATGGAAAATTTGGGGTCGGTATGACAACCTCTACTCTCGATGATATTCTGTATAGAGTATTGATATATTTGAGGCGTTGGTGATTCCCATGCATCATTACTTCTTCCCTTTGCTCGAAAGTAGTTCGTTCGTTACTTCATTGTGGTGTCTCCTCACTAAAAGTATTCACAAACACCTCGTTGATAAAGTACAGTACTATTCAACTTATATTTTGCCTACCCCACTTTCACACCACAATCGATTCATTTACTTTGATAAATCATAATGCTCTTTACTCGAGTAATAAAAGCATCAAGAATATTTGGATATTAATAAATAATAAAAAATTTATCAATGTTTTTTTTATTGATATGTCAATTAGGAAGATTAAAGAATGAGATTTTCATATTGTTTTGGCAGTAAAATGAATAAAATTAAAAATAATTATTCTTAAAGATGTATTCTTTTACGACTAAACTTTTTTTTAGCTTCTCAACACCTGATTTTTTTATTCTTTAAAAAGATCTGTAATACGCTAAAAAGGTTTTATCATAGATTTATTTATGATAGAAAAACAATTTGAGGGAAATGGGTATATTTTGGTATAAAAAGGCCTTTCGCTTAACAAGTTGATGGGTCCTGTAATCACCTGGGCAATGTAGGATTATTCGAATCACCAGTCTAAATCCTCTCATTGGAGACCACCTGATGTTTTCCGATGTTCGATATTATTGCCATCCTACTTGTATTCTCCTGAGTTCCTGATGTTAACAAGAAGTCGAAAGACACAAAACGCTTGAATCGTGGTGATCGATTTCTTGCGACAATCTTCCCAGTAGCGCGTTCAAAGATACGATATCAAATACGAATTCTCATTTCCACGCCATCCATCATTAGAAAACTGCCATCTGAGATCTCTCCCTTATATATGTACACATTCCTCATCAGTTCAACGCACCAAGTCCACGTTGTTTCTTGTCCGCCCTTGGGATTAAACGAAGAAAATTGTCACGTGACACCACCATCAAATCATAGTCACAACTTCATGATATTATTTATGTAATGTCTCCGAAGTCAATGGATGAGCCCCAAAAACGTAATATTTCAAAGATTTGTCACTTTGAATGAGTCATAGAGAGGTATCATGTATCATAATACCACTGAAATAGGTCGCACAGTGGAGAGTAGAATGAAGATAAGTACGAGGCAGGATTGCCCTTTGCTTCCTGAAAAGCATCCAAACAGAAAGATCTTTGAGCACGAGAACTTAAGGGACATAAAAGAGAACCATCCGCATCAAGTTTTCCAACTACTTGAATGAATTTCCAAATATCCTCAACCAGTCTCAAAAAACTCGACAATTTGCCATTACCGCCTCGATCACCATCATACGCGATCCTGTTCGTTGATCTTCAAGTCATCATTGGCATATTCTCATCACCAGCGTCGGGGACTCAGTTCCTTATTGCCTCATTCAAAGTCAGAGATCACCATTCCTAACAACCCAAACAATACCTACGGTCAGAGATCAAAATTGGTAACATACGGCGCAAACTTGAAGCCCACCTCAATCCGAGGTCAGATCCGACATCATTCTAAACAGAGTTCACACGCCCAAGATATCTGAAGACTCGGAAGGTTTCCACGTCGAAAACTCTTTCAGTACCCTTCCTTCTTCTCCAGTCCGTAAACTGATAGGATCTAAATTCATGACGTCTTCAAGTAATTCCGTTGCAGTGACACCACCAGCCAAAATACCACCCACTAAAGGACTCGAGCATTTGCCAGGAGTCTTCTTCTCTCAATGCGAGAGTCTCAGCAGCGTAAAAAACCCCAGAATGCCCTCCGAGGAAGATATCAGAAGTGAAATATTGGAACCTAAAGGTGGTCTGTGGGAGTCATTCCCACAGATCAGAGGCCAAGACTCTAAGCAGATTGGTCTTGCCCGTATGTTCAATGAAGAGAAAAGGAAACGAGAAAATGCTAGAAAAGAAGCGCAAAATCCAGTATCTGAGCGTGCTCCCCGCGAAGACAGCCATGACCGAGATTCCCAGGAAACGGTTCGCCCGGAAAGTGTTGTGGCGGTCCTTGACTTCGATAACCCGCAGGATCCTAGGTGGCTTCTTATTGGTCTCGCCAAGAAGTAAGAATTTTGTGAACCCTTTATCAAGACCAAGAAGGGTGTATGGGCTGTAGGTATGTATATTGGTATCTGCTTGGGGTAACTGTGGGGCCAGCATGGGGAGGATTATATACTAAAAGACTTATACATAAAATGTACATTAGAGTCAAATCTATCTTCTACAAACCCAAAGATACGCACACCAGAACAAAAAGGCTTCTTATGAGTTGAAAACAATTGATCAATCAAGATTGGAAGTTTTGTGGAATTCAGGGTCATTCCTACATGATTTTTGCCCATAGAATTCTCTCCAATAGTAAGAATATCTAGAATAAAATGGAGTGACACATGAGAGGAAATGAAGGAAGGTAGCAGAAAGCTCAAGTGAATGATATGCATGTCTGAGGTAGTTCTATTCATACTCATACAAATCTTCTAGCCACTGGGGTAGCCACTCTTCTCCCTTTTTTGCCTTGACGTCTCGCACAATAACTTTGTCGCAAAAACCTGCGCTTTTCAAGTTGCATAATGCTGTAGGGATGTATCTGCACTTGCAGAGAACATATAACCCGGATCCTTCCAAACAGTCATCAAGATACCGCAGCTTCATCAATCGCCATAACGGTGAAATAACCAGTTTCCCTTGTATACGGTATTGCAGGCACTGTGGAAAAGTATGTGAGAAATAATGAGTTATTGAGAGGAGCACCAGGTGGGTGGTACACGGCGGTAGGAATGAGGGAACCCGGGACTATTCTCACCATGATTTGATGCATGATTGACTTGCGCAGAGACGGGAAGATCGTCAAGAGGAACTTATTCCTGATGAGAGCGGGGATAAGTTTAACAAGGGGAGCATGAGGGATACAGTATCCTAGTTGGGGTGGAGTTGGTAGATGATAGAAGTGGCGACCTTGCAACTAAATGTTTTGCCAAGATGAAGTCTCATAGGGTGGAACACATTTACTTGCATACCTAGATGACACAAAACATCATTACGTTCATTTGAACAAGATATTCTGACAGACGCGCCAAACTTTGGTACGTGATTACTTTATAATTGATTTCCGCAGAAACACATCTCATAAACATAACACTGCTCACAAGAGTACAACGGCAAATAATGATATGCTGCAGATAGACATGCCAGCAAAGAGAAATGTTCAGGGTGAAACGAATCCCCGCAACCACAGATCAAAGGTTGCGACGTCAGAGAGCCCAGTCTTACTTGCTTGCGCAAGAAAGTCAATTTAGGAACGTTTGTAATGTACTAGTAGATTGAAGCTGCATAGTACATCAATTGTCATGTTTGTACGTTCCGTTTGGTTTTGAAAGAGGGAAGAGAATCGTTTGAGAAGAGTTCAAGTGAAGTGCCCACAAGGAAGTTTGATTTATGATTGTAGTACTGATTCTTGTCCTAGAAGAATGGGAGATAGTTTGTATCAATTACTGGCACCTACATGAATAGTATCGCTTACTAGAATGAGTGCTAGTAGTCTCCAGGCCTCATGTTTGCTATCAATCGTCGCAGAAAGTTTGAGATCTTGATCCCATTGGCTGGAAATTTGATGATGAAAGTTGAGGCGTCGACAAAAACAAAGAGGAAACATGAGGGACATAACAGTGAGAAGCTACCTTAGCTTTGTCGAAATTTGAATTCTCGAGTCTATAAACACCTACCAAATATCAAGATTTCGCTAACCTCGCTGCCTTGAACCTACTAACTTTCTTTGGGCCTCCCTCTTCTTCTGTAAGAGGCATAATTTCACCCTCTTCCTCCTTCAAGAAACCACCCTGCTTACCGATCATCTTGTTTCTCATTCGATGATATTCAGTCGCCACTTCTTGATGCAATAGTTGTGGATCAAATTCATCAGGTGCGGCCGCATTGGTATTGGGTTCCACATCTCGTTCGATGATTTTGGGTGCGAGAGTGCGATTTGCAGGTCCTGTGGGAACCGGACGAGGATTTTCGATCGCTGGTGCGAAGGCTATTGGTTGAGAGAAGGGCTTAGGAGTAGCCGGAGTGGCAGGGAATAATTTCAAAGAGGAGTGACTTGGAGTAACCGGTGTGCTACTGGAAACACCATTTGTACTATTATTTATCGGAGCTCGTGAAGTTTTGAAGCGGGAAGCTTTCTTGTGTACTGGAGGAGCGGGAGATAGATGCGATGGGGCTTTTCTTTCCACGATATCTCCAACTGGAGCAATTTTGGTCTCTGTCTTTGAGGAGGAAGCGATAGGTTTCTCGGGAGCTGGTGAGATATCTAGTTCCTCTGCAAATCTGACACTTTTCTTTGAAGAATCATCGGAGGTAGAGGATTTGACAGGTTCTGAGTGCTTCAACTTTCCTTTGGCAGATGCTGTAAGAATTCCCTTGCCAGCATCCTTTGTATCTTCACCATTAATAGATATGCGTCCGATCCCTTCTTGGACCATACCATAATCATCAGCATTTTTTCCAACATTCTCCATCATCCTGAGGCCAAGTTTTTCTTCGAGTTCAATCATACGTTGACGAAGCTCTTCATTCATAACTGGATGAGTTGATTTGCCAAATTGATCCTCATCATCATCGTCGTCGCTATCAGAATCGTCAGCGTAGTCTTCAGATTCCCAGTCACTCCCATCCTCTAAATTTATCTCTGCCACTACAGATCCAACTTCCGACATCCCATACTGCAACATATCTCGTCGTAAGGCAGCATCTTCCGGAGACTCATCAGTAGGTATAATGGCAGGTTCAGATGATAATTTCTCTGATTCTTTGGCAGATTGCATAACTTCTTCGAGTCGTTTCGCAGCTGGGGAGATTATTGGCTTTGACTCGGAAGACTCCGTTTTTGAATCGTCTGTAAATTTCACACTTTTCTGAACAGGCTTTTGAGATGTGGTGGATGAACTGGGGTTTGTATCGAGGGCCTTTGTTTCGGTGGGAAGAGGGAGAGTTTCGACTTGTGTTGAAGATTCGCTGGGAGGCGCATCATCCCTCACCTCCTCTACAATATTTGATTCACCCTTTGACGCCGGTTCTATTATTCCGGCTTTGTGCAGAACCTCTAATAATTGGGGTTTTACACTTCCAGGTGTTGATAATGTAGAAGAAATAACGTTCCCCTCATCATCCAACTCTTCAGTGATTTCCGTAACAGGAAGTCCCTCCTCATTCCTTAAATCAGGGGTACTGATGATAGTGGCTTTGACAAATTTCTCCTCTGCTGTTTCAATTTGCTTCTCAATGGTTTTGATATTTTGCTGGACATAATCTAAGCGTCGATCCAACAAATTCACAACTTGTTCCGCGGTTCTTTGAGCACCGGTACCAAGGATTTCTTCGATTTCTTTTCCTTTGACCAAGTCGGCTTCGTAGTTTCGTGCGATTGATATGAGCTCATCGCGAGTTGGGGTAGGATCCGCGGAGAGAATTTCTTCTTTTAAGCCGTCATATTCAGCATCCCAAGTCTGCCAGTGCTGCAAGGATTTTCTCAATTTTGCGATGTTATCCTCAAGTTGTTGGCGAAACTTCTCTAAGTCGAGAAAGCTATCTTTTGTTTTTTGCGCCATATCTGTGTAAATTTCTTTGGGATGATTTGAGTACAAGTAAGTTACAAGTACAAGGCAAGGCTGTAAAAAGCGAATGTTCTATGATTGCCCAGGTGCCCAGTGTTACCCAGCGCTTTTTAACCTAAACCTTGTCGCTTACTCATAAGTCGCCTACCCTAATTAGGCTAGAACTACCTACCTAGGTAGTTCCAAGATTTTTTTTTCAAATGGTCACGGCAACGGTTTCTCCTGGGATTCTAATTGGTTAACTAAATTTCACTCAACTATGACATCTAATCACTTACTCCGTAGATCAATTATATATTTCTAGTCTCACCTGCATGAATTGAAGTTCAAAAATGTGATTTAGAATTCTATGAGTTACAGTAAGTTTTAATTAGATGATTGGCAATCGGACTTACAAAGTTAAACTTTCATATCCGGGGTTTGATTCGTTTTCTTCCATCATAAATTGTTCTATCTATGGCGAAATCTGTAGCTTCCCCAGTTACTTATTCCTAGCTGATGATGATATGTTGCCATAGGATGCTGTTTCTGCGAGCTATAGGATCGATTAAGTACTAGTTTCCTCTTTGCTATCAACGGACTAAAGTGGGTGGGAAGGTGTTCCGGCAAGGAATAGTATCTCACTCTACTTGGATTATCTTGAAGTGTTCACATATCGATAGACCGTTCCAGCGAAGCCGGGAAAATTGACTATACAGGGACTGCCGTAGTGGTATAGTAGTACAAGTGAACCATCTCACTGATATGGCAGGATTCGAACCGATCGATTTATATAACTACGTAGATATGATATTGACTTTCAGGTGTGTTCCAGAGTTACAATGGATGAGCATAGCGCAATGAAAGTAACTTATTCTGTTCAGTATCCTGCACATTGATCATATACTTCTTGAATTTTCAATATATTTTGTTCCACTGCTGGGAAGTACGAGCAAGTTCATATCTTATGAAGCTAAACAGCAAGAATCATAATTCAGGCCACTAATACCTGCAGGATATCTAGAAGAAATGATGGATAACCCAATCACCCGAACCTAAACTACTTGGCTTAGTCTGTCCCGGAATTACAAGATAAAGTACAAACATTTGCAGTTATGAACAATTAGTGGTTGAGTGGTAATCCTTCTTACCATCCACTGAGGGGCCTTGATTTCCAAGTCCTAAAGTGCGGATTCCAATCAAGTGAGCCCCATTAACAAATGAGTAGGTAGACTTCCCCTGTAGGTGGTGAGTTCCTTTCTATATAAGCTTCAGATGACTAATATCAAATAAACATCGATCACTTGTTCATTTCTTTCCATCCACTGGGTAGGAAGTATGTTATGTATTCGATTCGGAACGTTAACATTGACCGTCTGTGGCTCTTTCTCGAAGTGTCGCTGCTTCCAGCATAGTATGCTAGGTATATATCTATCTACCTACCTACCTACCTAGTTCCCTCTCGAGAAGTAACATACCTAACATACCTAGCAAGGTATACAAATCTCAATATAATTGACAAATGTGGAAATTCGGAGTTCTCACTTGAGAGCTGCTTTGGAACATATGCCGATAATTCATTAGAACCTGTATATAGATATCTACCTAGTAGCTAGTAGATATCTCATATCTCTCTCATGAGTGATCATGAAGGATACAATATTGTATCAACAATAAAGAATTCAATTACCCAGATGATAATGTGATTATCAAATGCTTTTATTACTACCTAGGTAGGTCCACGGGTAGCTATAGATATTCAAATCATTGGAAGTACTACCTAGGTACCTAGTAGATAACAAATAACAAAACATAACAAATAACAAAATACAACAAATAATTCCATCGAATCCATTTGTCACCAACGTTGACAGCACCTTCCCATATCCATGGATATACATATACCTACCTAGGTAGGTAGTATATATATCTAGTACGTAAGCATTGATATTGAGGCTCAACGTCGCTTCCTAATCTGGGCTGGCTAATCTATAATCGGTTAGCGGGAATCACAGTAGCACACTAGCTGTTTCTACATAATCTCGTCTCGTACTTTAGATTTCTTGGTCTCTCTTATCTCTCATCGCGTGTACAGCTTCTCTTGTTTACAATTTTTCGTACTAGTCCAACAACAACAACAACAACGACAACAACAATAAATAATTTTTCAATTCACTTGATCGTACTGTCTCAAAAATCAGTTTCTTCCAACCCATTGTACTTTCTTCACTTACCTGCTAATTAAATTCTTAATACACTTACTTCACTTGTTATCTTGCAAGCCCTTCAAAATGGCTCGCAACGAATTTGAAGATACATTGTCTTCAATCTCCAGTTCTCAGAACCTTCCCCAACGTCCAAAGAGTCGTTTTCAATTCAATAACTCTACCACTTCCTCTCATGGATTTGATCCAAACTCAACCAACACTCAACACCATACCGTCAGCACGGATTCCCAGAACTCTTTTAATTACTTTGATCCCGACAATTCCGCCGAGCAATGTTTCATGTCCACTGACTTGGATATCGAGAGGCGCAAACGCAAGCAAGCAAGACGCGCAGATATTGAAATCCGCGATACTGCCAAAAAATATAATCGATGGAGCCCAAGAAAAGAAGCCGATGTTTCAGTCAACATGAATGACGTGGATCACTTTTTTGAAGACTTCACTGGAGGATCTTCTCAAATTAATGGATCCAATAATAGTTCTAAATTGATCTCCAAGCTGGCAAAATTAGATCAAGATACTACACCATGCCGAATTTCAAAACCAAAGTTGTCGGAACGATTGACTTCCGCCTCCAAGAAAAATTCCAGATTCAACACTACATCAGCAACTCAGAATAACCCGTCTGCAAACACACCAAGACGAGTCGTTAAAGACATACTTGACGACCACGAATTCTCTTTGGACTTAACACATTCAGTCCATAACAAGGAGAACATTCTACCTAGACAACGATCCTCCCATATCCCAGGCATGTCAAAGAATGTGAGGATGGCTCCAACTGAGTACAATGAAAGACAAGTACTTGCAGAGCTTGAAACTCTCATCAAGGAGCATCCAGCCAACTCATCAATCCGCTCCGGAAAAGTTGCCAAAGCAGCAAGTCCAACCTTCACAATGTCCACAACTGTTAATGGATCATTCTCACTTCCAGAAGTCCAAAACATCACTAAGTTGGTCGACAACACATCTGTGTTATTACCCAAGAAGATTGAGATTCTTGAGCAACCCACACAACCCATGGGCAAAGAAGAAGTCGACATTTATCGATCCATTGACGAACTTCAACAGCAAGTAGCTATGTTGTTGAATGAACGAAAGGAGCAAGATTCCGTTATCACCTCTCTTCGATCCAAACTGAACGAGCGCGATGAACAGGCGATAGTTGTTTCTACTCTCAGACACGAACGCAAGGAGCAAGATGCTATTATCTCTTCCCTCAAAAATGAACGTGATGAGAAGGATAAAGTCATCACCACTCTGCACGATCAGAACAACCAAATGGCTAAAGAGATACAACGCCTCGAGACTGATCTCAGAACAAAACAAAACGAAACAGAGAAAATGGCATCCGCCATCTCTGGTTCAGAGACTGCGGCCAAATTATCCCAATCTCAAAATGCAGAGATTGAAAAAGCCATGGCTGAAATGAAATCGAAAAACGAAGACCTGAGAGCCGATGTTGAAAACATGGCAAAACAGCGGGATATGGTTCTTGATCGTTACAAAAATCTCGTCGAGCGATTCGACGCTTTACAGCGTTCAACAGATGCTGAGACATCGCAACCGAAAGAAAATCCCAACACTGAGCCAACACCAAACCAAGCACCAGATCAAGGTCAGAAGAACAGCGAGACATTGAATGGCCCGGAAACCGAATTTCAAGATGAGGATGATATCGATGATACCGCCGATATCACTATGAGGCCAACAATGGAGCCACAACTTGCTTTAAAGCAAATAATGTCAAACGTTCATAATCAAATTGAACAGCTGACTGCTCAACATTCGGCGAAATCGGCTGAACTACGAGCTCTAGATAAGAGCAAAAATCTTAGGTTGAGAAGGTCAATAGCAGAATCTTTGAAGATGCTTGTCGACCAAATTTCTTCACATAGCGATTTTCTATATCGTTTGAAGGATGTCTCTTATGCATTTTAAGTCGAGTGAAGACGAAATGTTGGAACGTAGTTTGGATTATGGGGAGTTGAAGCTCTCAGTGAAACTGAGTATTGTACTTAGTCTTTCCCCTTTTGAGGGTTGATTCGATTTGGTTGATTGAGTTTGAGTATATCAGATGGACTTGAACATTGGACTTGGGTTCCCCACTTGTTTCTGGGTTTTGGTTTTGAATTTTCACGGAGTTTAAGGATAACAGGTGGACCTCCCGTGTGTTTTTTTTGCTTTTCTAGGAGTTACTTTGGAAAATTCAGTATCGATACCACATTTTCAGGGACTTTGGGTTAAAATGGGGCAAAATGGGTTACAATTCGCATTGCTAGTACAGGATCAATGACAGACAAACATAAAATGAAAAATCCCGCCAATCTTGTGAATATGCATTGTGACTTGACCGCTGAATGATTTCTACATTTTCCAACAGTGATGCAATTCGAACCGAATTCTCATTCATATCTCACATACGATCCCTTGCCGACAGAGAAATGATCATACCCCAATTCAGGGTTCATCATCTATTATTGTATTTTCTGCTTACCTCGTCACATATTCCCGTCTACTGCTTCTAATCGAGTTTGAAACATCTGAAGGGGGGAATGCCTTGGTAAGACGAAGAGATAACGAGAGATACTGGATCGATCCGATGACACGAGAATGTATGAGGGATGCATGGACGCATGGACGTATGTATATATTTCCCGAGTACTTTGGGCATTCCTCGTTATTTGATAGTCTGCAAGTCTGAAAGGTGGTCGTGATCTATCTATCTATCTATCTATCTATCGGCTTGGTGGTCCGATGTAGGAAGCGGTCATGTGGGATTTGTAGCGATGATGCATATGTCATTATGGTTTACTACTATCTCCATGCAAGTAGAGCAGGCAGGCAGGTATTGGGTGTGGGTGGTCTTTCGCTATTCGATAGTTTGGGTGCTTTCGTCACGTTTGCATGACATGCAGGCATACACGCATATACGCGTACGAGCGGCAAGTAGAATGTGCAATTCGTAATGGGGTATCATATTATATTATATCATATCATGTCGTGTCATGTCAAGATCAAACATTTTTCCTTCCTTCCAACGCCAGTGCAGCTCGTTCCATGAATGCATTGAATGCCTT